>CM032660.1:47999857-48048917 GCA_019095985.1 Streblospio benedicti | reverse complement strand
CATTGTTTTATAGTTTTTGAGTCTCATGATAAGATTTTAAAATTACAAAATGAAAACCCCCGAAATCCAATTGCCTTTTCTTTTGGGGCGACCAGAATTTTTTTTTAAGGGGCCCCACCCACCCTTGTCCCACTAGTACTTTTACCAACTAACAATGGGTGGTTTTTATTTGAAGGTTGGGTTTCTAAAAGGGTAAATAATTTGTTTTTGGTTAAATTAGTTTTTTTTTAAAGTTGCTCTTGATGAGAAATTCAACCCCGTTTTGTACTAAGGGTCCCCCCGGGGTATGCCAAATGCCCCTTCGGGGCCCTATGCTTCTTAAAACAACTAATCTCAACCCAATCCCCTGTATAATGTGACATACAGTACATAAACACACCAACCAGAGAAAAAGAATGAGTTTTGGTTTTGTGCCCCCCAAAATGTAAAAAAAAATGGGGTGGTTTTGTCTGTTAATCTTTTCACGTTTTTAAAAATTTAAAGGATTGGGCGATTAGTATTAATTTCTTTTATGCGCCTTAGGCTTAAGAAACCCCCACAAAATATCTTTCCCCAAGACCTGAATTTTAACTGGGGCCCGGGGCATGTCCAAAAATTTGGGGATGAGTTTGCCAAAAACCCCCAGCCCGCCAAATCGCCCCCACGACCGGGTTAAAGTAACCCCTAACCACTGGACAGAAGCAGTGTATTTTTTCTTGGCAATTTTTTCTGTACATTAAAACATAATTGAAAAAAAAAACCCAGAAACATTTTTTTCTTTTTGAAATTGTAGTACGCCCCAAAAGGAAAATTGGGATCTTTGTCTGGTAGCCTATATACCCAAAAAAGGGCAAGCCCTGTCGATTTTCATGGCATTATACCAAAAAGATTTTCGGATTGAGGCCTTGGGGCATGTAGCCGGCCCCTAAAAATTGGGTTTATTGTTTTAATCTAGATAGGGCCCAAACTAGAAGGCACATGGATAATCCTGCAGCTGTATCATAAGTTAATACAATGTTTGTGTCTCAATTTTGTGTAACGATAAGTATCATTACAATCAATACACGTTTGACAAAACATAACGGATGCAGAAAAGAGGCTTTTTAGTTTTTTTCTTGTTTGCTCAGCACCCATTGTAAGTTTACTGCATATATACTGCGCATATAGTCGTGAGATATGACGATGATCAAATTAATAATGTTCTTGATTGTAAAGTATACATTATTTCAGTATCCTATATATTAATACGCTAATTTTTGGACTTTGTTCGGTTATCTCTTCCTGGCTAACTAGACGCCATCTGACTACAGGAGATTGTTCATGGTACTGTGTAGTTTTGCACGAATATGTTTTTCATCGTGAAGACGGCCCTGATGGCTGTTTATTAGCGGTTTTATAGCAAAAATAGCAGACAGCGGCAGCCATGACAGCGTTGTTGGGTAGTGTGATGTCATAAAGACGCCAAAGGCGTCACATGGGTTCAAACACTAGGGATTACCACCACTGTATGTACAAACTAACAAAAGTGGTCAGAGCCAACATTACAAAGTATCACCCATGCCCACAATTTGCACAAGGGTGGGTGCTGGAGAAAAAGAGTGCTGTACTCATTTTATACCCCTTTATCAATACATCCCTGTCCCATGTCCATGGAAGGCATTATACATAGACACTAACTTTCCCTACCTTTATATTTTTATACTTCTCTCTCTCTCACACGTCTTTTTAGCAAGCATATTTCTACCAACGATAGATATGGCTGAAAACAGGTTTTACAACCCTAAGCTTCCATTTGACTATATCAAGTGGCCCTGGCGGGACTCGAACTCACGACCCCAAGGTTGTGAGACCAGAATGATACCATCATCCCAAGCAGCGAGCTGTTAAAAGGTTACTAGGCTGAACCGATTTCTCTGTAACCCCCAGCATACATACTTGGTCTGTTATCATCTCAACCCAGAGGTCGTGGGTTCGAATCCCACTTGAGGACGAAATTTAGGGAAGGGTCTTATTAGCATTTTTAGTGCTTTTGAATGATATATATGTGTTTCCCAATGCTTGCGGATATATTTTTATACTTCTCTCTCTCTCACACGTCTTTTAAAAAGACGTGTGAGAGAGAGAAGTATAAAAATATGTCCGCAAGCATTGGGAGACACACATATATATATTTCCCTACCTTAGCTGTGACTAACACATGTCCATGGAGTGACTGTACCTGTAGTCACGCTATAGTAATCTGGATGATGGACGCTTGCAAGATTAATATAACTCATTACTATTATGGTTGGACGTAATGGACAGAACCTAAGTATTAATAGGACTATATATGTGTATTGTGTAAGTATCAAAATGTGTCTGTATCTGGGCTATGCCAATGTGTATGTGGCTTCAAGCAGGGTGAGAGGTTGGTAATGTTAGTACCGGTGTGTGCTATCAAGTCATGGGTGCTGTCAGGACAGGGTGCTGACAGGCTTTTTAGGACAAGGGTGGGTGCTATCAGGACAATGGGTTGGAGTGGATGGTGTAGACCAGTGGTGAAGACCCGAACTATGTAATATGTATTTGTTGTTAATTAGTGGTCTGGGAATGGGGGGATGTTGGCAGGTACTATCAGGAAGTGGGTGAGTGCTGTCAAAATGCAGACATTGCGGAGTGGTCTTTATTTTTTGATGGTTGGTGTCTTGACTTTCTTTTCATCATCGACTGTTGTTATATGGTTCTGAAAACCTTCCCCAATGAATCATACTTGATGCTTATGTTAGCTGTGTAGTTAGTGTGTTAACAATATTTATGTGTTTGTAGTTTGTACTCTCTAAATAAGAATACTCATAGCCAATGTTAGGGGGAAAATCACAATGCCTTTGATTTTCACTGTCTATTACAGAGGATGGTCACCCTGCCATGTTTACATAGTCAAAAAACTGCCTTTCAATGAATGACGGCTTGGCTTGATCTTGGATGTTGTGTGTATGGGGATGCTGTCAGGGTGCTTTCAGGATGGGGGATGGTGCTGTCAGGACGTGAGCAAGTGTCGTCAGGACAAGGGTGCTTGAAAATAAAATGCTGTAAAAAACATATTTATACACTCACCAAATATGTATTTTTTCTATGCCCATTACATGGAGACTAACATTTACTCCCTTAGATTTTCATTTTACATGGCAAGTCAATGGATTTCACCAATGATTTAGTTGGGATCTACTTATACCATTATGGAACTGGAGTGATTCAATCTGATTCTCAGCATACCTCTTTGACCACACGGGTAAATACCATTGCAAATGTCTCTCAAGAGACCACCTCAATATTAAACCACTTGGGCAGTCTTAATAGGGATGTTCTACTGATGTGTGTGAGAATATCTGTGCCATGGAGAGCATTATGTTCCCATCAGCATAGACACTAATGTTTCATCCCATAGCTTTTGCATATTACATACCAAGTGCATTTGAAGTGAACAATGACTGACGTGAGATATACTCATACGATCTTCAAGTTATAGTCAATCCAGGTAGTTCTTAGTCTGCGCAAAGTATACTACTTGGAAGCTCAGAGATCCATAGCTTAGTCTGTTGCTTGACTTCTTACTCATTGCAAAAGATTATATATTGTGCCCCCCTTTCTCAATTTACCTTCAGTCTTAATGGTTGATCCAAACCACACTGTCTCCATATCCTATATATTAATACGCTAATTTTTGGACTTTGTTCGGCTATCTGCTCTTTAACCTGACTAGCAGGACGCCATCTGACTACAGGAGATCGTTCATGGTACTGTGTAGTTTTGCACGAATATGTTTTTCATCAGAAAAATGGACCTGATGGTTGTTAATTAGTGGTTTTATAACAAAAATAGCAGACAGCGGCCGCCATGACAGCGTCATGTGGAGTAATGTGATGTCATAAAGACGCCAAAGGCGTCACATGGGTTCAAACACTAGGGATTACCACCACTTTGCCAATTGGTCTACGTGTACATTAGAACCTTCAATCAAGACCACCTCTATAAATACACCACCTCTATTATAAGATGATTTATAACATTCCCAAGTCTGCATACAAAAGACCATTGCAAACGTCCCTATATTAAACCACTTGACGCCAGTCCTTGGGCAGTCTTAAGACGGATGTTCTATACTGAAGTATGTGAGAATATCTGTGCCATGGAGAGCATTATGTTCCCATTACCAAGACACTAATTTTTCATCCCATAGCTTTTGCATATTAAATGCCAAGTGCATTTTCTTTGACCAGTGACTTGCTTGAGATACACTTATACCAGGTTCAAGTCGGAGTTAATCAACGTAGTTCTCCGTCTGCACCAAGCATACTACATCCAAGCTCAGAAATCCATAGCGTGCTAATTGCCAAATATTCTATATTGTGGTATAAGACCTTTTCTAATAATATAACAATCCCTAACAACATATATGCAGTAATTGATAATTGAAAATATATATGCAGTAGCTGCATGATTTATATTGTTAAACTGATGATCTTACACTGTATATTTTACCTGTACTTCATTTCTTTTGGTGTTTTAATTTGAAAAGGAGCCTTGAGGAACTCGAAAACGTTAATGAATAAAATTGAAATCAAAATTAAACTTTAGAACAATTTTTTTCCATCTTATCAAGAATTCAGCCGTAAAAGAAAGCAATACACTATTGAGAATGGATTTCACCAACGACTATGTAACAGGAGTGATTCAATATACAATGGTGTAGACCCGTGCTATGTAATAATTGTTGTTGAGTTGTGGGGTGGATGTGAGGATGGGCAGCTGTTTAGTTCAGAAATAAGGTATATTTTGGAAGGTGCTAAGTTGTCATTGCAGTGAAGTGACAATATTACATATTTGTGAAATTGGTCAAAGTCAATGTTGCAAAGTATCACCCATGCCCGTGGTTTGCACAAGGGTGGGTGCTGGGGAAAAAGAGTGCTGTAAATCCCTTTCCTATGACCATGGAGAGCATTATCCTCAGCTGTGACTAACATTACTTGGTGAGACCTGCTTTTACAAGCATGTACTTGGAGTGACTATTACTGTAGTCATGCTATCGTAATCCTCATCATAGATGCTTGCAAGATTAGTAATTTCTTATCATTATGTGTCTGGGTGGGAGTGGATGGTGTAGACCAGTGATGAAGACCCCAACTACGTAATATGTGTTATTATTAGTGATGTGGCATTTTATTTGGATGGTTGGTATCTTGACTTTGTTTTCATCATTGATTGCTGTTATATGGTTTCGAACACCTCCCGCCGATGAATCATAAGTTTGATGCTTATGTTTGCAGTGTAGTTATCGTGTTTATATTATTTATGTGTTTGTACTCTCTAAATAAGAATACTTATAGCCAAAGTTGGGGGGGGGGTCACAATGTCTTTGAATTTCTTTGGCTATTACAGAGGATGGTCACCCTGTCATGTTTACATAGTCAAATTACTGCCTTTCAAGGAATGATGCATTGGCTTGATCTTGGATGTTGTGTGCACGGGGTCCGGATGCTGTCAGGGTGCTTTCAGTATGGGTGGTGGTGCTGTCAGGACGTGGGCAAGTGTTGTCAAGACAAGGGTGCTTGAAGATAGTGCTGTAAAATCATATTCATACACTCACCAAATGTGTCTTTTTTCTGTGTCCATTGAGGTTATTGTGTTCCCATTTACATAGACTCTAACATTTTCTCCCTTAGATTTTAGTTTTAGATGCCAAGTCAATCGATCTCACCATGATTTAGTTGAGATCTACTTATACGATTATGTAACTGGAGTGATTCAATGTGATTCTCAGCATGCCTCTTGGACCCCACGGGTGTAAGCTAGTATATCTTAATTGCCCATACGACAACGTCGTTCTAGCGACGCAGTGTTCTTTGAACACTTTTGATCTAGTTGATTTTTTTTCTTAGCTTATGATAGTGATTTTCATATAAAAATCGATTTTTATTTTGAATAAGATTAAAGTTAGGTTTACCATAGTTTCTTGATTACCCGCTTAGCCTTGATCAACAGCCAGTATTTGATTAAGCGCCGGGTGTAGAGGCCATATTACTTACTTAGGCGCTGGTTTTGTTTAGCCGCCGGGTCAACATGTCTAGCATAGGTGTATAAATGAGGGAGGCGTCTATTTGCACCAGTTGTGACAAAGAAATGTATGCTAGTGTGGCTGTTTCAAATATCTATTCAAATAACACGTTGCCCTTCTATCTTTTCTTAACAAATCATGGATGGATTTCCTGTGACGTTTATGGGCAGTGACACGGCGGTCAAGAGGTGCTGTTGCAGGGACCCGTGTTATTTGTGGGCGTGGCTAGCCCAAACGTCACCTTTGGTCTATACCACTGACACCGGGAGGATTCTTTACTCTTTTAAACACTTGGATTTGAAGTTATCATGGTATGGGCCTCATTCATGATGAAGGCAATTTAGAATGTCACAGGTTGTTGGCACGGATACAGTACTGGAAATATGCGTTCACTGTACCATGAACGAACGAATGCCGTGTTGTAGGAATTACACATCAGGTAGAACATAAGTTAATACAATGTATTAACCAATACAACATTTCAATTACTTATAATCATAACTAGTGTTCTGTGTAACACAAAACCAAGCAGAATTGAGTATCACATATGATCATAAATTGAGTGATAACTTACGTTTCCTGCAGTGAGGTCCTCTGTTTTGAGGCGGTAGGTGCGCTGAAGCCTCAGGAGGGCGGTACCAGCACCTATGTAGTCTGCCTCGCTGGGCATCTGCAGGTTCCGACTGTCAACGAGACTCTGGAATTCTACAACGATGTCTAATTTCTTTTATAACTGGGCACACTAAGACACGGCTTTATTATTGTGTCACTTCAGCAGCTGAAATGAAAGCCTTGTTACCCCTCTAACTATGTATGTCTCTGGAAAAGCTAGAGCTTTTACGGTTGACCCGGTTTCGTTCAACTTTACACAACTATGAGGTATGAGGCGACACCGAAGTGATTTCATTTTGGGCACTTTATAATAAAAGTGGGCCTTGCAATTTATGAAAGATTTATTTCCTTTTATTATATACATGTATATCACTGAAGTGACTGCACTGTGTTAAGTAATATTAATCTTTGGGTTTAAACTAGGATATTAATCACAGCTGTAAATTCATTCTGATGTTTTCTGCTCATATTCAAGTTTTTAATTTTAAAGTATACATCGTTTCAGTATATCTCTTAATTGCCCATAAGACAACGTCGTTCTAGAGATGTGTTCTTTGAATACTTTTGATCTAGTCCACACTGCCTTGGCCTGCCTTTACATGTACATTTTCATAACATAACTCGTGGGCCAGACCCATCTAATCTCGCAGAACTTATAACTTGGCAGCGGTGCCAAAAAATTCAAAATCACACTGTATTAATACCGCTGAATATTTCATCAGTGGGGCTTCTGATTGGTTGGATTTTGAAAATTACTTCTACAGATATTAGTTTGTTGTTCTGAGATATGACAATGGCAATAGGAAGTCATTCGGTGTATATGAGCTACATGTAGCTGATAGAATATAGGTGGTGATTCCAACAGTTTAGGGCTCAATTTTTCAAACAGGTCTAGCAGAAAAAGACCAATTTAAATTCCACCCCATAAAAGTGTGCTATGAAACCATCAATACACATAAAACAGCAATATGTAAGAAATGGTTGTGATATTGACATTATTCAGAGCTATCCAATTGGTTGAAATATTCTTGATTGTAAATATGGAAAACATATTTTGGTTGATATATATGTGTTTCCCAGTGCTTGCGGATTTATTGTTATACTTCTCTCTTTCACACACGTCTTTTTAGTAAGCATATTCCTACCAACGATAGATATAGCTGAAGACAAGTGGGATTCGAACCCACGACCTCTGGGTTGAGATGATAACAGACCAAGTATGTAAGCTGGGGGTTACAACGACATCGGTTCAGCCGAGTAACCTTTTAACAGCTCGCTGCTTGGGATGATGGTATCATTCTGGTCTCACAACCTTGGGGTTGTGAGTTCGAGTCCCGCCAGGGTATAGTCAAATGGAAGCTTAGGGTTGTAAAACCTGTCTTCAGCTATATCTATCGTTGGTAGAAATATGCTTGCTAAAAGGACGTGTGTGTGAGAGAGAAGTATAAAAATATATTTTGGTTGAATTTCAACTTTCTATGTTAGTAAAAACTTGGCACTTCTTTACTTTGATTTAGTATCTCTCTGCTAAGAATGTAAAAATCAATTTATGCTTGATTCTAATGAAATGTTTTCATTTCCTAATTATCAATTTTGTTATGAGTAAGGTGTTATGTTGTTCATGTTGCAATTTCACTGTAGTGTTGAAAACAAACCTGGGCTTTGATTAAGGTTAGGAGCCTTGACGCCTAACGTGTACCATTTCTTGACTAGATGATAGGCATTGATGGGATGTCCAGCAAATGACAGCTTATCCGAAGTACTCTCTGGTATGGTGGCCATGGAGCCTATAATACTGGAAATTGATGAACACAAACTTGTCAATATAACATATGGTAGAGGAAGTCGCTGACAACTGGAGTTGCCCATTTAAAAAAAAAATATATTCAGATAGGTAAGTTTTAAAAGAGTTTGTTTCAAAATTTGGAAAAAACAACAACATTTGTATAAACTTATAGAAATCAAATGAATTAATTTTCAAATATCATGCCACAAGTATTTGAAATAATGAATTTAAGTATATAGGATGTACGGATAGTGTTTCATATGTATACGTGTGGTAGTGAAAGGATGTGTCACTCTGTTAAAAACTGATAATTCTGCTAAAAACTTTTTTTTTCAGAATACAACAAAAAATTCATGTTGGTCTTTCAGTAATTAAAATGAGGTTTGAGATGAGGGACATAGTGTCTTTTTGTGTTGTTTTTTTATCCATCAAAGTAGCAGTAATGTTCCATTTATCTAAACCCATATCTTGTTTTTTTATATTTTAATGTCACTTGCAAATACAGTGCAAGGAAATTCTAAAAAATGCATATTGTACTATATTGCTCGGTGTAATTTAGACTGTCTCAGTCTGTACTATTACCTGAGAAGTATTGCTTTGGTTTTATGTTCTAATTAAAAGTATCAGTTGTGTTTTAATTTTGGCAAGAATAATATTATGTAGCTGTCATAATATGGTATAACCTTCTGTAACTTCTTATTGGTACTTAATCCCCATTTGTATAAAGGTACTGTATTTTATGTTGGTATTGGCGGTTGGGCAGTCATGTATGAGACAGCAGACAGTCAAGAGCTTTTACAAATAAAACATTACTAAAGAAAGACTACTGATTATTTGAACATGGTGTCAGAAGTGACAATTGGAATAATCATTTGAAGAAGAGGAAAACCATTTAGTGTGCAGGCAAAAACCAGGCAACTGCGTAATATTGCTGTTAATTTGACATAAGAACAACATAACGATGGCGGGAATACAGTGGAAACAGCCGGATGCATTTAGTTTTAATGCAGAGGACTGGCCTTCATGGAAAATAGTATTTGAAAGTTTTAGACAGTCAGTGGCGTAGGCAGGATTTTGCTGATGTGTATGCACAACTACATTTTGAAAAACAGTGCCGAAGGCACTGCAGCGAGTGCTGTAGGCACAAGGCTCGTCAGGGGAGGTCCGGGGGATTCCCACCAGAAATATTTTGAAAATTGGAGTAAGAATGGTCGCATTTGGGGCAATCTGTTGATAGAAAGATCTATAGTTTGCTATTGGTAGATCTAATAAGTTCGCTAAAGGAAAACAACCACCATAAATATGGTATTTTGGCTGTTATTTGAGTTACTATCTGTCCTATACTTACAATTTATTTAATTTATTATTGGTCAATCAGTTGTAATATGTGTGATCCATCCATACACATCATTGTATATATTGATTAATATTACGGGCTATAATAAAAGCTGAGTTTGCCTGTGGTACTCATTGGAAAATAATGCAACACTATGGTCAAACTAAAGTGCTTGTACATCTTTACTATCTATTGAACCCTTATCTCCATCCAGTATGTTGTGGACAAGCATATAGTTCTTGTTCATAAAAAGGACAATTCATAGACTTTAAGCACGTAAATATTGTGTCAACATACGGCAATTTTCCTTCATTAACACAGGATACAATTTTATTTATAGAGCACATGGCCCACGCATCCTCCATCATAGAATCAGAATCAGAATGTTTTATTTGCAATTGGGCGCCCTCTAGAGGCAGTATACAATCAATAGTATATACAATGATTTTGGTTCAATTAAAGAGTATACAATAGTATAACAACTGTTCTACTGACTAGTTAACAAATAATGAATGGATTTATAATCAGTGTAAATAAATAAATAGTTATACATAGTAGAGTATGTACAAACTACATATACCATGTCATACCATACCATGTCATATACCATACCAATACATATACCTTTGTGACGGCAAACGTACACACGTATGACTCCAAGCTTTTTACTCGAGGCTGTTATTGAAACCGTGTTAAGGTGTATCAAAATGACCAAAATGGACAACAGATTAATTAAAATTTCCCACGCCACAGTGAATGCACTATCACGCGAACCATGTATCATTCTAGGGTAGAAAATCAATAAATCAATGTGTACGCACTGCGTTGTGTGCGTTACAGTAGATACGCCACTGACAGTGCAGTAAATTGTATAAGGAACCAGACAGTGATCAAATACAGACGTTGATTTATTGCATGGGAGCTGTAGAGGCGAGTAAAATATGTTCTATGTTCAAATATGAAGGTACATTTAAGAAAAATGTGCTCAAGGATGGTGAGACAGAAATCAAAGATATACAACAGAGCAACACTGATTATGATTGTGTAATGATGAAATTCTCAGAATACTTTGTACCTACAATTTTGACCAGATACGAAAGAGCTAGGTTTAATGAACGTAACCAGGCAGAAGGTGAGCCGTTTGAACATTTCTTGCGTGATGTGTATAGCTTAGCAAAAGAAGTGCCAGTATGGTGAAAGCGAAGATGAAATGATATTAGATAGAATTGTCCAGGGTTTACACCATAAACCCACAAGGGAGAAGCTAGAATTGATGCCAGCATTAACAACCAAAGAGGCCATTTCGATTGCAAGGAGGCAGGAAATAATAATGAACCAGAATAGTATAAAGATACCAGAAACAAGCAGCAGCAACATCGATGAAGCAAAACAAGGCAAACGTACAAAATATGGTCCTAGCCGTTTCATGAGTGCCTGGAATGACAAACAGCTCAACAAACAACTTCAAGAAGATGTACAACCAAAAGTGAGCAGTGACAGACGTAAGTGTTCCAGATGCGGTTATATTCATAAATATGAAAATATGAAATGCCCAGCAGTTGGGAAAAAGTTGCATGGCTTGTGGAGGACAAAATCATTTCAAATCAGTATGCAAAAATAAATCCATGAGACATGATGAAGTCAACATACACACAAAAAAATGGATCATGGGTGATGGTTATGATGGAAATGATACTGTTGATCAATACTATATTGATACAGTTGATAAAAAAGTACAAAGAATGGTTGGTTTGTCACACTGGTAATATGCAACACCCAGGTAAAATTTAAAGTGGACACAGGTGCTGACATAACAGTGTTATCTCATAGTGTTTTCAATCAACTGAAAAACAAGCCCAAGCTTCGCAAGACATCAGTAGTGCTCACAAGTCCAGGTGGGAACATAGAGACCGTGGGGGAATTCATAACAACCATGACACATAAAGGTAACACACTAAACGCGAGAGTGGTTGTGATCAAATCTAGTGCGAAAGCATTACTATCTCGAAATGTGGCATGTATGTTGGAAATAGTTAAATTCATTGATACAGTTGACACTAAGATAGGGTTAATGAAAACTAAGCCTGTGAAGATTGTGCTAAAAGACGATGCTGTACCTGTATGTAGTACAACATCACGGAGAATACCGTTTCCTCTGAGAGAAGCAGTGAAGAAGGAACTCAATCGTATGCAAGAGAATGATGTAATATTCCCTGTAAAAGAACCAACTGATTGGTGTAGTAATATTGTAGTGGTCCCTAAAGGTTCTAAAGATGTTGTAAGAATATGTGTGGACTTGAAATCATTGAACAAAGCTGTGAAGAGACCTGTTTATACATTACCTACGTTTGAAGAGGTAGCACCACGTTTAGCTGGATCAAGAGTATTCAGCACACTTGATGCTGCCAGTGGGTTTTGGCAGATACCATTGGACGAAGAATCACAACTTCTGACAACATTCATTACACCTCATGGGCGCTATGCATTTAAAAGATTACCATTCGGGATCAATATCGCAACAGATGAGTACCAGCAGAGGATGGTCGAAGAATTTTGCAAAATGGATGGCATTGAAGTAATGGTAGATGACATTTTAGTACACGGTTCAACAATGGAAGAGCATGACAAGAGATTGAATATAGTAATGGAAAAAGTGGCAAAACTTGGACTACGGCTCAATGATTCAAAATGTGTGTACAGAAAATCTGAAGTATGTTATTTTGGACACATAATAAGCGGTGAAGGTATAAAACCAAACCCAGATAAAGTGAGAGCAATTGCAGAGTTAGAACCTCCCAAAAATGTATCCGAACTTCGAACAGTATTAGGCATGCTAAACTATGTTGCAAAATTTATTCCCAATATGAGTGCTGAATTGAAGCCAATAACTAACTTACTACGAAGAGACACGTGTTGGCAATGGGAACATGCACAAGAGGCTGCATTCCAAAGAGTCAAAGATTTGATTTGTGAAACCACAACGTTAACATTTTATGATCCGAAATTACCAACCGTTGTAAGTGCTGACAGTAGCAGTTTTGGAATTGGTGCTGTGATAATGCAAAAACACAATGATATATTGAAACCTGTTGCATTCAGTAGCAGAACATTAACACCAAGTGAACAACGTTATGCAATGGTGGAAAAAAAATGCCTTGCATATGGGCATGTGAAAAATTCTCACAATACTTGACAGGACTTGATCAGTTCACTCTTCTCACAGATCATAAACCACTAGTTCCTATTATTGGTAGCAAGTCCCTAGATGAAGTGCCAATTCGGTTCCAAAGACTAGTGCTTCGTTTAATGAGATTCAATCCTGTTATAAAATATGTACCTGGCAAAGAACAGTATATTGCAGATGCCTTATCACGAAAACCACTCATGCATAGCTCAAATGATAAACATATGGCAGAGATTATCAATGTTGATGTTGATTATGTTCAAGCAAACTGGCCAGCAAGCAACCAAAAGAAATGCCAAATTTCAAATGCAAGTGAAAGATGTCCTATTTTAGAAAAAAGTTCGTAACTATATTTTGGTTGGATGGCCTAAGTATAAATCATCCGTCAGTGATGACATAAAACCATATTTTGACCAACGAGGAAATTTGTCAATAATTGATGGAATAATAACACATGGAGACAGAATGGTAATTCCACATAGTATGAAAATAGAAATATTAAACAGATTGCACGAAAGCCATCAAGGGGTGACAAAATGTATTCAAAATGCTAACGAAGTGATGTGGTGGCCAGGAATGAGCACTGATATTAAGAACATGATTGACAAGTGCTTGATATGCAGGGAAAATAGACCAGCTAATAGAAAAGAACCTTTGAAACCATCTGAGCTACCTGAAAGACCCTGGCAAGTGATTGCTATGGATTTATTTGATTGGAGAGGTAGATCTTACTTGGTTGTAGTTGACACATACTCAAGATGGATGGAAATAAAAGAGTGCTACAGAATAACAAGTCGCTCAGTGATCGGTAAATTAAAATCTATATTTTCAACGCACGGCATTCCTGAAACGGTCAAAAGTGATAGTGGAACACAATTTGTGTCCATTGATTTCCAACGTTTTGCAAAACATTATGGATTTGAACTTATAACATCCAGTCCTCATCACCATCAAGCAAATGGGGCAGCTGAAAATTCGGTGAACATTGCAAAAGCTATTCTTCGTCAAAATGATCCAGACATAGCTCTGTTGAACTACAGAAATACAGAGCACTCAGCTACCGGCGTTTCACCATCTCAGGCTCTCATGGGCAGACGTCTGAAAACAAGATTACCAGTTATGAAAAGCAAATTGATACAGGAAAATGGAAATGATGAAGCTATTCGATTACAAGATGAGCATGTAAAGTCACAATACAAAGTGAATTATGATCGTCGACACGGTGCACGTGATCTCCCAAAGTTAGCACTAGGCCAACCTGTTCTTAGTCGCATTGAAGGGGAGAGTAAGTGGGCAAATCCTGGTAATATAGTTGCCACTGATGAAGAAAACAGAACATACTTAGTCAAAACAAAAACAGGAATTATAAGAAGAAATAGGAGACACTTACAACCTGTGCCTAGCATGCCACCAGAGCAACCAGATATTGACATTGATGTGCATGATCACATGGAAACGACCATGGACTTGGAGCCTACACAGCAACTTAATGAAACTCCACCAGCACAGGTTCCACAGCCACCAAGAAGGAGTGCTCGTATAAGGAAACCAGTAGTACGCTATAGTGATGAACATTTTTGACTAATGTGTATTTGATTGTGCTTTTTCTGCATAGGTATTAAGGATTTTAAATTGTATAATATTTGGTAAACTGATTGTTATTTTAGTCTGTGATTTTAAGATGTACCGGGTAATTTAAAAACTTTATAAAAGGAAAAAGATGTCATAATATGGTATAACCTTCTGTAACTTCTTATTGGTACTTAATCCCCATTTGTATAAAGGTACTGTATTTTATGTTGGTATTGGCGGTTGGGCAGTCATGTATGAGACAGCAGACAGTCAAGAGCTTTTACAAATAAAACATTACTAAAGAAAGACTACTGATTATATGAACAGTAGCAAATTATTGTAGTAAATTTAAAATTTTGTAAAATTGGGAACGTCTCTATTGAGATAAAATCATATATATTATATATAAATAAGAATCATATATATATATATATAAATATATATATATATATATATATATATATATATATATATATATATATATATATATATATATATATATATATATATATATATATAAAAAAGAAGTTTATATTGTGGTAAAAGACCAGTGGTAAGGAAAGACAATTGTACATGAAACGCATTTTTACTACTATCTTTGGCTTTAGCCTTGAACAAATCTTACACGATGCGATATTAATCTTCGGGAATTACTGTTACTATAATGGCATTTAACAAGTGTTAAAGCCATGTTGAATTTCTACTAAGTTTTTTTACTACCCCCATTACATCAAGGTTCGTGCCACACGCAGTTGTGGATTTGTTACTTTAAAATAGCATTTTTGTTCAAAATTTGGTGCCCGGGGTGGCCCGGCGCCGCGTAGAAGCAAACGGCACAGAAATTGATTATACTGGCGAAGAGCAGTAAGAAATGGCCATTTTTTGGCACCACGCCAAGTCACGCCGCGCCACTTTTTCCTGCCACTTTACCCCCCCCCCCTATTCTATTGATGCCGCCGGCATTGGACACCGCTGGCTATACCAGCGGCTTAAGCTAAAAAAAAAACAAAGTTATGAAATTTAATTTTAAAAAGTGCAGGCAGCTGTTAAAAAGTCATTCCGCGAGCGATGTATGTTCTGGATTTGAGAAAAAAATACCCCCCCGCCCCCCAGGATTTGACAGCCCAGCGGCACGAAATGATCAAAATTGCCTCGAAGAAAATAGGGTCCACGGCGTGGCCGGGGTTGCGAGACCGTCGACTGCCTGAAATTGTTGCTGTATACATCGCCGACGGGGTCCTACATGAGCTGTATATACCGTCAGCAATATCCTCCCGCGACCATCTGTCAGCGATGTAATTTGGAGTCCGTGCGTAACACCGCCGACTGTCTGGACACATCGTTTGTGGGGTTGAAGGCCACTGTCGGCCAAGTCAGATTTAACATAGGGAAACACAACGTCATATCGTCGGCGGTTCATAACGCGCCGGAGAGCACCGCACACGATGTAAAAAGACATCACCGGCGGCGCCATTTTATCCCCTGCTGTTTTTGTACACGGTACGAAAAACCGGAAGACGGCGTCATGATTTGCACCCGGTGTCCCAGCGGCGTATAAAAATTCGTTGACGGGGTTATATATTTCAAAGTTTCTTGGCCCAGAAATATCATAGTTTTACAGTAACTTCAATATAGGACTATCCTATAGGATGCAATTAACCAAAACTGTAAAATTAGAAACGTTTGCGACTACATTTTCTACATATTTCGCAAATGTAAGTAGTGACAAATTAAGTCTATATCTCAAAATTTATTGGGCAGAAAATATTCCATTTTTACAGTAACTATAGGACTACTAGCAAGACCCCGTGAAAATCACGGGCAATATCACGGGCTGGAGAACTTTGCAACATTAGGTTCAGGCAGTACAAACAAATAACTAATGTTGACCCAATTTAATGCATATCTTTTCGAGCAAATTCCCACCTCTTCAAACTTGCTTACCTTCGGCTTTGCTACAGTACAACAGCCACGGGTAGGAAAATGTTCCATGAAAGTCAATGCGTACCCGTGAGAACGACAACTCAGTTACAGGAAATATATGCACATGCCCTATTCCTTAAGTTAACACCGCCCATACCCACCTAACCCCCACTATATTTAAGAAAAAAAAAATATTGTATAGCACTGGTCAGCAGCATCTGCACTGGCACCCCAGCCATCGTCTTGACAGCACCCACCACTACAGCACCCACTCACTGTTCTACCTCCACTCCACTCACCACTCACCCTCCTCTTCTGCACCCATCACTGTCCTAACAATGCCCGCTACCCATTCCAGCTCCACCTGCACCCTGTCCTGATAGCACTTGCCCACAGCCATCATCACAATAAATATTGCATAATATAGATGCACACCATCTAAACTGCCCTTGCAACCCATTTATCGTCGTGACAGCACCCACCGCTGTTCTACCCCTACCCCCACCCCTCCAACCCCCCACACCCTCTCCCGGGTAACCACCCCCAGCACCCACCACTGTAGCGACAATGCCGACTCCCCATTGGGTTTCCACCAATCCCATGTCATCCACTATTAAATATATCCCACCCGTTGGCGTTGAGAGCACACTGTTCTACCTATACTTATGCCCATTCTGACTGCACCCGAATATGTTCAGACACCACCCACAGCCACAAAATTGTTGGTGATTACAAATGACCCTACACTGTTTGATATGCTTACATAGTACACAATCAAAGGCCGTCTCACTGACCTAAATTGCAGTCTACAAATGTAATTAAACTGGTAATCACAATGAAATGATTAAAAGAAATGGACAGTGAAACACACGCACCATGGGGTTTTTATAGGCATTTTAGAGCGGCACAATTGTGCGGTGTCAAATGACATCGCCGACGACTAATAAAGACACCGGACACCACCTCACACACAGTTGGCCCGGCACAAGCCATGTAAAGTCAATGGCCCTCAACGGCGCAAGAAGACCCCGTCGACGGGAACAGACACCGCCTCATGATGTGGTCGACGGATTCACATCGTACCACAACCCCAGTTGGCGACAGGACCACCTAAACGAAGTAAATGAATCGCCAACGTCCCCGTGTGGGCCCCATTGTCGCCGTTGGAGCCGCCAACTGTCCAATGACAACGCCGGCGAAGCCCAGCGGTGTCAAATGACATCGCCGACGACTGATAAAGACACCAGACACGACCCCAACCACAGGTGACCCGGCACAAGCCATGTAAAGTCAATGGCGCTCAATGGCGCAAGAAGACCCCGCCAACGGGAACACACACCACCTCAGGATGTGGTCGACGGAATCACACCATACCACAATCCCAGTTGGCGACAGGACCAGTGGAAAGAAAGGAAACTTCGTCAACGGCCCCGTGCCGGGGCAGTTGGGGCCGGCAACGGCCCATAAACACCGCCGGCGAAGCCCGGTGATGTCAAAATTGGTACTGGAGAGCGCAGCACGGTGTTGGTGAGATCAAAGGGAATACCGATCAATAATCCCCTCGGTCGACGGTGTGGGCCTCGACGGTATCCTGCGACTTCTCCGAGGAAGTGGCCAGAAATTTTGCTGCGGTGTGGCTTTTGGGTAAAGCGGCGGCGCGGGCGCGATGTCGAAAAATGCCCCACTTCGTACCGCCGGTACCAATGGAATGGCTTTTTGCGCCGTTCAACTCCGTTGGCCCCAGTGCGGCGTTGCGCCCCCCCGGGGACCAAATTTCGTCGGAAAATGCTGTTTTTAGTAACAAAATATTCACAAAACACTCTATGCCGCAGGTACGACGGGGTGCGCGGCATCAATAGAATGGGGGGGGTTACCGGAGAAGTCGCATGGTGCCGTCGAAGCCCATGCCGTCCGGCAAGTGGATTATCGATCGGTATTGATCGAAATTCTCTTTGATGTCGCCGAGGTGTGTTCACTGCTGTGTGATATGTGCTGTTGACTGAATGACTTCAAGACATGCTGACCTTTTCTTGTTTATTGCACACAATGGTATGGGTATCAAAACTGTAAGCTCATTCTCAATACACGGCAAGATCGACTGAACGTAGCTCTATATAGCTGCCAGCTCTCATCACCCTCATCTGTAGGTAAAACGGCTACAACATTACTAGAAGTGTAGTGGAATGAATTAAGCTATTGAAACTAAATCTTGTTTAAAAATGGCATGCAACGCTTATGATTTTGACACTAGTACATATATGAGTATTTCATAATTCGTAAAGAATCACAGAGAAAATACTATGCAGGGTCTAGAACAGAATATTAGCCTTTTAGAAAGAAAAATATAGATATTAGGAAAACCAAATGAATAACTTATGAATTCTCACTATTTGTTTCAATTTCGATCATGCAAATAAACACCTGAAATGATGACCACAACATGTTTCAATCCTGGCAAACTAGAAAAATGTTCATTCTCATCATGTTGTATTGAAGTGATTATTTGGTGCAGATCATGTTAAATAAATCATATCACTGTTCATATAGTCTACACGTGAGCAGAAACCACACCCACAATGGTAGTTCATTGTCTACTAATATATAGGAGAGGTTAGACTCGAGCGCATAATGTCTACAAATGGTTTAAAATATGCAAGTTTACTGCTACACTTGTTTGGGTTGTGTATGAGTAAAATATTGGCAACAAATCTGTAAAATGTGAAGCTTTTACATGTAAAATGTTAAGCTTTTACATGTGGTTAAATGTGGTGCATTTGAAATTTGCAAGAAATTAGACACAGGAATTTATGTCGCTTCAAGACTGTCTATTATAAAAGGAATTACAATGATGGTTGTGATAGAGATATACATAGCTTCATGATATGGGTGTGTCATGACACTCTAAGCAATGGGGTCTGGGAAGAGTTATTTTACTCATTTTTTTGCATGGTCTGAAGCTGTAAGAGGCCGATTAATATCTATTCCTGATTTGCTTGCTGCTGATGCTGTTTATCATAATATATGCAGTATAAACTTCCGTACTGGCCGAGAGGTACCAAATATATGTCCTTATAATAATCATCAAAAGCCCAAATTAATGAAAATAGGTAAGCCAAAGGATCAAACTCGGAAAGAAGCGTTCCTGTCTACCATGATATATCTTGAAACATGTGATGATGTGATTAACAAAATGGATGAGTTTCTTCATGGTTCCGGCCTAGAGCCATACGGATTCACATACATGAAAAATGAAGTTACAAATCACTTCAAAGGTCAAGTATTTATTTCTAATCTAAATAGGAAGGAAGATATAGTGACACTAAGAACAACAGCATCAGCTATTATTTACAAGTTCCACCAAACGGCCATGCAAAATTGTGACGAAGATGAATAGAAAAGAATGATTATAGAACCTGCAGGAAAACTTATAAAGCAGGAGATAAAATATGTCTCCAAACAGAAAGACACATATCCCCAAATAAAGGATTTAACCATAGAATCAGCACTAGAGTATTTGCCACCGTGTCTTAACAACCTTTTAACAAACTTAATAACTCAAAATGGGGATAGAAAGATAGCTAGATTCGACCAAGCAATAATCCAATCGTGCCACCCTATCTCTCTCTTGGCTTCTCTGCAGATAGATCTTGGAATTCACATGCACAACATGTATCAATCAAAAATGTTGATGGAAGTTCTATCTAGTCTGGGATTTTCGTGTAGCTATCAGGAAGTTCAGTGCTTTGAAAGAAGTGCTTCCGTTGCACATCAGACAGATATCTTAAACATGAGTGCAGAACAATTTTTTACAATATTCTGCTGACAATGTAGACCATGATATTAGAAGCCTTGGTGGCAAGGGGACCTTCCATGGCATGGGAATGATAGCCTTAGTTACACCAAAATCTAGAGTCTCCAGAGTTATTCCTCGCTTAAAGGCAGTCTCTGATACAGAAGTCATCAATATTGCATAAGTGAACGTAAGCAATTTCATTTCTGTGAGTGACACTCGAGAAGCCTTTCTATGTCACCCACTAACTAAAATCGTCGCATAAGATAGCTTTCAAGTTGTTCATCTTCTATGGAAAACATTATCACTACTGAAATTTCAGAGTCCTCAGTGGCCTAGTTCCATGCAACTTATCAAACAAAGGAGATGATCCTGGCAAAACTTCGGTCATGTTTCTTCCCATGATAGATATGGATCCAAACGATCTCTCCTGTGCATGCATATTCCACTTTGAAATTTCTTTCAGCCCATGCTTTTGGGTATAGTGTATTTCCTATGGTTACATTCCACCAACCACTGTGGTTGAAAGCATTTACTATGGTAGAAAGTCACAAAGAGCTCCAACCAGCAGTTATAAGACTTGGTGGCTTTCATACTCTAATGAGCTACTTAGGATCCATTGGACATTTGATGGCTGGCAGTGGACTAGACAAAGTGCTTGAACTGGTGTACGTGCCATAATGCAGTTATACACATGATGTCTGGAAAAGCTGTCAGTCGTGCTGTGAGAGGACACATGTTGATCGATGCAGCATTAAATACTCTTCTGATCTCAGAGGCATTAAACACTCATCTACCACAAGATCAGGACCAAGGTACGAAATGGTGTGGTGTAATTGTAAAGCAGGATGCAGTACATTGAGATGCAGTTGCAGAAAAATGGCTTGGAAAGTTGGAATGCATCACTGCATGTGGTGGATGTCATGGGTCATGTCACACTGTCTTGATACAAGATGCGTCCGATGAATCCGAAAATGATTCATGAAATGAAAATATGTGGGATGTGGGATTTGAAAAATTGAAAACTTGGTAGCCATTAATATCACATAAACATTAAATGACATCTAGTTTTTTTCACTATAACTATATAACCAAGGTTATTTGAGTAGAAGTGTTGATGGATTTTGTTTTAAAAATTCTACTTGACATAATGACCTTGTCAAACCAAATAATGATAATGCGGTTTTATTATTATTATTAAATTTAATAGAGTTGGTAAATCCAACATTTTAATCATTTTAATAAAATGGTTTTATGTGAGTCCTTGAGTGTTTTATTTACTTCTATGTTAGAGATTAAAAGTGTTCAAACCTTAAATAACAATACCAATAATTTTTTAGACCAACCCAAACATATCGTGTATAATATGCCTAGAATCTGCACCTTAAACATTGATTTATTTTCAATGTACTATTAATAATAAATAAATATGTTGTTTTTTTTACTCCAGACACTTGTTCATTAATAAATATAATATGTATGATAGAATGTCTTGAAATTACCAACATAAAATAAAGATATAAGTCTTATATCTATGATCACTGATTATAGCGGCCATCTTGGACGCCATCTTGAATTGCGTATTGTTCCAATAAGTTCATTGTGGTAAACTTTTGATATGTTATAAAGTACACTCTAAGCTTTCCAACGATGTATGATAAGTTACTATTGCAATTTGTGGTAGGTTATACATATGGGAGCTCACCAGTTGATTGGACTTAAATAGTTATTAATTTATTGTACAATGTTCAAGGATTACATTGAGGTTTTGTCAAATATTTAAATCATTAGGTTTGTGTAATCATGAAATCATAGATAAACAAATTATCAATGACAATGTAGTAAATATTTATCTATTCATGTTTCAGAATTTACGCTTCAACTGTATAGTAATACTCTGCCCTGTATATGCATCAAAGATATATAGCAATAAATACTCAATCTCAAAGAAGTTGTCATCTTCATTTGTACTAATTCACATTGCAATTAATTTAACCTGAACGTAACCAGGCACAATAATAATATCCGTCATACAGTTTACTGTCATAGAACGTTGACACGCCATCTTGATTGGAATCTACAAAAAATCACGTAAATGTTCACAGTAAAACACGTGACATACATGTACATAACCATGAACAATTTTCCGGCCAAAGTAGACTTGGCAAGCCTTGTATTAAAATTACCTGTCAAACAATTTTCATATGTACTGCCATGTTCAACAGTGTGGTTTGATGCAATGAAATCAACAGTTTATACATGCTTTACAATGCTTCTATTGCAATGTAAGAATTTCTTTTCATTTCTAAAATTATCTCAACATAGTAACATTACTAAGTTTAATAGAATGCAGCATAACATTAGACTTTAATTAAACTACTGGTAATCAAGGCCAGACTTTCATATGCACATAAATATTTCATTTGTCTCAAAAGCAATGAACCAAAGTAAAAAAAAGAAAAACAATAAACACTATGCTTCGTCCCCAAGATGAACTTCAAAATAATACTTCCTATGGTACAAAAATAAAAATCATACTAAAACATGTCCTGACTACAAAAATATTGCATGAAACAATATTTATTTAAGCGTCAGTGTTGACCGTCAAGGGCTTGCCACGGCCCATACCCCCGTAAAACCCCTTTGTGCCATCCGGCCCTTTGGGTTGCCTCAGGACACCCGCCTGGTCCAGCAGTTTTCTTCCCATCTTAGAACTAGCACCAGAGCACACGAGAGGGGTGTTCTCCTGTGCCTTAAGACATCTCTGCACCCAAGGTCTGCCCCTCGGAAAAGCACCTAAATCACCAGCATTTGCTCTATAGTTCTTTCTCATCTCTGAACTATGGCTCGGTTTTGGGCTTCCATTAGAGCTCAGCGAGTTTGTCACCAGCGGGGACATTTCATGCATCTTCTTGCGCATATTGGCACTCCCACATGGGTTTGAACGAGGCCTATTTCGTGTAGACGATCTTGGAGCTGTATTGGGACTTAATTTGTTGAACGCCGAAGGGTTGGGACGTCGAGAACTTCGTGCTCGCAAGCTTTTTCTACTGATTTGCTCTCCACAAGCCAAAGTACCAGATTCACCCTTCATTTTCGCCAGTTCCTCAAATCTTGAACCACGCCTCTTTTCCCTCTTGCTTTTTACTGTTATCCAATTCATGGACGAATCATTATCAATCTGACCTTCTTTATCATTTGGATTATTCTGTTGTTGGCCATTTATTTCTTGTTCACCTCCATTCTTCTCTATCTTTCTCCTAGGAGCACCGAGTGAAACAACCTTGAGACCATATCGCCAGTTTTTTGTGTTAGTCATTTTAGCAACAGCTTTTATTGCTGACTCATGATTCTCAAATTCAACTACTGCACAAACAAACCTGCCCAACTCTGGATGCTTGGTCGAATGTTTTTTTATATCTATTGGAATGGGTTTACCAGGCCGCAGAATTCTAACAACTGCAATGTCTCCGCACGGCTTGAAAAGCCTTGCCACATTTGTTACAGTTGGGTTTTCAAATGGTAATTTTGAAGCAACTACACTCCTGGATTGGGCAGTTTCATCATAATCTGGAAGTGGCTCAATTCGACGGACCTTTGTTTCAGCTTCATTGAGTTCTAGTTGTTCTGATTGTTTCAAACTGAAAGCCACAACGCGGAAATCCTTTGTTAGTAACTTCATTTTTCTGAACGATGTTAAAAGCTTGATACTTACAAAACCCAATCTGTGACGGCGTGCGTGCTTCAAAAGAAAGGAATCTCTCAAGATGTTAGCAGTGGCGAAGTAGGACTCCACCTGTTTAATGATTTTCTCTTTCAACTCATCTTCAGGAGGTACAAACTCTTGTAAGTAGGGGGGGATATCTTGATATCGGGATATCTTGGAGCCCTGGTCTGAACCTCCTCCCCTTCCATGGCTGAAGCTGTTGTGCCCATCGTCTTTTGATTCTTCCACCCTTAATGGGGCCGAAATTTTGGTGTCAAATGTTTCTTTTTCTGCTGCCTCTATAACAGAATACAGAATATTTATTAATCAGCAAGTCATTTTCAGAAAAGTGAAATCAGTGAAAAGCATATGAAAAATACATTATATGCATATCTAATACTATATGTATTAGTTTATTTATATGAATCAAATTGAATAATGTTGGAAATTACATTAGTTTTAAAAGGCAAAAAATTACATTAGGCTACGGCTACATTCCGCCTCTTTTTAAAACACATAGTTGTATAATGACCTAATGCCAAAATTACACTATTATCTACACTTGACATGATATATTCAACCTTAATATATCTTTTGTAATTTTTCTAAATTCTTATTCACACTTTTTAGCACTGATAATTAATCCACTTTCTTCTCTTCATAAAATATACACTCTAATAAACCAGATCAAAAGTGTTCAAAGAAGTCACTAGCACAATGTTGACTTATGAGCAATTAGATATCTACTGAAACAATGTATACTCTAGAACAACGTTGACTTATGGACAATAAAGATGTTTACGAAAATGGTTTAGAAATCATGATTAATATATGTTATATTATACCGGGTATTTAATCAGCCACAAATAATATGCCATTGTATAATATTGGCTTCGTCATGCTATAATTGATTCTATAGCAGCAAACAGCACCAAGTAGACATTTGCAGTGGATAGAAAATTGATCTGTAATTGTGCAATCGCAATCAATAATAATGAACTTAACCTTGCAAAAATACCCCCAAGCAGGTTATGATTGATTTTGGTAGGGGAAGTTGTCTACTTTCAGAATCTGAACGATGCCCAGCGGGCATCGTTGAGCGTTTTGAGAAATTCAAGATGGCGTCCAAGATGGCCGCCGCCAATTATGCATATTTCAAATGTAGCACCAAATATTTGTTTCTTAACCAAATTTTTATTGTAATACACCAAAAATATGTTTTTATGGCCAAGGATTCATTTTATGGCAACACAAATATTGTAGGTGCAATATTTATCAAGAAATTCAAGATGGCATCCAAAATGGCCACCACCAATTACACTTTTTCCAAATATAGCAATAAAATATTCGTTTCTCAGCCAAATGTGTACTGTAATATATCAAAAAGTATGTTTTTGTGGTCAAGGATTCCAATTATGACAACAAAAATATTGTAGGTGTAATATTCATCAAAAAATCCTGATTTTCCCAACATGATTGACAAGAAACTGATGTATCTATTCAATGGTTTAAGGATGGACCCGATAGAGCATACTATTTGGTTTGCATTATTATTAATTACACTTCCCTGACCTATGAAGAGTGCATTGTGTCTTAATTACATGTTATAGTATATAATCTAATAATTGCATTGTATAATCTAATAATTGCAATGGATTGACTGCTTAAATCCTGTTCTATAATTTTCCTTAGAGCAGAGCATGGGCTGATCTTCACCTATGGGTTGTCACAGATATTTTGCATCAGGCCACATGAATTATGCTCAATGGAATGGAAGCTCTACCTCGTGAGATATCGAACAAATTCTTCAAAAACAACACACAATGAGGCATGTTGCTGGTGCATCAAATGCTACATGGAGTGACATGTACATTGAATCAACATTCATGAGATTTGGGCACAGCCAGGGTGGCTTGACTGGTATCACTCTCAATAAGAATGCAACCCAACGTTGGGCTTTGAGCCTTCATTCCTGCAGTCTGCTTCTCCATGACATCCAGACTATGAGAGACAATGTTGATCAACCCATTGCATACCACAAAGAAGAATCTCCAGCAAGGATAAGAATTGACTCATCTGATAGATTGAAGCTACAGGAAAAGCTGCATCATTGTATTGATCCATTAGACCCAAATGGTCATCCACAGGAACTGTTCAATATCTGCACAGGCCAGATAGCGAGTACCACTGTTAATGTCGACAGTGCTCTTCAGTTTGGGATCAATTCCATGCAGGATTTTGAGAGCAAGCTTCCAGATGGATTTTATTCAACCATAAGTTGTCCTGTGACGACAATGGCAACGAAGAGGAAGGAAATCAGACTACAAGAAGGCACTGAAGCTACATTTGACACTGAGGTAATCTTTAACAGGACACTGGGACTCATTGATTCAATGGATTTTGATCTTAGGGAATTGTTTGGTTATGAGTTGTCCCAAATTCCTACAGCCCTATTTGCTGATGATGGAAGTCTTCGACCAGCAACTTCAAAATCAAAGTTGAAATTAGCCCTGGAAGTTGAAATGTCTAGGCGTACAATTCTACCTCCACAGGTGATTGTGCTTGATGGGTGTGCAGTCTTATGGAGCATCCATTGGCCTGTTCCAGGAACTATCAATGACCTCATTACATCAGTGGAGACATACTTGCGGCGGAAATTGGATAACAGTGATGTATACCTGATCTTTGACAGGTACTATCCATACAGCCCAAAAGGAGGTACAAGAAACAACAGGATCAGAGTTTGTGATCACTTCCATTTGACCACTAGTTCCCCACTTCCATCACAGACTGCATCACTGTCCATCACTCACAACAAGATTCAAATCATAGATTTACTGTGTGATGCCTTGATAGGACGTTTCCAAAAGGAACATGCTGCAAAGAAACTTATCATAACTGGATCAGATCCTGTTCCTCACAGTGTACAGGCTGGAATATACACACAAAGGACGGACTTGAGAGTAACCCATGAAGAGGCAGATGTGATCATTGTGAATCAGGTTGTCAAAATTGCACAAGAAAATTGTACAAGCATTCATGTGGTGTGTGATGACACAGATGTGTTTGTTCTGCTGATACATTTCTATGCATCTCAGGATCTCCATACCAATATCTACATGGTACCTACAAACACCACTCGAAGTGCTGTTGATATTGGTGCCACTGCAAGACAGCACCATGATATTGTGCAATACTTATTGCCTCTCCATGCATTGACTGGCTGTGATACAGTTAGCACAATCTATGGTATAGGAAAGAAGAAAGCACTGAATGTTCTGAAGCAAGGCATCTATCCTCCATTACTGGGTGATTTTGAAGCAAATTTTGATGAATTAGAAGCTACAGCTGTTAAATTCATTGCCAGATGCTATGGAAGTAGGAATGTAGGTTCTATGTCTGAAGTCCGCTTTTGTGTTTGGCAACACAAAACATCAAAGGGAAAATCACAGAAGTTTCGACTTCCTGCGCTTCCTCCAACGTCCAGTGCCTTTCAGTTGCATGTCAAGAGGGCACATTTCCAAGCATGCCTGTGGATGTCTGCACTGCAAGCCGACCCTCCAACTTGGGATTCCACAGATTATGGATGGATGGAAGATAGGGCAAATGAGATACTGCTACCAGTATCACTGCCAACTGGAACATTAGCTGCTCCTGAACAGGTTCTGAACTTGCTATGCTGCAGTTGCACCTCAACAGATGCATGTTCTTCACGTAGATGTACATGTAATAAGTCAGACATTGCCTGCACTATCTTTTGTAAATGCAAAATGAATGACAGTGTCAATATTACTTGTATGAATCCATTGAATTCAACAGTTGAGGAAATTAGTGATGATGAATCTGATCACGATGAAAGTGATGATGATTAACTTTTGTGGAGATTGTTGCATGCAATGCTTTTGTAAAGATCATTTCATGCAATTCTATGTAATGTGGTTTTCTGCAAACTAGATAAGATTGATTGTTGATATCATAGAATAAACATTTGATTAACATTTTACATGCGTCCATATGTGGTTGTGAAACATGTTTCAGTGATGCATTTACTAGTACTTAGAAACATAGCCAATTATCGAACATGCATAGAATTTATATTGAATTTCTCATAAAATGTTATCATTGAAATCTATCTTGATATATATTACTCCTACAATATTTTGTTTATCATAAATGGACTATTTGACGATGAAAATCTAGATTTTGATATGTCACAACATACAATTTTTTTTATCAGAAACAAAAATTAAGTGCCACATTAAGTGCCACATTGAAATATACATAAATTGGTTGCAGCCATTTTGGATGCCATCTTGATAAATATTGCACCTACAATATTTGTGTTGCCATAAAATGAATCCTTGACCATAAAAACATACTTTTTGGTGTATTACAATACAACTTTGGTTAAGAAACAAATATTTGGTGCTACATTTGAAATATGCATAATTGGCGGCAGCCATCTTGGACGCCATCTTGAATTTCTCAAAACGCTCAACGATGCCCGCTGGGCATCGTTCAGATTCTGAAAGTTTGGACAACAACTTCCCCTACCAAAATCAATCATAACCTGCTTTTGAAAAAGTTCAGCGACCCCCCCAAAAGGAATCAGAAAAGTATTTTTGCACCATGAAGATTATGCAAGATGGACGATCTCCCCTATCATCATTTATGATCGCAAAAAAAAATATTGCTTTTAAATTTCATCGGATTCGAACAATGATGCTCAGCTTGAAAATCGTTTTTAAAAATCCTATAAAAAAACTCCTCAATAGTTTCTTCATAGTACAATCTTTCCTCTTATCATCATCTAAGCTCAGTTATCTTTCCAACCCCTATAAATTCTTTTTGAAGAGATTCTGTCAGCATGTACACTGCAGGTTTTCCATCCGTGAGAAAACGTGTCAATCAGAAACAAAATATCTATATTTGAGGATATCTATTACTAAGCATTGATATTGCTAACCTTCATGTATACATCATTGTGTTTGACTGTTATTTGCATTAATTATTCATACAGAATGGATGTTTGCAGAAAATTGTAATCTGTAGATCTAGACATTGAAATTACAATGTCAATGACAATGTTTGTGTTATAACTACATGTTTATTCACATCTAAAGAAAGAAAGAGAAAAGTCTACAGAACCGCACATGACATTTCTAAAACATATCCTTAAATAGTTCGTTACAGACTGAATGACATTTTGAAGTATTGTAACCATGGGACCCACGCTCCATACATCTTTTACTTTGATAAACAGTTGAGATCCCGTTGTCACTGAAGGCTTACCTTGTTCCTCTTCAGTACTCGACTCGGCGGCATCAGACGTGTTTTCCGCCTCGCTCATCTTGGACTGAGTACTTTGCTAGCTTCTCCAAAATGGGTTATTTGTGAAAAGGCTCGCTACAATCTTTACAAGAGTTTTTTTTCCACAAAATTGACAAATAAACAAATTGTCGCAACACTCACGATCAACCACAAAAACGTCATACGTTATTGAGTTACCCAAGGAACGTCACACGTGTTGCAGTATTCTTCATATGAATATTATTGTTAGTTTCATAAATGTAAATATGGACTGTTTCAAAGGTATCTATATCATATATGCCGTGATAGCATGGACTCCATCACTACTATTGTTCCCACTAGTTGATACACATTTGAGTGAATTTCTGATGGGAGGAAAGTGTAAAGAGTCCACTTTGTCAGCGTGGTGATGGGTTGTATGCAATGTTTCATTGCTGCAAAATCACTAGACCTCTAACGCTGTTTCATAAATGCAAGTGTGGACAGCCAATAAATGAGGCAATTACCCCGTATCGGCCATGATTCCGTATACCTGCATGCTGTTTCAAAATAAAAATTCTGCTTTATGAATTGTAAATATGGACTTATTTAAAGGTCATATATTATAGGTTGTTTTAGCATTTTGTGTCTGATCACTGTATTATGTACATTTTGATTACCCTCTTCGTTACGTGTTCCAAGGAAAATACAGAATGTTAGTTTATTTAAGGAATGTGAAACATTCATTCACATCTCAATGCATCCGACAACCGGTCAAAAAGTAGTTCCAAGAATCTTCATCAGGCTTTCCTATTTTGTTTTCATCATAATATTCAACTATTGACAATTGATGCATACCGGTACCTTGACGTGAAAGGTAGCATTTCAAAATATTGCCAGTGCACAGATAAAGTTAAGGGCATGATTTTCTTATGTTTGAGACGATATGCACGCATATAACTGGTTGTGACCTAGTTATACGATAAAATGCACCAAGCTTTAAAAACCCAATCTATAAACGTTCTATTTAATTTCATAAATCATATGTAAACGTTTACATTTCAACATTACTTTTCGATTTCTTGAATATTGCAAAAATGACCATTCAAGTACAGAACATATTACATGAACATACCTTTCTATATCTTTCAATCTTGCCATTTCCTCTTGAAGGTAACCCTCCAAGACTTTACCCATGTCCTTTCCAGCATTAACAAGCAGTTTTAGATGAGCAGTAGAAGAAAATGCTTCGGCAGGAATACATGGGAGAATCAAGAACAGCACAAGAAAAATTCTAATCATCATCTTCATTTTGATATATCTGGAAATGAAATTTATTATATTCTTCTATAAAAAAATAAATCTCGAATGTTAGGGTAATAATTAAACTTGCTAATTTGTTTAAAAACAGAGGAGAAAATAGAGTGAAAATGGTAATTTGAATAAGATACAAAATAACTACCTTTCAATTACTTCTACTGAATTCTTAATTGCATGCGCGGCTCTAACTAACTTCATGTAGAATTATAAAGTTGAAATTAATTGGAAAATGATATTTTTTTAAAATCACACAATTCAGCACCATAAAATATATTTAAGTAGATATCTGTCACTTTATGATTGCATGAACGCCAAAAGCTAACCTAAGTACATCTACTAAAATGTTTGCACTCAGAATTTTTGTAAGAAACAATTTAAATAAATTATTTGTTTTATTAGTGTCACAATAGAGACACAATGACATCTAGTCTTTTTCAACATTTCTTTGACTGTCTTTCTGCACTAGTATATTGATTTGATATCCGCATACGCTGCAAATATCCAGTTTCATGAATATCTAGATTCACTTACAATTGTTTGACTTCTACAAATTGGAATGGGAACATAAACTCCAATAAAAGTTTATGAAATTAGCATATGCACGTTTAGAAAATGTAGCTGCAACTTGAATGGTCTAAACTACAATCATCTACTCTACACGGATGATACTATCCATCTAGCACCATCTTCCAGTGCTCTTCCAAAACTCATAACAATAATTAGATGCTTTGCATATAACAATGACATCATATACACTCCGAATAATTTTCGAAGAATGTGCATTCAGCGGAACAAGGACATGGTCAAAGTCTCCGTCTTTACTATGGAAACTTTAAATGGAAAAAATGTAATGGTTCTTGAACAATTTAAGTACCTAGACTTTTACACATCCAGTGACATGTAGAATGATAGCGATATCAATCGCCAAATATGTAGATTTTACAGCAGGGGCAATGTAGGGGCAATGATTTAGATAAAAGAGCTTCTATGTCACATGATATGCTACTAAACAATATGGATTCTTTCCAGCTGTATTCTTGTTGATATGATATCTTGTTTTAAAATCGTAATTTTTGACTTTATTAACATTAATCTGAATGTTAACATTAATAAATACATATTCAATTTCAGAAGTAAAATTAAGAAGTGCTGTAGCATTTTAGTTAAGACCCTACTTGACTGCTGGCAGAATGAAATAAAACCCCACACTTATACAATGTGATATGTAGTGCTATTGTTTTACTTTATGCACAAATTTTATTATTTATGTATATATGTATGTTCTATATAGTTTTCTAGGAAATTGATATGAAAATAAACATTTCTACTTTCTGTTCTATTCTATTATTTTAATTATACTACTTCTAATTATTTGCATTACTGGTATTAAAATAAAAACATCAAACGCACCAACACACATGGCATGAGCTAACGCAGCTCTCATCCAAGCAGCAAAAGACACAATGCAAACAAAAACTCACAATGCAAACGTAATAGTTTGGTAGTGTGTGTTGGTAGAGAAAAGGTGACAAGAAGTGGGAAAATGGGCACAATGTCTAGTACAGTCTTTGCCCAGGCAACTATTCAAATATACCGGCATCTATATATGGGCAAATCATGCAAATTTCAATGTAAATAAAGGATACAATAAATGTTGTTGATAAAAGCGGGTATCAGAAGCATTCTGTTATTCAAAACGCTTACTTCTATGATATGTGAGGGTCTAGATGGGGGGGTCTTGATCCCACTTAACCACTTAAAATTTCGCTCATTTCCCACTTCCCACTTAAATTTTAGCTCATTTCCCACTTCCCACTTAATATTTTCATTTCCCACTAAAATGTGCACTTTTAATGAACATTTTGTTCACTTTTACAAAAAATGACATGATATTATACCGACCAACTTTATTTCTTTAATGTAGACTGTTCTTACTAGTAGGAATATCCATAGGGTATACAATTTGAGACACTACTACTCACTTTAAACACAAAACTTGACGTTGCGGTCACCATCGCGGGACCTTCAACAGAAGTGACTTTTTCTGGATCTTGATGACGTCACATGGGCGCTTGTCATCAGCTGTCAGCCTTCTCAAAAAAGGGCTGAATTACGCAGTGACCCTGAACAAGCTTCCGATGGAGGAATTCATTGTTGCCACTGAAGAAGCGTGCAACCAACTAAGTGAAAACGAAGCAGCGAGCCTCATAGGAGATGTTGCTCATGTATTAAAAAATGCAGAACTCCCGAAGCCGAACGTCTCTATAGAAGAAAGAGAAGCCTGCACGGAACTGAATAAGGATATTGACATTCTAGTCCTACCAGCTGATAAGGGAAAAGCGACAGTAGTGATTGACAGGAAGGCCTACCAACAAAAAGTTCATAATCTACTTGACGACAGAAACGTATATGAAGTGCTGAAAAAGGACCCAACCAGTAAGTACAAGAACAAACTTGTTAGTATACTACGTTCTTGGAACACTGCCAAGAACATATCTCCTCAGTTGTCCTGAAAGATCTACCCTACCACAGAACAAATCCCCAAATTATATGGCTTACCAAAAATACATAAAAGAGACACTCCACAAAGACCTATAGTGTCGAGTATTGGCTCCATCTCGTACCCAGGGGCCAAGTTCTTGTCATCCGTACTCAACCCGTTGAAAGGAAAAACAAAACACGCGGTCAAGAACAGTGAGGATTTTGTGAAAAAGATAAAAGACCTAGACAGTTCACCACCTAGAGCACTTGTATCGCATGATGTTTCAGCGTTATTCACGAGCATCCCCATAGAGGAAGCGATTAGAGTCATCCACAAAAGACTTTCTGAGGATGAGACTCTACCACACAGGTGTGAAGTAGACGTGGAACAAGTCATGACGATCCTAAGAATCTGCCTGGAAACCACATCCTTCGTTTGCAATGGAGTCTTCTACAGACAAGTACAAGGAGCTCCCATGGGTTCGCCTGTATCACCAGCAGTAGCTGATCTGATGATGGAGGAGTTCGAAGAGAGAGCCTTACAGAACCCCCCAGTAGTGCCCTCCGTATGGTTCAGATACGTGGATGACACGTTCACGGTGCTTCCTCAGAACAGGATAGAAGGGTTCACCAACTACTTGAACTCCCAGAACCGTAAGTTGGTGTTTTTGGACACATGCACAGAGAGACGTGAATATGGGTCACTGAAAGTCACTGTGTACCAGAAACCAACACATTCTGACCAGTATCTCAACTGGGAATCGAATCACAACCTAGAACATAAGCGCTCCGTCGTGCGAACTCTATTAAGAAGAGCAGAGCAATTGGTGACAGATGAAGAAGACCGCAGAAAGGAAACTAACCATGTGAAGAAGGTGCTTAGAATAAATGGCTATAAGCCATGGGCCTTCAAAATCCCGCCCAAGAAGACCAAGTAACCGACTGAGCCGAGTGAGTCCACATCAAGGATGTTCCCGGTCAAATTGCCATACATTAAATTAACTTCAGAAGCTATCCAACGAGTGTTGAAGAACCACGGCATTCCCTCATTCCACAAGCACTTTAATACCATACGAAACCTACTGGTACGCCCCAAAGACAAGAAGGATCCCAAGAAGACCTGTGGGATAGTGTATAACATTTCTTGTCCAAACTGCAATGAAACGTACCTAGGAGAAACTGGCAGACACCTGGAAACTCGCATGAAAGAACACTTGGACCCGAACTCCACGCAGTCAGCTGTCCAAATCCATACCAACAGCACAGGACACCGGTTCCACCAAGACTCTGCTAAGATCATCGGCAGAGAGGACAATACATACCGAAGGAAGATCGTAGAGGTGATAGAAATCCACAAGCACCAGCCACAGCTCAACCTCAACCAAGGCAAGAGCATCCCCCGACTCTCCTCCATCTACTGTCTGATGGGAATTCCACCTGTCAGACAAGCGCCAATGTGACGTCATCAAGATCCAGAAAGAGTGACTTGTGTTGAAGGTCCTGCGATGGTGACCTCAACATCAAGTTTTGCGTTTAAAATGAGTAGTAGTGTATCAAATTGTATACCCAACTTTAACTTGTTATAAATTCAACTGCACGACCCCCACTCACGCATTTTTTATAGTTTCCCACTAAAATTAGAATTTGTCCCCACTTAATTTTGGTAATTTTCCCACTTCCCACTTAATTGCCCAAATTCCCACTGACCACTTAATTTTTGCCAATTTCCCACATCCCACTTAATTTTAAGGCCATTTCCCACTAACCACCTAAAGGGCATCGGCATCCTCATATATCTATGTGACACATTTTCCTTCCTCACATAGTCAGCTCCGGGAGTGTGCAGGTGTGTGTGTGTGTGTGTGTGTGTGTGTGTGTGTGTGTGTGTGTGTGTGTGTGTGTGTGTGTGTGTGTGTGTGTGTGTGTGTGTGTGTGTGTGTGTGTGTGCATGTTGTTGTTTTTTGCATGCCTGACCGCTATTGATAGCACCGTGGAACTCATGATATCTCTTAATTCTAAGTCTAGCTCTCCAAATTATGCATTCATCTATATCACAATTAATTGGCGAGCTATACTAATTGATGCACATCCGGGGTGCCAAAGTTCTCCCAAGTGTAATTATGAACTGATTATCTTTTTGCAATATTTAAAAATGTTCGCAATGAATCAACAAATAGTGAGGGAAAATCCCCCAAGATAATAATAAAGCCAGTTCGTCACCAAAAGAATCACCTGAATTATTATATAACAAATGCAAATGCCTATGCCATGACACACCTCCTTCCGTTTGTCTACTATCGAATAAAGACTGAAATCGGTTGCCATGTCTCACCAAAAGAAAACGAGGGCCTATACGCATTGTCAAAGAAAACAGCCAAGAACCATTTTGGGCATAGTGACAAAATTCAACAAGATAGAATCATTCATATTGGTTCACATTTTAAGTAGGGTACAATAATGGGATTGAAGGATTTCTTTTGCAAACCAGAGGAGGTAAGTAGAAGTTATTTCATTATAAACAATCAATGTATTTATTCATTATCAAATTAAATATTTAAAATGTCGTTTATTTTGAATTTTCATTTGTATGTATGACTGCACGGTGATTTGAGCCCTAAAAGATGTTCATTACCAAATGCAATCTATTTGTTTCAATATATATGTATCAATCTTAGTTATCATTTGATTTTTATTTACAAGCATATTGCGATGAATAAATACAGTTATATTATTCTATACAGTAGATTATTTATTTCCTAGATAAATAAGTTGAATTGATTATATATTTACATAGTTTAAGTTTAAATTAAGAACCAATTACTGATATATTAGTTGAGCACATTCGGTATTGCTACTTAATTCAAAATGTGAATTCACAATTTTCTATACAATTTTTCTAATGAACTATCATACATAGTAGAATTACTTGCAATATCTATAATCAATGAACAGTAATCTTGGCGTTAAACACCTTTTGATATGCGGAATACCTCATAAGCATCGCCACTAAAAATTGTGGCTTACATTTGGATTTTATGTTCACCTGATAGCGTCACTTTTGCCGTCGGCTAAAACTCGTCAAAGAACCTCCTTTTTCATATAGAAATTGAACCATTATTGTGTGTCTTTATAGTTTGTGGACACGGGTATAGCAGTAAAATGTACGACATATACACTTAATGTGGCATGGTTCATTGATGGTCTACCACGGCATCTAATTATAAGTGTTTAACAAATAACATTTTGATGACAATACTCTAATTTCTAGATACGTTTTAAATAGTTAGGTAAAGAATCTTAGTCACAAGCTAATATTCTCGTTGCATATGATTATAGCAAATATTTAATACACGATAATCTAAGATAGTGTCAGTATAACTTCATGTATTTGGTATGTAGCACGTGGTTTCATTCGTTACATTCATAGTTTTGGTGCTACTTTCTGATACTTTTCAAGCCAAAGTTTTTCAGCAACTTCGACAACTTTAAAACAATGGTCTGAAAAGCATCAGAAAAGAACAACAAAACTATGAACTAACACTATGTAACGTAAAATCTTGAAGAGCTATAAAAAGCTTAAAAAATATGAATGTTGACGCGCATGGTAAAAGTCTCAATTATAATATAAAATGCCTAAGCATATCCGTAAACTAATTTCACATGCATATTTTTTAAAACAATTTTAACAATGCATTGTTATTTCTCACATGTTTGCTGAAAATACCCGATTCTGCTTGGCGGAGATGTGAAGTGGAAGAATTGCTGTAACCTGCAAGCCATATTACCTGAATATAACAAATACGCAGGGGAAAGGGAGAACTATATAACTGGGGGTAAGAGATAAAAAAATCTCTCGCCCCGTGTGGATTTGAACAGAACGCATTCCTTGCGCTCACTCATATTTGTCAAACTTCGCACTTAGTTAGATTTTCTGATTTCTCACACCCACTTGCATAATAACCTGTTACTTTAAGGCATTAGTCAATATCATATTTTGTATATATTAAAAAGAACAAGGACCAATAAGTAGATTCAACTAAGTTAATAACCTCTATGTAAATAGCTTTCAGTCAAGGCACGGCCATGAATCTGATGCCTAAAACAAACTGCAACTGAATGAGCTTGGGTGGGTGATATGAAAGTTTTGTTTTCTGCTACTTTATCTAGCAATATGCAAGGCCATTATGATGTGCATGTACTTTGTAGGCCGATGTGCCATGGGAGGCTATCATCAGGATATAGTCGTGGTAAAGATTGTAAAAAATCAACAAAAATCGTTTTTTTTTCCGTTTTTTTTAATTAATTCAATATAGAATATATTTCATTTATTGATACATACACCTTCACCACAATTATTTTTACAATAATGGCAAATACTACCGGGTATCTAATACGTTAGCGTGCTTTGAAGGACCCCAGGATGCCAATCCTGAAAAAATAACGTCAGAAATTCAAAGCATACATAGTACGTGATGAGAGATACACGGGATAGACATACATGATTTTGTGCCAACCCTAACAATAGCTGAAAAAACAAACAAACAAACAAACAAACAGGGAAACACAAATAATCACGCCTGGGACAGTGTGCCACAACGTCCACGCTACCACGGCTGTGTCAGCTTCAAATATTTTTTGAAAACCTGGCTCTGCTAAGTAACCCAGCACTGCACAGTGTGCTTCTGTGGTGACTCATACATATAAATAGTTGCACACAGCTTTCTTGGCACCTACGTATTAATTAGGTACAGGTCAGTGGGTTAAAAGAGTGAGTGAGTGATTGTGCGAGTGATTAGTATAGTGACTGAATGCGCTGCTGTTGCAAGTATGTGAGAAATTATCAATTGTTCAACAAGTGTGCTAATAACCTGGTGTAAAATGTTAAGTCTTTAGGGCAAAACTTGGATCAGAACTATAAGCCACCACATTTATTTACATTTACATTTAGCGAGTTTGAAACGAAAGCAAGAAATAATTAAAATCTGTATCTATGGCCGTGATGCACATAATAATTCCTCAATATTCCTACCAATTACTAGACAATTCCACTCTATTACTAATTGTCAAGGAGCCATAGCAATGATGCGTCAGCATCTGTCAATGATAGTAATTAGTGTATTTCCTCTTGTGTAAATGATATGGGAAGTTATTCATTCAATCCTTTGTAGAGTTCCAACTTTTCACAAGGCTACCTGAAAGATAATATCAGTATGCATTTATCTTCCTGCTTTTACATTTATATTTAAATGTGATTCCAAATAAGGGTTGGTCTTCCGGATGACAATGGCATCACTGACGCATAGTTTCTATAATTACACGTGGTGTGTCAATTATCAGCATAGACGATGATGTCTTCTTCCTTCGCAACCTGTCATTAGTTGTGGTCGATAGTCATGATCAGTATTTGCCATGAGGTTTATTTTTAGGGAAATGTAGTTTTAGTGGAGTGAAATCAGAAGAAGCTGAAAGTAAACAGCTACCATATCGGTCCAAAAATGCCAAATCACACTAAAAAGAAGCCCCACTTTGTCAATCATCATCAATCTTATAGCGAAAATTGCATTCCAATGAACAAAGACCACCAATGTTTTATTTCAGTCAAAATAGCTGGCGTTTTTGACAACACAATGGCCAGTTGCAATGAATATGACTACTTAATACTGCTTACTGCTAGAATATACATGTACTCGTATCTTTGAATGGGTGTTTTGCCTCTTTATTAACTTCATATGAAACAAACAATCAAAAGTAAACAAATTATAGTACAACTGATTTCAAGTCTGCATTGACACATGTTCATTCTGTTAATTGTCACGTGCCCAGGAAAAAGAAAATGGCGGACGAGGGTACTGGGCTAATCCCGCAGAGTTCATCCTGTCGTGCCTGGGATACGCCGTGGGTCTGGGAAACGTGTGGAGGTTTCCCTACATGTGCTATGAGAATGGCGGAGGTAATACCAGGCCACAATTTGCTCTAGTCTCCTTATTACCGTCTATCTTCATAGTTCTAAAAGTCTAAAGACATCTATATTTAATGAGTGCTAGTTTATTTTACATGATAACAAAGGCATGATGAACTACCGTTAAAGTTCTGTGTCATGTGTTCCCAGTATGTTTTGCCTCATGCCCACTACAATGATTTTTTAAAAATTTGTTCACAGCTATATGATCTATGATATATCCATATATTGCAATGCTGATGTTTTCATTTACCTGCACATACCAAGGCGACTGATATAGCCTGGAAACTAATACAATTAATTTTGTAATTTAAGTAACTCCGCTTTTAGTGGACCAGTCATTATGAATCGATATTTGCCCCAGGTGCATTCTTGATTCCTTACTTCATCATGTTGACGTTTGTGGGCATTCCCGTCTTCATGATCGAGCTGTCCATGGGTCAGTATGGTGCGTCAGGCCCCATGACTGTATGGGAAGCAGCGCCGCTCTTTCAGGGTAAGAATCACCACTGAAGTTGAATTTCTTCAACACAAGTCATAATTTACAGTAACATGATTTGTGACCAATGCCCATAAAATAGGCTAGCTGCCATAAAGTGTAAACGCCGCCAATTCTCCTAACCAATCAAATGACGACTGACATACGTTTAACACCCCCTCCATCCCACCACAATTATTTTCTTGTCATCGATGGCCTATTGTGCACACATAGAACTTAAATATGGCACTGAACCAGTCTCTCTGCCACCATCCTGGCCTGACCCACGCTTTGTCAAAGTTGAACTTCGTGTGGGGTCACATGCAGAGACCACGACTGGACGGGGATTACAATGACGCCAACGTCAACTCCTTTGTTCCCGGCCACCTGTAAACGTATCTACGCATAAGATACATGAAACAGTAACTACTCTTCAAGTTTGATTTGTTATTGCCAGTCTCATCGCCCGACACCAGACAATAAGACATGTGGATACCCTGAGCTTGATCACATTCTACGGTGGTCACATTTTACGGCAGCTAGACCACTTTGGAGTGTGTGGAGACAATTTACGTAACTTGGCGTAGATCATGAGCGGCCATCATTTATGTTGGCTCTATTTTATGGTCTATAAAGGACCCCACCAGCCCCATGCATTTGGATGTACACTCTTTCAACCAATGACAGTTCCTAGCTTGGTAGAGCTCCATACACTGTACCGTAAATTGCCATATTATTTTCAAAGTTAACACTTTTACAGTATTAAACCTATCACCAATTCCTGTGGTCTAGGCGTTGGAGCGGGCATGATTGTTATCTCTTTCATTGGTAACATCTACTACAACATGATCATTGCCTGGGCTCTGTACTACATGTTCGCATCGTTCCAAGCAGTACTGCCATGGCAGGGATGTGACAACGACTATAACACTCACAGTAAGTTAGTGTAGGCTTAAGCTGTGATGAAGACAGTTTGTACATTTTTCGTATTGTATGATGCCAGAATAGTTGAAAAGTTAAAGAAACAACAATATCACAAAAAAAGACAAATGCGTGTTGAGGTTTGCGCTATAAAAGAAGCTTTTTCTTCTTCTCAAACATCATATTTGTACCGCCAACTAATTGTTTTCCATCCTGAAACCTAAAGATCTGAAAGTGAAAAGTGTTTGTCCATGACTGGTCGTACATGTTGGTAAGCAGCTAGAGCCGTTTCGATCATTAATTACCATTCTCGTAGTTTCCTGTTAGATGACATGCGCGGTAAAAATCATATCAAATAAAATAATAATATATTTGATGTATAGAAACGTACTTGTTGTTGCAGAATGTTTCACATGGCAGTTGTCCAACGCCTGTGAACAAGAGCACAATGGAACATGGGTGAATCCGGTCAGCAACCTGGCCGAGGTGACCACGTACCTCAGCCCCAACATCTCGTGCTACAACCGCTCTCACTACGACATGTATGATGACACGGCAACCAAAGTGAGTGTTGCTGTGGACACAGATACATGCGCGCGTGTGCACGCACGCACACACACACAACCACACACACACAAGTGCACCCGCGCGCGCGCGCACGCACGCACGCACGCACGCACGCACGCACACAACACACACACACACACACACACACACACACACACACACACACACACACACACACACACACACACACACACACACACACACACACACACACACACACACACACACACACACACACACACACAAACACACACGCCCGCATGCCCGCCAGCCCGCGCCCGCACACACACGCACACACAGACACACACGCACGCACGCACGCACGCACGAACACACATATATTAGCACGACCTAAGTTTGTAATGTGTCCATTGTTGCAGTCCCAAGCATTCATATAGTAACTAACAAGACCCCATATCTATTGAGACCAAAGAATTTAAATAGCTATATACACCTTTCGTATCCAGTGGTCTTAATTACGATGCTCTACAGCTACAGTTGGTTATTCTGAGGAACATGTGCATCCTGCAATTTAGCACTAAATCTGAAGCTAAATAGGCTACTTAAATACAGGATAAAAATTCTTAACAAGTGTTATGTGTTTCATTCTACTGATAGACGGTATGCAACGAGACCACAGCTACGTGTTGGAATGAGACCTACAACCCGTTTGAGGCAGAGCTTGAATCTATCAAGAAAGCCAGAGTGTTCAGTCCAGAGGAGTACTTCAAGTAGGTTCTGCATGAAAAAACAAACAAACATAATTTCTGTATTTTGAGCTCCATTTAACCAAAGATACCAATAGCCAGTGAGTGTTGTGTTTTTGGGATGGATGTTGAAATCCTTTCAGTTTCTATTGCCATTTACATGAGTATTTAATTCGTGTGCGTGGATTGAACACACTCCAATACAATAGCGTGGCCGTGAGCCTGTCCCAGCATGGTTTGATGTAAAGCTGTCAGAATAAATGTTTGACTTATCAAAATGTTTGTGCACCAGCGTTAAGAATATTTATGCTTTTTATTCATATAGCATCGAGGTGTTAGACCGCAGCGAGACAATGGAAGACTGGGGCTACATGAAATGGGATATCACACTGGTCTTCTTGCTTGCTTGGATTATATGTTTCTTCTGCATGATTAGGGGCATCAAGTCATCAGGAAAGGTAAACGCTCTGATGCCCCAGTCCACATAATCAGGCGAAATTCATGTAAAGTTGATGCATTAATTTTGCATACCCGGTATATATTAACTTAGAACCACATTCTTTAACACTCGACATGTCTGTTTGTAATGTGTGGATTTGAAAGTGTTATAACATGAATGTCAACATTATAAATAATGAAGTTCAGTCTTCGAAAGACGGTTTCAATGCAGATTTTATTCCTATTAGCCTACACTACCTCCACGCCAATTTGAACAAGCAGCTATTATCTCCAGGTGGTGTACTTCACTGCTACTTTTCCATACATAATCCTCATCATCCTGTTCTTCCGTGGAGTCACACTAGAAGGCGCTATTCAAGGAATCGAATTCTACATCATCCCAAAGTGGGAGAAACTAGCTACTCCGAAGGTATGACAATAACCACGCACTGATACTATATATTCTTGCCTTTTTCTTCCCAATGATATGAGCAAGGCATTGTAGAGAGGTGTTGACTGACGTGGCCCCTGAATGTAAATGTAAATGTCATTGTTTTTTAGTCGCAATTCACTGTTATCGTGCTCCAGCGACTTTACATATTTACACCAGGTCATTGGCATCCTTGTCACACTATATCCTTCTCAACTCCCCAGGGAGCACACAACACATCTTTTGGCTATGGTAGCCCAGGCGTGCTAATCACTCACATTAGCGTTCACTCGCCTGACCTGTACCTATTTAACGTGTAGGTACCACGGAGCAGTGTGCAACCTGTTAGAGGTATGTTTGCTCAACATCCACCAACCGACCCGACGGGGAATCGAACCCGCGACCTTCTGGTCACAGGTCCAACTCCCTATCCACTCGGCCACGGAACCACGGAATGTGACTGATGGTTTCGGTAGAAATACCCATTATGTAAAAGTAGTTGCTAAGTAAGGAAATGTAAAAACACCTAAGAAAGGGGTTGTTTCATTGCTATGTTGTACCAACACTAAGTCGGAATATGCTACACGGCGTAGATATACAAAGGGTCGAGATTACATGTCAGTCAATACACCAAATATGCATAGTTTGCATTGTGATTTTTGTCCACGTTGTGTTTAGGTGTGGGTTGATGCAGCGGGGCAGATTTTCTTCTCTCTCAGTGTTGGGTTTGGTGGTCTTATGACATTTGCCAGCTACAATAGATTTAATAACAACATTTACAGGTATTGCAAATCTTTTTCTCGTATAGCTATGAAACCTTTAAAAAGCACATAAATCATTCATAACGGTTCAATAAATAGCATTACTTACATTGAGATGTGTTTTTTTTCTCGTGTATGATAAAAATATTGTAGTATTATATCATTTTCTAGTGATGCATGGACATCTAAACGTACTTCTTTTGTTTGTATTCAGAGATACGTTGATTGTCGCCATTGGGAACTGTCTGACCAGCTTTTTTGCTGGATTTGCCATTTTCTCTATCCTCGGCCACATGGCAACGAAGATGGGTGTGAAGGTGGAAGATGTGGCTGATTCAGGTTTGACACTGGTTCCAACATTATTTTCCAGTTTATATATATTTCGTAGTCTGATGAGCACAAACCAACACACACATTGTAGATTAGTACTTTTATTAGTTACTCCAATAAACCAAGTTAAGAGTATATATACGTTCCAGGTTCTGGACTGGCTTTTGTGGTTTACCCTGAGGTGTTTACGCTTCTGCCGCCATCACAGCTGTGGTCAGTTCTCTTCTTTTTCATGCTCCTCACATTGGGACTGGACAGTCAGGTGAGTTTTCAATTGATTAACAATGAGGTTCAAGTAGACAATTTTTGCTTGAGGAAACTTGCCGGGAACATATTCGAAACTGTCCAATCAAACAAACCCCAATTTGGCATATGTATGTAAATATGCACAGTCATGGCAACTTTGACAAGTTAGACAGTGACCTTTTCTCTATATCTATTTATCATACAAAATACAACAGAGAGATTGGGCAACAGCTAAAAATGCGATTAACGCCATCTCTCAAAAAGCTTTTCTTAAGTGGACATCTCTATGCATATGAATAGAGAATGCGTTCTTCCCATTGGTTGCATCTGATACATCAGTATCGGCACAATGGTGTATGGCTGCATCCGAAAAAGATATTTTGTGGATTGAATTATGATCAATTATACTGTGTTCTATGCGGAAGTAATGCATACCACATATCCGGCCTTAGTGGACATATACAGCTGCCTTTTTGTTTTACAAGAGTCTCATAATGTTTGTTTTTATTTCATTTTTTCTTGCAAATTCATACACATACATGTATATACATAGGCGATGGCTTATCATATACGCATGCAATAGGCGATTCACTAAAACGTGCAATCAGAAATTTAGCCCCAACGGTCTGTAGATATGCATTAATTGATAAAGTGTTATATTACTCTCATGTATTTGTGACCATGTATTCTAGTGCGTTAGATATGGGGAAATACGAGAAATACTGCTTAAGATGCAAAGAACTAACATATTACCATTATCATTGGCGTATGGTGATGTGGCTATTTTCGTAAAACAACGAAATCAAGCCATTTTCCAGGTCACACGGGAACGTTGTGTTTTTATTTTATACAGAAAATAAAAACATGATTTTACATGTATTGAGCTTTTTTTTTCTAATTATATATATTTTTACTATATTGCATTTTAAGGGTTTCATCTATTTACCTAACAGATATGAGAAACACGACATATTTATATATAATCTTTATAAATTGAATGAAGACTTTGGAAATATTTATTCAAATGAATAGTTCTTTGGACATCAAGTTCAGTATCTCTTACCAATCCTTTTTCCTTGCACCTTCTCGCACTGATTTCCCAGAAGCTGGAAGCCGAGGCTTCTTCTGCTTCGCCTTCTTCTGCTTCCTCTTCTCCTTCTTCTCCCGGAAAATGACCACTGCCCAGTGGTCAAAAAATACGAATATACTAATCATTACATCTATGAGAATGAGTGGTGTTAGGGTGTTGGGGGGGTCGTCCATTTTTTTGGGCTTGAAGAAAAAGTTAATCGACCCCCCCATCAACAATTTCAAAAAGTTGAGTGACCCCCGACTTGCTAAAGAAAAAGTCCTCTATATAGTCATTGCATTGCTAAAAGAAAATGTTTGAAAAAAAAAAATACTGTAGCGTGATAAAAAATAGTTCAGCGATCCCCCAGAAGGATTCAGAAAAGTTGGACGACCCATCCTCCTTTTTGGACGACATTATTTATGATCGTTCCCTTAGATCACTGCATAAAGTTTCTGCTACACGCCTGGCATGAGTCTGTGAGCTATTATTGAAACTGTCAGAGTAACCATGAAAACATGTGGGCATGCAGGCTGTGTGTGTTTGTAATGGAGGGTTGAGCCAGGCTGTCGAAACAAGCATCATGCACCTATCACAATGCCCATAGGCAGATCCAGGAAGGGGCCACAGAGGGCACGTGCCCCCGCCCCCCCCCTTAGAGCATTGGTCACTTTGTCAGTGAACCTGTCCGAATGGCACATCACGTAACGAAATGAAATGTCCATTGTAGTTGTTCATGTCACATATCACATATCTTTGAGCCTCAATAATGCATTCTTTTTGACTGATTAGTATTTTCGTTTTTTTTTCTTCTTCTACAGCCATAGTTTTTAGTTTTTGCAGAGCTGAACACAAATTTCCCATATAGACAGAACTGTCAGCTAAAACCAATATGTATGAACCGTCAAGGCCACAGTTATTGGGTTGGCTTTATTAAACCTCAAGCTTATTGTTATTGGCAAATGAACAATCAGTTTCCATGTCACATGTGTCTCAATGCGCCAGTCACTAAACATGCTGAAATGAAGATGGATGACAGATTGAAAATTCACTCTTTTACAAACAATTTGAACATACCACAATTTCATGAGCGTACATGTATGGGGATTGTTGTAGGTGTTTAAAGATTATGAAGATGAAACTCAAGACTAATACGTTTGTCTAACCAGTAAATATATAAATATTATATAAACCATCTCTATCGAGACCACCTCTGTTCAAAACATTTTGCTCGTGGTTTCAAATACTCAAAAATTTACCAGGTTGAACAGACCTCTTGTAAACAGACCACCTCTCTGATAAAACCATTTCGACCACCACATATAGATTTGGTATAAGCCACATGTAAACGAAAAACTTCCCCTTGCTTAGTTACCCTTAGTTCCCCTTGCTTAGTTACATTGCATGTCGAATACAACAACCACTTTTCTATGCTGTAGTTTGCTGGTATAGAGAACTGTACAACAGCCCTGATGGATCTCAAGCCAAGTTTGCGCAAGCACAAAACTCTCCTCACAGCAGCTATGTGCCTCGTCATGTTCCTTATGGGTCTTTCACAGTGTACGGGTAAGACACACACTTTCATATATATATATATATATATATATATATATATATATATATATATATATATATATATATATTATATATATATATCTATATATATATAAATATCTTTTTAAAAAATGATCTAGCTATTAAATACAGTAATTTGATAAATATCTGTTAGAATATTGAATAATGTTAGTGTACTATTTTGTAGACTTTTTTACATGTTAACAAAATACTCAGTATTATATAGTAGACCATACTATTAAATACAGTAATTTGACCTGTTATATTGAATAATGTTAGTGTACTATTTTGTAGACTTTTTTTACATGTTAACTAATTTTTAGTAACCATACGAAAGACCATAAGCTTTGTCACATGTCTAATTTTTGTAAAATCTTTCTTTGAGATTGAAACAACCTTTCTGTAATCTATATTATGTTGCTTACAGGCTGGAATTTATTGGCTAGAGCTCATGTCCTACTATTCTAGCGGCTGGGCTCTTGTGATAATGGGTACTGCAGAGGGTATTATCTTTCCATGGGTTTACGGTAAGTGATAGTGAACGACCGAATAATCTAACTATATATGACAGTTTTCCATGGTCATTCTATCTGACCTTCTTTATCATATCTCTTGGTTTCAAAACCCAATATACTGCAGGGCACAGAATGTCTTTATCAACACCCAAGATGATCAGGGTGAAAAGTCAATACCACCATATACTTACTTATTTGTTGTATCTTCTTTGCCATGGCCATGCATAATTCTGTTCTTCTTGGTGGTTTTCTATCCAGGAGCTGATCGTCTGATTGACGACATTGAGGACATGGTCGGCTTCAGACTGTGGAAACACTGGTGGTTCTGCTGGAAGATCATCACACCCATACTTCTGCTGGTGAGAATTTCATTCTTATTTATATTCTACTATAATCAATACAGGTACGATAAACGGGAAAAATAACTTGACACAAAAAATAACGATCTCCGGTCATCCCAGGCCTACAGTACGTGCCAATATGCAATATTTTGTACAAAGCAAACTATAGAAAACTGAAGAAAAAAACAACAACCACGACACATTATGAGATTAGCAAGGCAATCGTGCCAATATGTATTGGATTCTTAAGCGTATAAACTTTAATAGAACACCCTAGATATAATTCATTAATAATATGAATATGACAGCCCTCTTTCTTATATAATAACCATCTGCATGAGCCCAGCTCAGTTTTTCGACCACCACATATAGATTTGGTATAAGCCACATGTAAACGAACAGCTTCTACATTCAGGTGATCTTGATCTTCAACTTTTATGACTTCACCCCATTGTCGTATGGTGACTATCTTCTGCCTGTGTGGGCACAAGTGCTGGGTTGGCTCATGGCACTTGTTGCTGTCTTCCTCATCCCTATCTTTGCTATCGCTAAGATCATCATGTCCTACAGAGACGCGTCATTTGATAAACTTAATTTTGGACAGGTTAGTATTTTCACGTTCTTCATTCAACTGCTTTGCATAGATATTTAGACTTAAACGTAAACACATTTCACTTGTACTGAGTGAATTATATGTATAGGTTCGTTTAACAGAACATGTAGTTTGTGCCACATGTCAGGTAAAACCTCCTGTCAAGACTACCTCTATAATAAGAACACCTCTATGATAAAACCATGTGTTACAGTCCTGAGGTTATGTAAAGAGATCTCCACAAGTCTACACAACCACCTCTCTATTGAGAAAAGTGTAGTCACATGGTTGATCTAATGAATAGGTAATATTGTTCAATTTTACAACAGAAAGCATTTTAATGTTACCATTGTATTCCACAAATAGAGATTGTGCAAACTAGTGAGACCAACGGATAATTGGATTCCTGCTAACGTGAAATACCCAGACGAGAATAACGTCAACAACAACGATGTTGGGACAACCCCTAAAGAAACGTACCGGAAAACATACGACAATCCAGCATTCTATACCAAGGAAAGTAATGGTGGTGACGGTGCAAATGATGGTAGTGTATACATCTAGTTTGTGAAGATGAATATTACAAGGAAAATATATGTGTTTTCAATATTTCGTCATGTGCATTGGTCGGTTAGGAGAACAGTGTGAACATGTATCCTTGATTGAATATACAAGTGGCTATACAATAATACGTAATAGAATATATACACTTGCAAATTCAACATTAAAAAAAGTGTATACATCTATGTGTGTGGGTGTGAGTGCGGGTGGGTGAGGTTGGGGAAGCTGCTTAACTGACGCACATGCTCAGACACACCCAATCAAATGACAGGACATGAACATTGCAAAAAAGCTCCACGAGAATTCTAAATATCACCCAATTGTAATAAATTTGATCATGTGTTTACTATGTATATTTTATTATGTATTCAAATATTGAATTCTAGACATCAATCAACATTTAGTCTACATGTGTTCTTCTTCATTTTTCTTTAAAATCATAAAAAAAAACTCATTCAAAAAATCAGAAATATTTCTGATATTGACTAATGTTCGGTGTTT
>CM032660.1:47977864-47999757 GCA_019095985.1 Streblospio benedicti | reverse complement strand
TTCCCAAAAACCACAATAAAAAGGCTTTCAGGTTGAAAAACCCATTTTGCTTTTGGAATTTAAATCAAACCCCAATATCACATAAATTTTATAAAATTCCCAAAACCATTTTCAGTAAAGTATCTATGTGTTGGATTGCCATTTTTTTTCCCAAAAAGCTTCAACTGGACCAAAAAAGGTTTAAAAAAAATCCTAAAAAAAAAGCTCAAAAATTTTAATAAAAAAATTTAAAATTCCCCCATTGTAAAATATTAAAAAAAAATATCGAAAAAATTTTTAAAATATGACTTTTAATAAAAAAACCAACAATATGTATAATAATCTAAAAACCCAGATACATTAACACCCGGTCATTGGCGGGAGGGTTTTCACACTATATGGTCTTTCTCAAATCCCCAGCAGGGAGCATGTAGCATGTCGGGGAGCAAGCATGTCATCACACCATTGATCAGACGTGCATATTGCAAAAAGGTTTTAAGATAAATCAATAATTAACAACGTGGCTTTAATATTTCTGGTTTATGGAGGCTGCTTGAACAGGTCCACATTTAGGCTAATGTCAGTGGGCTTGTCTGTCTTGAGTTTTTTTTGATGATTTCTCATTGGAAACCATTTGTGCTCGCTTTTAACAATTACACGGTTGTTCAAAAAATCTACTTTCCTCACAAGATCACAGAATAGTATTGAAATGCAGTGATTTATACGACAACATTCCACTTGCTTCATCTAACCACCTGTGCCTTACACTCAGTCTTCTGTTGGCATGATATTTAGTTAGATGGTTCATCTCCTCATCCTTGCTGCACGACTTATCGCAGTAATAGCAGAGAAGGCGAGGCCATTGTCCCCAAAAATGTGACACTTGTTTATCTTAGGTAGATAGTTGCAGTTATTATGCACATTTAGACAAACAACAATTGGTGGGTCTCAAAATTTTAGGAACAGTATGTGGTGGGTTATATTGTAAAATGCTGCACAATGCAGGGTTGAGAACCAAAGATTTATAATAATATTTGTGATTAAAAAGTGATTTTAAAATTTAACTAAATGGTAGTTACCGTTCTCAATTTCAGCAAAATGTAACAACCGTACTCGAGATTTGACACATTTACATTAGTTACCGTATCTAACAAATGTAGTTACCGTACCCAAGGCAAAAAATTATTTTGTTGAATTTGTACCCTATTGCTAGAGGTTAGGTGAATGGTAGTACATTCCAAGTGATGTCTGTGATATAATCTTTACACGTGACTAAAAACTGTTAATATCTGTTCAGTACTTAAATCAAATTTCCTACCTGTTTGTGGGGAGCACATTTTGCCGTCCGCCATTTTGAGAACGGTAAGTATAGTTTCCGTACTCAGTTATCCAGGTGTGTAAAAGCCACCGAAGATTATCCGCGGCATTTGTTCTGTCAGTCTTGCATGAGGACCAAACATATCCAGTTACCAAACATTGGTTTAGACCTCTTACCATATCCCCACGCATTAAGGGGACTGTGAACTCTTTTCTTACGATTTTATTAAACTTTGATTTTCTCACTCATTATTGTTTCAATTCTTACAAATTACATCTTATTTTGTAGATAATTATCTAAGCTAATGACACAACATGTTTTGAATTGTATAGATTGATGAACATTTTTTATAAACCAATTAGTGAAAATTTTACAACTTTGCCTGTGAAGCATATAACTGATAGTAAAACATCAAAATGACCAAAATCACTATTCAGTTACAAAATTTCACTCTATGTAATATTGGTTCCTGCTCTGGCAGGAACCTCTATGGACCTCCCAATTCTTAGTATTTAGGTCAAAATATGCATAATGCATTAGGTAAAATCGACCTCTATTTAAACTACCTTTTGTGAGCTCTCATTGGTTGTTGCGATTTGCATATTTTATGCTCATTAATTTTAAAACAAAGTGATGGTTTTTAAGAGAATATTTGAAAACTATTTTCACTAAAAGCTAAAAATTGGACAATATATCGCAAGTTTATGTACACAAAGGTAAGAAAATCTTTTAAATACATTGGATGATTTACCAAGTATGATTTAGTTGGATTATGTATATTAATGAAGAGGAGGAGTCAAAGAAAATTGACAGGTCATATTCCTCTCCAATTTTGCGAGAGGATTTCACTGATTGGCTAGTTTTCTAGGTCGCACTTGGGAATTCCTCAAGGGCTCAAAAGCAAGTTTTGAGCAATATATTGAGCCCTTGATATTCAGGGTGCAAAATTTGTATATTTATCTAGAAAACCTTGCCTCATTTTTATTTTTATTTTTCCCCTTTATCATTTTACAAGCATTTTAAGTTTTAAAACCACTTATTTTCCGAATTTTCTTGCAAATCAATACAAAAACGTTCATAATTCATCAACGAAATAAAAAAATCAAAACCCCTAGTAAGGTTTTCTTCAGAATGCATATATCTTCAAATATATACACGTTTGTGAAAATTGGATTTCACGGTTAGAGAGAAATATAAAAAGAAAAATTAATCCACTATGCACACTTAGTTTGGGCTTTAAACATGGCCAATCAATATACAATGATAGTAGTTGCTGTCTATAAAATGTATCATATAATAAAAACTATTGATGATAAAAGGTTAATTTTGAAAAGATGTTTTTCTTTATCATTTATAGCATACAAAACAATGAAAATGCAAAAATTTAATTTTTTGCCCATATAACCTTATAAGCCTGCAATGAATGAGTCATTGTTTTTCACTCCGGGTTGGTCTTCGCAAAATGGGTTGCAATGGAAAAACTATTGAAGATTAAAGGTTCATTTCAAAACATGTTGTTCTTCATAGTTTACAGTATAATAAATATTAAAAAGTACCCTTAAAGCCCATAGGCTATTAACCGAAAAGCAACACTTCAAAAAAGTTTCCACTGGCTGATAAGCATGGAGGTGAATATTTGCATCCTTAAGTTTTGGTGGTGAGTAAGCATTGGATTTTGGACAGTTATTGAGACAACATGTTTTATAACCATGGACTCTCACTTGTTGGCATATGGTATATCTACTACCTACAAATTTATGTAGGTGATGATACATGTAAATGTGCAGATGTTTGACAGTGTGCACGAAGCTTTTCCTCCTTATATAAATGGTCATCATGATTGGTGTCATATTAAATCTCGTGATGACTTCTGTGTATTCATTATTGTTAATATGCATTCCATAATTTGGTAACACCATACACACCCAATTTAACTATATAGTTTCAAAATAGTTTGCTATTACTGATCGAGCTTCAATTACTAATTGTAGGACACAAAGGCCCTTGGCAAGGGCGGGTCTGTTGCGATTTCACAATGCGTTATAATGAGATCGCGTTATATATTAGCTCCAACAAAATTATGTATCATTTGAGACAATAATGTGAAGTCATTAGACTAATAAAAGTTGTTTCAAAATAATGCTAATTGTTAGATGGGATGTATAGAAACATGATACCCTACGTGGGTTCACACATAAGTGCTGTCTCCTCATGTCAATTTTACAGGTTAAAGTGCTTCCAACAAAGATTTTGTCCCTTCATCATTTAGCCCTTGTAGACCCTCGGTTGATATACATCGTATCGGCAAAGAGCATTTAAAAAACTATCTCTGGTATCGGCAGCATTAGATGTTCAGCTTGTAACATGTCTATGGTAAATTACCCGAGATCAACGCTACTATACAATAACAAGGCAGTTTGCGGGGTTCATTCAATAGCTCAATTGATACACATTTCAGTGATCCGTGTTGATGTCATCACCAATGTAAAGTCACTAAGTGATCTAACGGCGACCCAAAAGGTGAACCAAATACAAATGTCACTATTGACAGTCTAAGGCATTCATGTTGGCTTTTGATCAAGCACTAGGGACTTTTATTTGTGTTTTGAGCGCATTTGTTTTGCTGGTGGTTTCTTACGTACGTAGACTTTTCTGAGGAAATCGTATACCTGCTTGTCTTATTCGCATCCCAATGGGCCATTCATGAGCTATCTTACTGTTTCCGTGGCAATGATTGTAAATTAGCATTAAACAGGTAAATGATACATAGGAAACCTATGAAATATATTACAGGAAATATATTACGGGATGATATTTAAACAGTACATAATTCATATCCAAGATGACCTTCAATATTTAGTAGCGCTCTATGCATGGCATGAAAAACACTTCCCTGCACGGTATGCATTCATTTACTCCAATATACTCGGTATGTTTGTTTTGTGAACACACGTTCTTTTATCAAAGTTTGCTGACGTATGTCCTTCATGAATTAATTATGACTAACCAATACTAGAAAATTAACAATTCGCAATAATTCGAAACCAAGTTATGACTATCACGATTTTCTGGGAACTTCTCAATCCGCTTAAACTACGATACTTACGATTATCGAAATAAACAGAAAAACTGTAAAAATCAGACCATTTTCTCATACTTCCTTACATTGACGCGCATCTTTGATACTTTTTTGCTCATAAATATTCGGATTTGTTCAGGCATTCTCGTTTATTTCCGCCACAGCGACAGCGCCGATTGATTAAAAAGGTCGATCGTACAGACACCCAATGAAACAAAAATCTTTAAAATGGCCGGCGTGTTCACGAACCTTTTTATTACGGGAACCTACGTAGAATGCGTAATACAAGGGTAAAAACAGAATAAATGTAATTTCCGGCGAGTTACGAAGAAAGCCGTAAGTTGTTGGAATGTTGGAACAGCAGCATTTTAATTTGCATACACATGGCTAGTTACTCAAGTGATACAACAATTTGTGTCCAAATGGAATATTTAAACAAACTTGGCTGTTTTAATCAGTGGACGTAATACCTAGATTAGGAATGTTCTGACTTTCTCTCAAAGAGACTAAAAAATGACATTTTCATGTACTAAGTGTTCACTATTATGTAAACCATTCAGAATAACAAAAATTGCAATGTAGATGTGGCAAAAAAATAGCGTTCCATTACTATGATTTTTATTTTAATATTCATTACCATTTTATATTTATGATACAAAATGCTACTCCATGAACTTGCTGTCAGCATATTAGTCTCGAGTCCAACCCCTGCACACTCAACCATTCGACCAATATCTCCTCTAGCAACAATTGCATAGTGTGGGACGTAAAAACCCATATTTGTAGAGGGGTGGAGGTGGGTGGAGAAGTGGAGAACGAGTTGGTGTTGTATTCCTAAAGCTATCGTATCACTAACACTATCGTACTGTTGAAGCTATCATATCATTGCATCATATCTAGCATAGGCTACAGGCAACAATGTCGTCTGTACTTCTAGGATTGCTGGATGCATTATGTTTTGCAAATCTCAAATGTGGTACATATGATTTTGTCTCATGTTTATGGATCGTTCACAAATGATGTCATCGTGGAAGACTCGAGGGCGGGGTTCAGAGATGGATGACGAATCATGACCTGGGAATGTGTGTGTGTGTGAGGGGGGGGGGACGAAGAGGGATGTTGTCCAGAGAAAAAATGACGTCATGTGTGCAGACGTCAAGAGTGATCTTTTTGATGATAAGTGTTGGAAAAAAATACCTCTAAAAAGAGTTACAGTATTTCTTCCTTCAGCATTTATATGTGTAGTAGTAAGGATCGGGGATGGGGTCGACAAGTAAGAGTAAAAGATGGCCCTCATAGTGGGGGTGGGGGTGGGGAGGGGTGGGGGGATGTCACATGATGACCGGTGAAGGGGGGTGAAAAAAATGCCCGTAAATGTAATGACGCCATTTGTGAAAGATCCATTAATGCTGCTATTCATACGTGATGCTTAGATGAATACTTTTCTATGTTAACTACTAAAATAGAGGTGAGTGTTTAGCTTTGAAGAAATGATGTTTCAGTGAGATTGAGGAACACCAAACAATGCATTTTCAACAAAATGTTTTGAGTGCATTGAAATGTGATATAAAACAACAAGAATTATTTTCTTATTATTAGTTAGTCCACCAAATTAGACAAACATTTACCTTTGTTCCAAACCCCTAGTAATTTTAAAGTTTCCCATCCAGGAAGTGTTATATCGTAAAATATAACAAACATACCGGGGCAGCTTAGGGCAATATGTTCATAGAATTGTGCAACTGGTGATACAAGCTCCCAGCAGGCACACTGACGTCACCCTGACGTTGGATTCTAGTTGGATTACGTTGTGACGTCAGCCAACCTGAATTCAATGTCACCCTGACGTTGATTGTCTGACGTTGATACAACGTCAGATTTTCCACGTCACACAGACGTTGATTGCCTGACGTTGACACAATGTTGGATATTCAACGTCACCTCAACGTTGAATTCCTGACGTTGATACAACCTCAGATTTTCAACGTCACTGCAACGTTGATTGCCTGACGTTGACACAACGTCTGATTTTCCACGTCACACAGACGTTGATTGCCTGAAGTTGACACAACGTCAGATTTTCAACGTCACACAGACGTTGATTGCCTGACGTTGACACAATGTTGGACATTCAACGTCACCGCAACGTTGATTGCCTGACGTTGACACAACGTTGGATATTCAACGTCACCCCAATATTGAATGAAGTAGAGTGTCATATGCGAGCGATAAGGTGTATGCACCTTCATCTCGGTTCATTGTCTCGTGAGTTTTCCTTATAGCGATCGCTTCCCGGGTCTGTCTGTCTCTAGTGTTGGACACATCCTGTCATCCTGTGTGACGTCAGCTTGAAAAAGACTTTTTGACAGACAAGGTCGAAAATATTTGCAAAGGTATCAAATTTTGGGGTTTACCAAAAAATCAATGTTGTCATAGCACAAAAGAAACCCAATGAATCTATTCCATTCTTTACACTAGAACATATCTTTGTTGGCGTCGTCGCCTTTCTTAAATGGTCACTGTAACAGCTCACCTAGCTGTGCTTCTATCACAAGGCAATCAGATCATGATTAGTACAGGTCTTTTAAGATGCCGCAGGTACAAGTGCTGCATTTTGATGATGCCGCCACACTTGTTGTCGTCAAGTTTGCATGTAGACGTGATCATTAAGCATTACACTGTATGTGACTTTTTTGGCCATCCCAATGAGAGGTCACTTAAGACAGGTTTGACTGTACGTTATTGGGCAGACAAAACAAACTGGTACTATGGTCACTTGACTTTGGAACTTGCCTAACCAGAGACTGTTAATCATTAGGCCTAGTTAGACGCTATGCAAGTTCTCACCTTAAATGACCAATTGGCAGTTAGCTTTCAAGTTTTATCTGTGCCGACACTTAGCAATGGCCGCCCACAAGGGGTTAAGTAATTCTTTGATTTGAGTCAATAATGGCAATTACGGCTAGTATAAACGGATGACATCTATGATAAAGACATGTGTGCTTCCGTAACCGAATAGATAAGGAGTTGGACTTATGACCTAAAGGGCATGGGTTCGATTACCAGTTGGGTCTGATGGTGGGTGTTGAGCAAACTAAACCCTATACAATTGTACACCCCTCCCTGGTACTAACACCTTAAATAGGTACAGGTCAGGCGAGTGATCAAAGCCAGTATTTTCATATAGAGAAATACAACATTGGGATACAAACCCTCCATACAGAGACCCCTCTCCGACCATTTTTTATATCAGTTGAGGATATTCCTTGGGGTAGTCTTATATGAGGTTGCACATGATGTATCTTTTCTCGTGGATTATCACAGTCACATGGAATACTGTGAAACTTGGCTATTAGGTAACAGGCTCAATGGAATGTGTCCCAATTACTGAGGTGTCCCTATTTGTGAAGTAGTTATAGTAACATTATATAGTGAAATGGGAGAGTGAAAAGGTGACGTTTGGTGCCAAAAGAAATGATTTAATTAGAGACGGTTGTCTCGTTTCTGTACAGTACAAATGGAGAGATAAGAGCCACCTGTAGGACACTGTTCATGCGGACTTGTAACTTATGAATGTCTCCTTTGTTATTCAAAAGCATTTGTCATATGGTGAAAAGCTGCCTTGATGTAAGAACTGTTTTTGTTAGAGTACGTCGCTAATTCATTTAATTGTGTATTTTAGGTTACAAATGTTGATGGGTGTTTCAATAAACTTATTATGTTAATTTGTTCTGATGAAAGAGATGTAATTTGACAATTGGTGAAGTGTGAAGCCAAAGCCCAATTCAATTTTACTCATGTCATGCACACTTCATTTCACATTTCTCATAGATAGATCCAGGGGTTTACATAGGTACAAAGCAACCCCCCCCCCACACACACACACACTTTTTTCATAGGGGTTTTGGCATGTTTGCTATCGGAAATGAGAAACTCATGAGATCACTGAAGTGCGACCGCCCCCTTCTTTTAAAAACCTGGATCTGCCAGTCCAAAGCAGGTGTCCTTGAAGGAGAGGTTCACTTAAAAACATCATTCATAGGAAAATGGGGAATGAAACGTATGCACGTGATACAGTGTCCTTAGGAAGGATGTGTACATATAGACAGGTTTCACGGATACAGAAACAATATTGGACATCTTTGAGAAAAGTGAAAAGTGTCCACATTAGAAAAGTGCCCTTAAAAGAAAGGTTCACTTTATAAATGATGTAAGTCGCACGGGGCAGTGTGCAACTGGTTTAGGAATGAGTTTGCTCAACACCCACCTCCAGACCTGACCGGGAATCAAACCCACGACGTTTTGGTCAAGAGTCCAATTACCTATCCGCTCGGCCACAGATGAACAGATTAATATTTGAGCCCATGTGATCTCTTTGACTGTTGACCGTGTTTACCATCAGAATCATAAGTCTGCACTGCTACCCAGTATCATGAAGGATCGTCTGTAGACAGACGGCTGGACAGTGGGCACCTACATGTAGATAAGCACGTTAGGGAGGAGTTTGCCGGACAACACGCAAAATTAGCATTGTATTATATACGTGGGATTAAGTGGGGAAAGAACTGGGAATGGGGTTCAGCTCCCCGGGGTCAGCTATATGCTCGCAGGTCATTGCCACAACCCTACCCCAGCCTCATTGGCCCCCGTCTCCTAATATTATGGGGATACTGTTCGCATTTCATGTGTGGATCTACATATCTGCCGAGCCCTGGGGTGTGGATTTAGGGGTGTCCTGCCCCCAGCCCCTCAGATAATAATGAAATCCTGAGTGCTCACATTACAGATTCATTTTAGGGTGGGGATAGCATATTATCTCTGGATCGTCTACTGCATTTAGAGAAATATATTAAAAAGGATATTGGAAAAGTATTAAAAGGAGTGTTGTGAATTTGATGACTTTATATAGTAGAATCTACAATTAAGACCACCCCTTTATTTACACCACCTCTTTAAGGGAATGATCATAAATAACGATACAGGGGGGTGGGTCGTCCATCTTTTGGGGCCCAAAGAAAAAGTTCAGTACCTTTAATTTATCAGGGGCCAAAGGTGTCACGGAGAGACCAACGAAAACCTCCATAAAGAGACCACCTCTATTGAGACCAATTGACGTTAGTCCCACGGGTGGTCTTAATAGACAGGTTCTACTGTGAGTAATTGATAGTAACAGACAGTATATGATTATCAAGCATATTGACACATTTAGCTACTGTGCTACCGTGGCCGAATGGATAGAAAGTTGGACTTGTCTGCGGGTTCGAATCCCGGTCGGGTCTGGTGGTGGGTGTTGAGCAAACTTACGCCTAACAGGTTACACACTGCTCCGTTGTTCCTAGACGTTAAATAGGTACAGCTGATGAAGTGAGTGAAAGCTAATGTGAGTGGTTAGCATGTCTCCGCTACAGCAGCAAATGCTGTATACAGCCAGTGTTGTATGCTCCCCAGGGTGCTGATAAAGTAAACATTGAGTGCCAAAGACGCCAATAACCTGGTATAAATGATCGACTGAGCAGTACTCCTGGATAGTACACTATGAATTCTGACAGTAACATTTACATAACTACTGTAAAACTAGAATATTTCGTGACTATTATCTGAAGACTTTAATTATACCTATCAATACGAAAATACAGTAGAACCTCCACCTAAGACCACCCCTTCATTGAAAAAAAACTGTAATAACACCAATTGTGATATCCCAAAGTCCTTAGGGAGAGACGAGCATGAACCAGCTCTCTATTGAGGCCACTTGATGATAGTCCCATGGGTGGTCTTATAGAGGTCATATCATAATGACATAAAGACCTTTTGGGGACTTATTTGTTGATTGTTAGGGTATTTAGTTTTGCTTTGTCAGATAATTATATACATAAGTCATTTAGTTATACAAGGGTGTGTGTGCGGAAATTAATATTTGAATGATCATGTCTTTATGTCCAGGGATGGGGGCGGGTTGTAAGTTAAATTTGCAAACCCGCGTGTATGTGTGTCAAAAGTTCATAACATCCCTGTCTGGAAAAAGACTTCTGACCCCCCCCCAAACCACCACCACTACCACCACCCCACCTCCCCTCCATTAAATAATGACTCTAAAGCCCGCTTTACACTATAGCGAATTTCACCTACGTAGCTCTACGTGCAATGGCGAACAGGCACCTTCGTCAGGAAATTTTGAACATGTTCAAAATTCGTTGACGAATTTACTGGTTGGTTTAGGTTCGTTAAGAATAGTTATGCTGCGTCTAGGGATCGCAGAACATTCGCACATACAAGTAACACTTCGTTTGCCTCAGCAATGTGTCGTACCATGCATTTTTACTACGTTCAATGCCGCCACAATACGCCCAAGTTGATGACGTGACATAATACGTACAGATGCGTTGCACGGGTTCGCCCATGATCGCTCTAGTGTAAAGCCGGTTTAACAGACATAGCAGACGATTTTTCAGCGTATAATCGACAACGTGTAACACTTTAACTACCCTGTGTCAAATCATTATCGTTTGCTGTCTGGATGTGGAGCAGACGACATACTTTATCTAACATGTGTCTAATGTTTCTTTCCCACGCCACCGCTGTGACCACTATAAGGCACTGTATCTACATGCGGGAATGAATTCAGTACACCCAAAGTGAGATGCTATGGCAAAATATTTTGATGCATAAACAAATTTACACGTTGGCCAATTCCCTGTGTGCATTTATGGGAATCTCTATTAACATTAACCAAATTCCACTAAAGGATTTATACAAATAATGGCATGGTATTTATTATAATTCTAGCCGTCATTTTATTCCAATATGATTTTTAAAAGAGGCATGTTTTTATTCAATGTCTTATTATGTTGTATTAATCATTAACTAACATATACTTCATGTCAGGAAGACAATAATTGATAATGAATTGAATTGAAAAATTATAACACGTAAATGATGATATTATTTAATTAATTCTAATCGTGTCCGAAATATTAAAAGGAAAGTAGCCTAATCGGAAAAATGGTTGAAGTATGCAGTGTGAAATACTATATCTTCATTACAAGACTCAAGGACTGTGACAGCACACCTCACTTTTTGCAGTTGCAATTCTGTTTTTTTCCCCATGTCCTGGATACTAGGCACAACATTCAGAGCGGATACTAGCGACATTCCCGCTCGGCCGCATTTCATAATTGTAGTCTCTATCACTCAGAGTTTTATGTAGAGCTGCCAGGTACAATATACGCTTACCACTGGCTCACCAAGGCTGCTCATAACTTATAGAGCCTCGCTTCCAACGTTTCAAACCATGCACTGTAACTTAGCTCATTACAATTTTGAATCAATGGATACGATTAACACATGTGAATTAAGGTAAATATCACATTTTACAATTTTGGATAAGTTGTATATTTAGATTAATTGATATTGTGTTTAAGTTAAGATTTCGTTGTCAGTGATTACAGATTTTAAATGATAGTCTGCTAACACTGGCTGGATCCGCCTAAAATTTCAAACTGACCATTTTGTTATAGAAGTGGTGGATTTTCAACTCCCGGCGTTCATGCATTCAAGTGATTGAATAACCCTGCATAGCATCTATGCAGTTTTAAGAAGTTTAACGTTCACCCTACATTGTGCATAATGATTGAAGATATCTCTTGCTGCAACTTTGAAGTAAGTTCAATTTGATTTCTAGTTATTTGAATACACACGAACTGTCAAAATCATTAAAGTTATCAGAAGCGGTGAAGGCTGTCTGCTTTACTTTTAATCATTAACATTCTCCTATGTTGTACAGCAAATTTGTGTATACAGTAAGACCTCGCAATTAGATCTCTATTAACTATCAGTTAAAAGAGGTCGCCATCGTGGAGATGTCACCATAAGTTAAAATAAATAACGTTACATAACTAATAGGAGAATGAAAACGTGTCCCTAGTAATGAGCATTGTCCCTTTTTGAGTAAAGTGTCTCAACCACAATGTTTTATTTTGTAACATTGCAGACAATGATTGATATTAAAAGCATTCAAGCATGCAAATTTAAAAAATCGATTTTCATGATTCTGCCATTTATAACTCATTCATGTCCACTCTTTTGACCTGTGTCTACTTAACATATAGGGACCACAGAGCAATGTGCACCCTGTTAAGAATGTGCTAGCTCAACATCCACTCAGACCTGACTGGACTTGATCACTTATACCTTCTAGACATGAATCCAACTACCTATCCATTTGACCATCAAAGCAATAAAGGTAATAATTTTGAATGCAATACATATGTTGGATGTACAATAGAAAAGATATATGCAATAAGTAAATATGTCTTAAATGATATATCTATTTCAGCAGCAACACTAATATCACCTCCAACAACAGGAACAACAATGGTATCTGTGACAAAAGCAGCAGTAGTAGAAGCAGCAGCTGAAGCAGCGACAGCAGCAGCAACAACAGCAGCAGCAGCAGCAGCAGCAGCAGCAGCAGTATTACACAACAACACCAATAACTAGGAATCAAGAAGATAATCCAAATCCACATCACCCATCGATTTCTAGAGGTAGAGCTACTTTCTTATGGTTTATTGTTCACTAATAACATCATATCCAGAGGGGGAGGAGGGTGTGTGTCTAGAAAATAGCATCATCAATGGGTTGTTGGGGTTTCAACTAAAATGTTGCCATGAGTGATCCAAGCTTGATTTTCATTTGACATACATACATCCGTATTAGGGGTGGTACAACATAGATTTGAATCTGGATTTACAATATAATGATTGAAAAGATCAAAGTTTCTTGTTAAAGTAATGAAACAAGGGGCAAAAGCCCATACTCCTGATTGTTTCATGAGAATATATTTTAGTGTTCTCTATTGTAGCTCTCCTTAAACAGATCACACAAGATGGGCTTTTTTCAATTACAAGCAAAAGTGAAAATAAAAGTTGTATGTTAATATTTCAATCAACAATGTAACTTATTGTCAGTGACAATTTTACATCTCCCAGAATATCTTTATCTATCTGTTGCATAAATAATGGGATGAGTTACTAGTACTTGTGATACAAATAAGTACATAGTATTACATATATATAATTATCAAATGCAGCAGCAGCAGCAGCAGCAGCAGCAGCAGCAGCAGCAGCAGCAAAGAGCAACAACAACAAAATCACTAGGATTAAAGAAGAGAATCCAACTCCACATCATCCATCGATTTCTAGAGGTAGAGCTACTTTCTTGTGGTTCATTGTTCACTATTGACATTAGAGGGGGGGGGGTCTACAAAATAGCATCATCAATGGAGTGTTGGTATTTCAACTACAAATGTTGCCATGAGTGATCCAAGCTTCTCTTTTCATTTGACATACATATCAAGGTGGTACAAAATAGTTTTGAATTTGGATTTTCAATATAATGATTGAAAAAGATCAAAGTTTCTGGTGAAAATAATGAAACAAGGGGCCCATACTCCGAATTGTCAGCTTGATTTTACACTTTGTTATATATAGCCTATACATGTATAAATGCAATACAAATTTCATAATTTCTTAGTAATGACATTAGATACAACTGTTGAATGCTTTAAAACACTCACCATGGTAAAGGTGCATACAAAAAGTAGATCTAAAGTGCTCAAAGTACACAGTGTCCTGCACGCAGTATTCACTCATGTAATAGAATAATTTGCTGTAAAGCACACTTGACACATTACCAAAAGAGGACATTTGTCACTTGATAAGTAAACATTGAACCAACGTTTTAGTATTTTATGTCAAGAAATGTTCGATCTACTGATAAACAATACCCACTAATTCCCTGGATATGAAAAAATATGTTATAGGTGTTTAATCTATGCATTTCTTATTGGAATTCATGCATTGCTACCCTGATTTCAGGGCAAATACAAGGTATCAGTGATTGCACATATCAGGTTCGTCAGTACCTGCATAGCGAGGTGGAGACCTCTTGTGGTTTTAGGTGATGAATGAAGGTGAAAAGGAAGAAAAACAGTCATAACTGATACTAGTAAATGCAATGTTATACAAATGTGTGAGTACTTCAAATTTGTAGGTCATTGTTAAATTTTTACTTCCTAGACATAGACATGTATTTTTAAAACACCCGATATTGAAACAAAATATAAATGGTGAATAGTCTGTATGTAGTCACATGACTATTTATAGCTATTTCAACAGGGACAAATCAATAAGAATGGCATCAGCAACAACATAACAAGCAGCAGCAGCAGCAGCAGCAGCAGCAGCAGCAGCAGCAGCAGCAGCAGCAACAACAACAACAACAACTACTACTACTACAACAAAGCAACAGCTACAGCTGCAACAAGTACTACTATTTTTGATAGTCAGTAAGATGATGCATGATTTACAATGAAGGGAATCAGTCATATGGTGGGCAGGGTTCACGTGATTTTCACATTGGCTATAGGTGGGGTTGCTCATTTTGCTATGCTGCAATATGCAGATGTTTTTATGTAAAAGAACGCAGATATACTAAACAGTATTGATCTTTCACATGTTGGTGTCACCTAAAGCATAGATTAAACATGGTCAATTAAGGTTATTAAGGTTATTAACCACTTACAGGAATTTATTCCTGCCACTTAGTCAACAATAAGTCTGGTAGTGAAGTTACGCAACTGTCGTTAGGCTACATCCAGAAGCTTTATTTGCAATAAATTTATCATGCAATATAGTGACTAAACTTTTACTATGATTCAAGTTGTCAAATCCATTGGCCATTACATTTGTCAACTGGTGAACTGCACAAATGTGTAGAGCCCTTAGTAATGTTTTTCATCAAATCAATCTTTTTTTTTTCAAATTTAAATTAGTCATTGTAGATTACCTGCAAGATATAATTTGAGATAATTCAGTATTCTTTTTCATTGGATTTTTTTTATCTATCATACACAATCATTACCTGCTTTAAAGCAATTAGTTCTACCATTTTTGCTGTCTCAATTAGTCCTTCAGGATGTTCATCAATTTTCATGTAGTCGTTTTTTTATATACAGACTGTGGTAGAGAGGATTAAGGGGAAAAACGACAACAACAATGATGAGAAAAAGAAGGATAGACTAAACGAAAATAAAAAGATAAGTAAAAAGCTTTTTTGTTTGTTTGCTAACTTTATAATTTGAGCAGAGGCAGTGCTTCTGGTATTGATAAAAACTAACTAAGGAAAGCTAAACCCATCTTTCTAAGTGCTGTTTTAATGTAATCCAAAGCTTTTAGGACACTCCTCATCAAAACTAGATGTATGAAGAAGACATATGTTTTTGACATGTGAAAAGAGGACTCATTGATATGTATATAGCAACATCTGATTAGATTTTGGTGTACTTTGGTCCTCATTCACACCTTAAAAAGTTACACTTAAAATTCTCACTCTAGTTCGAGTCTGAATCGCTGGCGGCAAATTGTACCCGTGGTTTGGTTCGACTGGATAATAATACTTGCAATTCACACTTAAATTTTACACTTAAAATTCTCACTCCAGTTCGAGTCTGAATCGCTGGCGGCAAATTGTACCCGTGGTTTGGCTCGACTGGATAATAATACTTGCAATTCACACTTAAACATTACACTTAAAATTCTCACTCTAGTTTGAGTCTGAATCGCTGGCGGCATATTGTACCCGTGGTTTGGCTCGACTGGATAATAATACTTGCAATTGACACTTAAAAATTACACTTAAAATTCTCACTTCAGTTCGAGTCTGAATCGCTGGCGGCATATTGTACCCGTGGTTTGGCTCGACTGGATAATAATACTTGCAATTGACACTTAAAAATTACACTTAAAATTCTCACTTCAGTTCGAGTCTGAATCGCTGGCGGCATATTGTACCCGTGGTTTGGGACGACTGAATAATAATACTTGCAATTCACACTTAAAAATTGCACTTAAAATTCTCACTGCAGTTCGAGTCTGAATCGCTGGCGGCAAATTGTACCCGTGGTTTGGCTCGACTGGATAATAATACCTGCAATTCACACTTAAAAATTACACTTAAAATTCTCACTCCAGTTCGAGTCTGAATCGCTGGCGGCATATTGTACCCGTGGTTTGGCTCGACTGGATAATAATACTTGCAATTCACACTTAAAAATTACACTTAAAATTCTCACTCCAGTTCGAGTCTGAATCGCTGGCGGCATATTGTACCCGTGGTTTGGCTCGACTGGATAATACTTGCAATTGACACTTAAAAATTACACTTAAAATTCTCACTCCAGTTCGAGTCTGAATCGCTGGCGGCATATTGTACCCGTGGTTTGGCTCGACTGGATAATAATACTTGCAATTCACGCTTAAAAATTACACTTAAAATTCTCACTCCAGTTCGAGTCTGAATCGCTGGCGGCATATTGTACCCGTGGTTTGGCTCGACTGGATAATAATACTTGCAATTCACGCTTAAAAATTACACTTAAAATTCTCACTCCAGTTCGAGTCTGAATCGCTGGCGGCAAATTGTACCCGTGGTTTGGCTCAACTGGATAATAATACTTGCAATCCACACCTAAAAATTACACTTAAAATTCTCACTCCAGTTCGAGTCTGAATCGCTGGCGGCATATTGTACCCGTGGTTTGGCTCGACTGGATAATAACACTTGCAATTCACACCTAAAAATTACACTTAAAATTCTCACTCCAGTTCGAGTCTGAATCGCTGGCGGCAAATTGTACCCGTGGTTTGGCTCGACTCGACAAATGTACATTCACAGTCATAAAGATATTGAAGTAAAACTCAAAACCAAAATACAATTTTATCACTTATGTGTAGCTAAATATCCTACAAAATACCATATATGGAAAAATGTAAAACAATATCCTGTTTTTCCTCATGAAAATCATAGTTGTTTGCTATTTTCTCTGTCTCTCTCATATCTTATCACAAAGGGTATTTCTACCTCTATAGACATAGTTAACAAGCATTGGGAAGCACATATACATGTATACATGTAAATTATAATTGTATTTCATGTAATCAAAGATGTACTCAAAGTATATTATGGTGATTGTTTTGGTTAAGATGTTGTAATAGATTGTTTGCTAATACAACTAGATCAAAAGTGTTCAAAGAACACTGCGTCGCTAGAACGACGTTGACTTATGGGCAATTAAGATATATACTAAAATAATGTATACTTTACAATCAAGAAATTTATGAATTTGAGGAGAAAACATCAGAATGAATCAGAATCAATATATCCAGCAAAAGATATTTGTGTTGCCATACAATAGTACTGAATAACAAGATGATAATCAATATCAGTTTCAAATCCAATAATCAATTTTGAAGGTTGGTCAGAATATTGATTTTTTTCTTGCTGGCTAAGTGCATTGAATATCATTAAAAATGTCATAAAAGCACTTCTAGAAAGCAAAATTTAATTGGCAGAGCGCCCAAAATCGAATCATTTTGGTGTCGCCTCATACCTCATAGTCGTGTAAAGTTTGAACGAAATCAGTGCAACGGTTAAAGCTCTAGCTTGTCCGGAGACATACATACATACAAACATAGTTAGTTAGTTAGTTAGTTAGTTACAAACAAACGAAACACAATGCTTGCTTCAGCAGCTGAGCTGAAGCGACGCAACAATTACAATAATAGCACTGAAACATAAAATCAATACCTATTGAATTTTGTTCCAAGATAATCAATTTTTGCTTTTTTCAATAAGTTTTCTAATCTGCAGATTTTGATAACATGGATTTACGAAAGCCACTAGTTCATGAAGTGATGTTGTCAATAACATCAGAAAAAACAACAGAATTAGATATGATGAAAAGATGAAAAAGAAGTGAAAATGTTGATGTATTGCAATTGATATTGATAGGTATGAAATGTAATGTGCCTTCTTTCTTTTTCTATTCAGGAAATTTGTGTGTGCAGCCTAATAGCTCTGAACAGTCAATCGGTATGGCAAGTTGGACTTGACATCTCAGAGAAAACAATGTGCCAACAATGTGCAGGTCGCAGAATCTTTGAACTGGTCCAAACACTACCAACATCAAGACCTACTTTGTGATAACTGTTTTAAGTTTTAAGATGCGTATCTTTTATCATAAATGTCGAGGAACATGAGTGCTTAGATATTGGTGCACCTTAGGTTAAATTGACTTTTAATGATGATAAATTATAGCTTGTGAGGAAAGTTAAGCAAGATTCAACTAACTTAACCAAACTTCTTATCACTCACTGATGGGTTTGTGTCAAAAAATGATTAGAGTTTGGTGTATTTTGGTATAATTTTAAGAAGCTCCATATACAACATACCAGGTGTTTTGGGTTTGTTAACAAAGTCAGATTTCGTTTTACTCTGTAATCTATTTTCCTGAAGTTATACTTAATTTTGTATTAGATTGTATTCATATTTGGCTTGTCAGTAATGTTGCACAAACACTATTCCAGACATTGACATTAAACCTCACAATATGGTTTTTCACAAAATTTTATTCAAACACCTTAATTTTGATAATGTTATGACATATGTTTAATTTTGGCTTCTTTAGAAAGTAAGGTTAAAAACTATTCAAGCCGTTAACATTAGTATGCATTGTGTAATTCATGGCAATAGCGGAAGATGTAATTTTTTATTTCAGATCATAACCACTTCAGGTTAACTTTCAAGTTTCTATTTTATTTGTATATTATTGTTTAAAAAAACACCTTTTATTCAATAATGTTGACAAGTTATTCAGTTGAGGAAAATTCAACTTTTCAATCCATTATGCCCTAATATGAATAGGAACATACATAGCACGGTGTTATTGCAATATATGAAAATGTGTAAAAGAAAATGAAATGTGTATACAATATCTCTTGTGCCCTTATGTCTATGATAAGATGATGGTTTTCAATGGAGCCATTGAAATTAATATTTTTTTATTAGATCCTGGAAAAGTTATTTAATTGTTATAAGGAGTCATTAAAAATGAAATTTTGCTTTCAATTCTAGTTAAATAAATAATTTGAATGCTGTTTGAGTGAATTTTGTACCATCTGGTACCGTGACATCTTTCAAAATTCTAATTTTTGCATCTCATAATTTGCTAAAAAATCTGTATCTGTATATGTGTGTAAAAGAAGAATAGAAATCCATTGTATACACATTATTGTCCTCTGTGATTTTTACAGAGACCATATCTAAATGAAGCTAGGTAACTAGAAAAACATCTTGAAAACATAAAAATTGGTCTTGAAAACTCATTGATAAGTCATTGAATTTTAATGTGCAAAATTTGTAAAAACTAATTAGGAGGCAGCTGGTAATGTGTGTCTCAGTTTTGTATATCTTATGCAATAGGTATAGCTTGTTTTACAGTTTAATTTCATGAAACTATTGTTATTTTTATTAATAGATTTTGTTAGTTTTCAAATATGAATAGTGTTGTCCAAGTATGGATTACTAGTACTATTCATGCAAATACGTGTCAACAAGAAATGTGTGAAAATTGCTTTTTGAATTATTGTAACTTTATTCAATATGTTTTATTCATTACACTGTAGCATATGATTTATATGAATATTTTGCATTCATTGTTCATAATGTATATATTGTGTAGATTGTTTTATAGTTAAATTTCATGAAACTAGCGTTACTTTTACCCTCATCAGTACATTAACCAAAACACCTTAATCAGTACAATAGGGGTCCATGTGGACCCCAATCATTTGTTGTGATTTTCTCTTCAATTCATGATCTTTCTGTGATACAAATACATTCATATGTTAATTATGACTGTGTCAGATGAAAAAAATAAGAGTTATGTTTTTATAATATAGATATTTTAATAGGTCAAATTATCGAACAACTCCGTGTTCTCTGTACCCATCGTGTCTGGGGTCCATACGGACCCCAATAAAATTGCTTTTGTATTGGTCCTTATGTATAACCAAAGAAAATAATTTCCATTCTTGATAATGGGAAGATATGAGCTGACAACTTCATTAAAGGCCTTCAATAAAAAAAATCCATTGTACTCTGCATTTTCTGTTCTCAACGGTGTGTGGGGTCCATGCGGACCCCAAGCATTTTTTTATGTAGGTCCTAATATTTAACTAAATCAAATAACCTTCAGTACAGATAAAGACAAGATATAGTGTGACAACTACTTAAAATGAAAAGAAGAAATACCATGCGAATAAACATATATCACAAAAAATATACCCCTGGCGTCCGAATGGACCCCTAATGTACTGATTAGGGTTTATAAACAGATTTTGTTATTTTTCAAATACGAAAAGTATGGTACACTGTAATCTATGATTTATAGGAATACTTTGCGTTCATTGTTAATAATTTACATTACTGTACTTGGATCTATGTGTCTACATGTATGTATAAGTGTGACAATAAACTACTTGATTTTACGCTTTTTTTGATTTGATGTATTTTGTTCTCCTTTTGCTTGCAAATATCAATATTTTTTCCTGTGTAAGGTGTTATATTATATATATATATATATATATATATATATATATATATATATATATATATATATATATATATATATAATATAAATAAATATATATATATATATATATAGAAGAATATATTTCAAAAAGAGAAGAATATATTTATAGAACACATCCTCAGCTAATAATGAAGAATTAATGTACACTAAAGTACAAGTACACAGAGATTATGTGAAAAGTACAAGGTAATCATACTGTAAGTTAATCCTTAAGTACAAATGTCTATAAGGGTCATATTAAGTGGTCAATTAAATGACAACAACTTAATTGCCAGCTCCCCACCTCTACATGTATTCATCACGGGTATTCAAGGCTGGTCTGAGTTCACGTTCGTGGAGTGCCTTCAATGTCAGTAAATAGAACATATAGGTGTGGACATAAGTAAAATATATTCAATAAAATATAGCCCAGAAGTAGCTACTGCTTCTTTGGAACTGTTACAACTTGCTAGGAGAATAATGATAATGATAATACTACTACTACTAATAAAAATATATACATTTATATGGGGCAACTTTCCAGAAAGTTAAAGTGCGCCTTATCTAGAGGAAATATCCTCGGCCCTCGTTGAACAAATTGGTCTTTAAAGAAGATTTGAATTCATCCAAATTCATAGTTATAATATAAAGTGACCAGAAATCACGGGAAGGTGGAACTGATACACAACGTACTCAGTGTGGAGTGAGAAGTATGATAAATAAGTATGATAGCACACAGGCAGTATGATAAATTAAGAAGTATGATGGCTGTGGTGATCTCTGATATAGCTTTGGTAACGTATGGTACAGGGTCTGCAAAGTATGATATGTGTTATGATGCGTGTACCTGTTCAGAGAGGGTTTTAAAATCTGAAAGACAGAGGAGGTTCTTCGGGTAGAGCTTTTACCCGATCCTCAATATACAGTGGAATCTCTCTGTTAAGACCAGAAATATGACTGACCTCAAGTAGTCTCAATCGAGAGATTAGAAATCTCCTTACGAAAGTCCACGTTGATATTACTTTTATGAAGGCCTATTGCCCACC
>CM032660.1:47933171-47977764 GCA_019095985.1 Streblospio benedicti | reverse complement strand
GTTGAAAATAACTAGTTCTGCCAAAGACCACAGACCTAACCCACCCCCCTCAGATAATAAACTCATCCTGTGATGAGGAATCATAACAACGGAAATTTTTGTGGCAATTTTATTATCAATGCTGCCATCTGGTGTTTAAAAAGAATAACTTTACAATTTTATGAATGACAATGAGTAAAGTGTAGTAAAGCAGTCCCCTTTACATTATAATTATCATAATTTATGCAAAGTATGGCGTATGAAATTATGAAGAGATCAGAATATATGCTACGGCCTTGCCATTCATAAACACAGTCAGGAGTGGGAGAAATGTAAAAGTTCTATAAAGATAGGGCAGATAATTAATATAATTTCCTATACAACCCTATTGTAAAAAATATCTCTCGACCGCATTTTTTTAAGGCATTCAAGCCAGGATTTTATTACAGAGCTATATGAGAAACTATAGGGATGCTGGTCCGATAGTTTATCACGTTTATGAGACTATAACATACATTGTATTATTAAATTTGACAAATTTCTAGACGTATACTGACAACTACATTCAATTCTATTGGACATAAGTCTCTTATTCCGATACCCTCCTTTACCTGAAAACAACGGTATGGTGGAGCTTACTCAACGATGTGGCAACCTCATTAATGCGGCCACCTGTGCTATGTACTGTTAACGAATGTAATTTTTATGTATACCAAAGAACTTAAATAACTTTTCACACATACTGTAAAACCTTCCTATAAAAATCAACAACGGGGACTGGCCACAAGCAGTCTCAACACATCTCTTAATTTTTATGTCGCTTCAGCTGCTGAAACAAAGCCTTGTGTTTCGTTTGTTTGTAACTGGCTATATTTGACTCCGGACAAGCTGGAGCATTTACTGATGAACCAATTTCGTTCAAACTTACACAACCATGAGGTATGATGAGCTACCGAAATTATTCAATTTTGGGCTCTTTGTCAATTAAAGTGTGCTTTCCACAGGCCCATTATGGTCTATTTTCGTCATTCTTACAAGTATTGAATGACAATCAAAAATCAGCAGCAGCAGCAAAAGTGACATTCTATCATTCCGTGCAAAAATCACCGCCAATAACCCACGCTGATTGGTCAATCAGCTTGCCCAATTTTGCGATGGAAAACACGCTCCAAAAAAAACCCACGGCGCTAGTCTAAATTCCTCACAATATCAATACAGCCGCTGACGACGCCAGGCATGTTCCGTGTAGCAGAGAGCGACAGTTTAGACTAACGCCTCCGCGCGCTCAAAACAAACGAAATTGACGTCTCCGCGCGCTCAAAACAAACGAAATTGACTGGCAATGAGAATGGTATAATATGATTTATTTTAAAATAAAATGGATTTTAGTCATGATAGAATGGTGATTGACCACTCGATTGTCGTGTCAATCGCAAAATTGAGCATGCTGATGTCTGATTTACCCTCACTTCGTTTCGGTAAATCAGCCGTCAGCATACTCAATTTTGCGATTGACACTCCAATGTCGTGGTCAATTCCTACAGTCTACTTGGTGCTGTTTGCTGTCAGCTGCTAGATCATTATGTAGCATGACAGAGCAACTAATATGTATATGCATATGCTTAAGACCCAAACCCCTCGTGTTATGTCTGGTTACTGTGCAGAAAATTTTAGGTCTGGGCCACTTGATATAGTCAAATGGAAGATGTATCTTCAAGCTATGTCAATATAGTGGGTAGGAGCTTGCTTGCCATAGAAGAGTGAAGAATATAATTAGAAAATTTAAGACATATCCTATAAGATAATGTCACACGAAAAACAACAAAAAACAAAACAAAACAAACAAACTGTCAGAATGGGTAGTGGGCTACTGTATTAGAACAGTGGTGGGTAATCTTAAGCGGCAGTGTGGGAGTTGTCAAGACAGTGTGGATGCTGTAGACCTGAGATATGCAAGATGAATTCATAGTTCCGAGCCACGCCCCTTTTTACGTCAGCCAGCCAATCAGCGAGCGGCCTCATACAAATATATATACGCAGGTGCGCTATCATGGTCTCACAAGCTTTATCTCCCCCCGTAGTAAACAGTGAGAAATTGTCATGTTTTGACACCAGATTTTTTAATGAAAATGTGCTAAACGTTTTAATTTTTCAGTTGGGATGCACTACCTTTCCTCTTTCCTACATTGTATCCAATGTATACTTAACACTTATCGATTTAGAAGTCATGACGTAGTAGTAAAAACGCTACAGCACACTGTCACTGGCAATTTGACAGTTTTACGTCTGAGACAATAACGTTTCTGGTGCCTCCATAAATACTTAATTTTTTACATAAATTGACCAGATGTACTCAGAATATAGTATCACAGTTCTTATTTTCAACATCTAGTTATAGGAATATGGTTTTATAAGTCTAGATTATCTTCCAAGCATGTAGCTGGTGTCGCCCTCGATTCAAAAAGACCGGTTCGAGGCACACTTTAGAAAGACGAATTTCTAAAAGTTCTCTTACTCGTAAAATAATATGACTGCTGTGAGTCATCATAAAGGGTACAGATGATCCGAAAATGAGCATAAAACAGCTTACTTGGGTGAAAGACTCTATAAAAAACGTCTCCAAATATGTGTCGTGTGCGTACAGCCTTGTAAACTGTCAAAATTCTTCATCGCCAACACACACGCACAAATCAGTGTGATTTTCAAACAATATTCGTGATTTGAGAAATATCCTTTCGTCCACGACTTCATAATCGGTTTAAAATTGATCCGACGTGAATTTTTGATGGGTATGTTAATGTAAGATGATAATCCATTCGTTTCACAAATAATATCACTCTTTGACGATTTAAAGGTAACGCCATTTGTATGTCACATTAGCCTTTATCACATGCCGTTATTTGTCAACACCGATCATAACGCGATGCGATTAAGAGTAGCGGCTCAAAAAACCCGATATTAGGGGACTTCATTTGGTAGTGGAAGCAAAGATGGAAAACTAAATGCTTCAGCAAATCCTTATAATATCAATGATTTCTGAGAATACTTCTGGTATGGTGTAGAACAGAGGTTACCGAATTTATCCCAAGTTAAAACTAAGAAGATCAGCACAATTTTGATTCAACACTCTTCGGTAGAGCAGTGCTATAAACAAGGCACTAATTCAGTGCTAAAAAGCGTGTACTAAACAGACACACACAAATACCGCTACAATAGGCTGCCCTGTATTTATAATCTGCCATGCATAACCATTACATTTTACACATCCGTTTCAACTAATATTTGACAAATTTGTAGTTAATTAATTTATTATTTCTTGGTAACTGTCAAATCAATTGCATATTGGTCTCTTATCATTCTCAAATGTTTTTATAGTGGATGCTTGTGACACAACGGTAAATTTGCCTGTTTTAAGTGTACGCCTTTGATCTGTTGTGCAGGAAATTCCCCGATGTTTACTGGCCTCACGTTGTATAAGAATGAGCCTTCAATATTGGGAATTTGAACATGCCGATTCACCTTCATGTATAAAATCATCCGTACTTTGTTATTTTTACCATTATGTGGTCATACACCATATCCTTATGTTGGAAAAAAAATGTTTAAACTGACTTTGAAGCAATCGCCACTTCGATTTTGACAGCCAATTACCCCTCCATTCCACCGTCGCTAGCTAGTCGCAACCTGAAGAAGTCGCGGGTATCAGAGACTAGGTTACGACAAAATGCTGATTTTTGGCCCCAAAAAATGGTGTCCCATTCCACCGTCGCCAAAGGTTACGACTTGGTGGAGACTAAATCCCCGGCGACCGTGAAAATTAGATCTCGACATGGTAAAGAGTAGGTAGAGACAAGGTAGAGACTTAGTAGCGACATGTCCGTCATCATGGCGATGTGGTTACGACCTTATAAAGACCTGGTTAAGACCTGGTCTTGACCAGGTTTTTATTTAATCGCCACCAACTCACCACCAAGTCATCATCATGTCTTTATCTAGTCTCCATCTAATCTTTATCTACTCGTTACCTACGTTGAAGTGGCGATCTGCTCCCGACCAGGGAGACTTGATAACGACATGGTAGAGACTTGATTAGGACATGGTCTCGAGTAGATAAATACAAGGTTTCGAGTTGGTTGCGACTTGGTGGCGATCTTTTATTGATTTTTTTAGTCGTAACCAAACACCCGCGACTTTTTTAGTTGAGCTGCATGTCTGTGCAACTAAAAAAGTCGCGAGCTGTCGCCGGTGTGCCGGCGACTTTTTTTCGGAAACTAGATAATGAGTAGCTCCCGACCTTGGAGACTAGATGAAGACATGGTAAAGACATGGTAGAGACATGGTGGCGACCATCAAGTCTCTATCTAGTTTCGGTACTGGTCGCGACGGTGGAATGGAGGGGTTAGCAAGTCATGCAGAAAACCCCCCACCACACATATATTGGATTGCATCTCAGTTATTAGTTATGATATCATTAAAAAATGTTGGTAGAATAATCTGTAATAATGTGCGATTCCATCCACATTAAACTTAAATAGAATATTAAAATATCACTCACCATTCGTTTCGTCTAGAAAATCTAGTGAAAGAAAGAATATTTTTCTCTAAATCTGGGTATATATAGGCTTAGATCTAGACATTACGTCACTCTGATACGTCAATAAATAAGTATCTAGCAAACACAAAATTACAGTGCAACTTTACAATTTACCCAACACAGCATATGATCCAGCACAATACTTCCCAGCCGGGGAAACATTGAATGAGCATGTAATAAAACATATTTAGTTGTCAATCATCTAACACCAATATGTCTGACAAATATAATCTGCATCTCGAGCAACATACACACTCTGTATGGCGCTTGTTAATGGATCGTGGTGAGATTTAGGGGAATATTTCATGCAATTAAACTTGCTTGATTACTGCTGCATCTCCACATAATAAGACTGGATTCTGAACACCTTACTTGTATTTAAATATTCTTTTTCACGCTAATACCTATTACACAATGAAATAATCTATGTGGCTGGACAATGAAATGTCTCTGCCTGTCAAAAACTGACTCTACAACACGTTGCACTGTAACGTTTAGTGCGAGTTCACAGCATATTGAGAGTGACACGTTGAGCAGCCTAAATGGCTGCATTTCATGCATAATCTTAGATTAAATCTGGGTGAAAAGTGATGCGACAATACGACTGTTGACCCATGATAGCAAACCATATATATGTTAGATAGATATTGACACATTAATTGATAACACATTTTCAACATATTATTAATATGTATACATAAGCAGTTGCTTAAGGCCCAAACCCCTCATATTATGTCTTGTTTATGTGCAGAAAATTCGCGATTTTAATCAAATGTTAGGCACTATGGGAATACCAGCAGAGGAACACAGGCCGCAAAATCCAGCCTCGTAAGTTTATATTCTTGCAGTATCAACATCTTTTGTACAATGACGCTCGCACGCACACGGACAGATGTTTGGTTTGTGTCTTCTAAAATGGATATTTGATAACAATTCAAATGTCGGATCACAGATAAGGTGTTTGACAGCAGTCTCATGAAAGCTGGGTTCCGTATATCGTGTATTTCTTTGAAAACAATAAAATGTGGTGTCAACTACGCAGATATTTTACCGATCCCGGGAATAAACAACCAATGTCTCAAAACGTTTTCACTCAGAAATATTGTAATGTTCGTGTGTCTAGAGAGAAGCCATACTGGTTTCATAACTGCTTTATTCTTATATAATATGTGTACATAAGCAGTTGCTTAAGGCCCAAATCCCTCATATTATGTCTTGTTTATGTGTAGAAAATTTAAGGAAAAGGAATTATTATGAATGATTCTTTATTATGATAATGACTATGATAAATGAATACGAAAGATTGTCATAAAGTATAGAACGTATTGGTGTGAGGACGCACACAAGTAGTATAGAGAGAACTCTATAAAGTTATAGACACTATAAGCCGATAGTGGCTGCCTCCATTGACATCGTCTTTTTATTACGCTCATGTATAATAGAGAAAAAAATGAAACACAAGTTGAAGAATAAGTATAGAGCTATATAACATCTGTCTGTCACACTTTCATAGCTGTTATAATGATGGCTGATGTAAGTCCACGTGTGCAGGTTCACTTCACTGTACATGATTCGTGATTTTAATAAAATGTTAGCACTATGGGAATACCAGCAGAGGAACATAGGCTGCAAAATCCAGCCTCGTAAGTTCATATTCAGTATCATTTTTTTTTGTACAATGATGTTTGCACGGCACACGGACAGATGTTTGGTTTGTGTCTTCTAAAATAGTTATTTGATGACAAGTCAAATGTCGGATCACAGATAAGGTGTTTGATAGCAGTCTTATGAAAGCTGGGCTCCGTATATCGTGTGTTTCTTTGAAAACAAATAAAATGATGGTGTCAACTACGCAGATATTTTGCCATCCAGGGAATAAACAACCAATGTTTAAAAATGTTTTCACGCAAAAATGTTGTGAGTAAACATTTATTATGCATGAAATCGGATTCAGTAGTAAATTAGATGTATGAAGAATTACTCAGTGTTATAAGCTCCACAACCTTAAATATTGAACTATTCCCCTTTTGATAAACGTACATTCGCAGACAGACCACCGGATTTCAAATGCCAACGTTCAGTGGGATAATGACATCTAGTATCCACATTAAACTGTTTTTATTTGCATAATTACTTCCCCATAGCCGATATGAAAGTGTTACGTTATCCATTATTGAGTACAGTAGGTGCAACCACTTCCTTTATCAACGTACGTCTGACGTAGTTATCTGAACGTGATGTACGTAATTCGTTCAAAACCACGGGGTCATCCAGTGCGTTTTGCTGAAAATCGTGCTGAAAATCGTGCTGAATTCTGAGTTGAGTTCATAGCCTACAGACCTCGTGTGTATAGTCTTAACCAACCCAATCGGGGCTTGGGTATTAGAATTTTTTAGATACCAATAGAAACCATTGGGGCTCACATTTTGGCGAGACTTTCGCTCTTTTCACAAGAGCTTCTTCAGGCCGAATGACGGTCCTTAGTTGGTCATGTGACCGCCATGGCTGTGGCAGTCACATGACAGCAGTGGCAGGAAAACGGGGGGGGGGCAGGTTGTAGCCGGTGTCTCGGTTCATCTCAGGGCGCCGTACCCGGATTTCCACGGCTTCCCTGATCTTTCTACGGATTTCTAAGTCCTCACGCGCCACAATTTTGAAGTCTCTGGGGCTGATGGTATGGCCCGTGTCTCTAATATGGTCACCTACAGCGGTGATTCTTTATTCTTATTCGCCTGAGTACATTGTGACATTATGCTATTCGCAACATTACATCACTCTTTCTTTTTGATTAATATCTATGATCAGAAAACTATATGTACAAAGTTAACACTGAAAATCACTGAATCTTTTGGGCATTCGCTTCGCCACACTAGATCTTTGATGCCTGTCATTAATCGGATGAGCAGGCGGGGCAACAGGGGTAGGGGAAGATGAAGGTTGGCCAGTACCCAGCGGGACAGGTTCAAGGACCTTAAAGTGTGACGCGTTTCTGACCACGGTTTTATGTGGGCTCTGAGCTGTGATCATTGAGTGGTCTCTGTTGACCACCCTGTATGGGTTTGGTTCGAAGGGAGGCGTCAGCTCGTTGTGTTTATCTTGTTTCACCAGGACCTGGTCTCCAATTTTCAATTCGCATGCTTTGGCATTATTTCTCTCATCTGCCATTTCCTTCATGTATGTCTTCAGTCTCTCGTCCCTTCTCTCTGCTACTATTACTTTCTTCTCAAACTGAGCAGTCTTCTTTTTCTTAGTGATGATTGGGATTTCAGTTCTTAGTTTTTTCTGCCATTCAGTAACTCACAGGGTGAGAGGCCCGTTGTGCTATGTGGCGTAAGAATTTCCAAATCTCCTGCTTCCAACTACCTTTTCCCACTTGAGCAGTTTGAACAGCTTTGTTGAGGGTCCTCATAAACCTCTCAGCTTCTCCATTTGCTTCTGGCCATCTTGGGGTGATTTTTCTATGGTGGAATCCAACATATTTGGCCCACGCCGCGAATGGTTCACCATTGAAGGGAGGGCCATTGTCTGTTTTGACCACTTCTGGGATGCCTTGTCTGGCAAATATTGCATCAAGCTTCGGTAGCGTTGACTGAGATGATATTGAGTATACTATTTCAATATCTGGAAAACGACTGTAATCATCCATTACCACCATCATGTATTCTCCTTCTGGGAATGGACCTATGAAATCCATTGAGACTTCTTCCATGGTGAGTCTGGCATCTTTGTCATTTTCATGGGCTCTCGATGGCCCCCAGGTTTGCATGCTTGGCATTCAATGCAATTACGCACTTTGTTTTCTACCATTCGGTCTATTCCAGCAAACCATATTGTTTCCCTGATTAGTGCCTTGGTTCGCACAATGCCTTGATGGCTGCCATGTGCTATATTGACAGCTCTCTCTCTCTCAGTTTTTCTGGAATTACTATTCTTTCGTCTCTCAGAATCAGACCATCCACTACGGACAATTCATCCTTTACATTCTTGAAGGATTGGAGATCACTATTCAGGTCATAGTTCAAGTTCTGCCACTGTTTATTGGCAATACATTTGATGATATCCTGAAGAGCCTCGTCTCTAGCTGTTTCCTCCTCCAGTTCTTGAAGGGTGATTGCGTCACTATCACTCTGATAGTGCTTTATAGCGTTTATGCATATCAGTCCCAATGTGGAGTCCAAGAGAGTTTCCTTTTCAGGGACATCTTTTAGCATTGGATGTCTTGAGAGGTAATCCACAGGGTTATCCTCTCCTGGTTGATATTCTATCATCATTTTGAAGGGTTGAAGACGTAGGCAGAGACGATGCAATCTTGCTGTGGGTTTGGAAGCCGGCTTGCCTAAAATTCCTATCAAGGGTTGATGATTGGTAATGACCGTGAACTCTGCCCCTATGAGGTAGTGTTCAAAATGTTCGCACCCCCATACAACTCCTAACGCTTCCCTTTCAGTCTGGCTGTATCTTTGTTCACATGGGGATAGCTTCCTACTTGCGTATTCTATGATACGTTTTTCATCTTGATACCTCTGTGTCAGCATGGCCCCAAGTCCTATTGGGCTGGCATCCACTATAAGCTCGGTTCTTAAATTCACATCAAAGTAGCTCAACATCTTCCAGTTGGATAGACTAGTCTTCAAGTTTTCAAAAGACTTTACTTGATCCTCAGACTATGTCCATGGTGTGTCTTTCTTTGTTAGTATTCTCAGTGGTTCTACAATAGAGCTGTAGTTTGGTATGAATCTTGATAGGTACTGGACCATTCCTAGCAGACTTCTGACCTCTTCTGGTGATTTCGGTTCTGAGGCTTGCACTATTACTTCTATTTTGTCATCACAAGGTTCTACACCATTTTCGCTGAAGACATGTACAAAGAACCTGATCCTTTTCTTCCAGAATTCACATTTCTCTCTGTTTGCTGTCACATTGTATTCTTCAAGACGCTTTAGAACCTTCTCAAGTGTTGATGCATATTCTTCCTTGGTCTTTGAAAATATGATGATGTCATCTGATATGTTTATTTGACCCTTGATGCCATGCAGCATGTCAGCCACCGCCTTCTGGAATATCTCAGCTGCCGAGTTGATGCCAAAACAGAGTCTCTTGTATCTATAGACCTTGTTGTGCATAGAGAATGTTGTGATGTGTCAGCTATCTTCAGCCAATTCGAGCTGATGATATCCCTTGTTGAGGTCAATTTTCGAGTAGTGTTTTGCACCATTGAGTTCAACTATCAGTTCTTCTATGGTGGGCATGGGGTATCTTTCCCTCTCAATTGCTGTGTTCATTGCCCTACTGGCTAGGCATACACGTATTTGACCATTGGCCTTTGGTGAAATCACAATTGGGCTTTGCCATTCTGTGGGGTCATCAGCCTCCTCTATTATGTCCAAGGACTTCAAATTTTCCATTTCACTCTCTACTTTATCGCGGTAGTGGAAAGGAATCCTTCTTGCTTTTTGTATCACTGGCTTGACATCCTTGTTGCTGTTCAGGTGCACTGTGGTGTTCTTCATCTTTCCAATTCCCATGAATCTTTCCTTGTACTTGTCAAAAATATCTACTTCATTGACTTGATTGGTGAATTGGATTAATCCTAGTTTTTCAGATGTCATGCAACCCAGAAGGTTATTGGCTTTACCTTCCAACACATGCACTTCTGATACTGTTTTCCTCATGGTAGTGGGACACTTGATGCTCACACTGAACTTTCCTAGCATGTTAAGTTCCTTCCGTTGACTCGTTGGACCATAGCCACAGAATGACTGTTGAACGTCTTCAAGGTCTCCAATCTTCACGGGTAGGGTGTTGAAGGTGTTCTCATCTATGATGTTAATTTCCGATCCTGAGTCTATCATTGTTTCTATCATGACACCATGAAGCTTTAGTTTTGCCCATTTAGTTTTGTTATTGGATCTGACCGTTGAGATGCATGGTATGGATATATATTCATCTTCACTTGACGTGTCATTTTCAACATTGTTGACCTTGTTGGAAACATTCTTCGTATGGCAAACCTTAGCGTAGTGACCAACGTTGTGGGATTTGTTGCAACTTGCATTCTTCGCAGGGCACTCTCCTGAATGCGGAAATGCGTCACCACATCTGAAACATTTCTTTCCTCTCCTCTTTTGTGGATGCGTCACATCAGGTGTCTCTGGTTGATGTTGTTGCCTGTGTGACTTCCTATTTTTGCCATCACTCCCATATTTATTTCCATTCCCTTGAACTCTATTCACAGAGCTTTCAGTGGCATTTTCCATTTCTTTCAGCTGTTGTTCTGCTCTCTCGAATGCTCTTGCACATGCCATAAATTTGCTTAAGTCAAGATCATCTCTAATGACCTTGTGCTTCACATGTTTGTCATTGCAGTTGTTCACCATGTGAGCAAGTGTAATTAGCTCAATTATTTGATTCCTGCTTAGCTTATCCATTTCAATTGTGGCTACTCTTTCCTTGGCTCTGATTGCGAAGTTGTCTATGGACTCTCCTTGACGTTGATGAACCTGGTGCAATATGTTCATTCCATATACTCTGTTCAATGTCCTGGTGAAGTGTTTGTTCAGCGCTGTTCGGAGCTTTGTATAGCCTTCTGCATCATCATCTGCTCCGGTAATTACATTAATTAATTACATTACATTGTCAAGCACTACTAGTGGCCTATCTCGCCTGAATTCCACTAGTGGTAGCCACGCACCACATTTGACCTGCGATAAACTAGAAAACCTACGCTTTTTGGTACTTAATGCAAATAGCATTAAAGGGAAAGCAGCTGAGCTCGAATATATATGCGACCATACGAGACCAGATGTATTGGTCATGTCTGAAACAAAGATTGACAAATCAGTGTGCTCAGCAGAATTCCTACCAAACCGTTTTATCGCAAGCCGAGAGGACCGTACCCTGCATGGTGGCGGCGTTATGATAGCGGTAAGAAGAGGCCTCATAGTAGACGAGATACCACTCAAGGGAGTGAAGAAGAATTGTGAATTGGTCTTTGTCCGGGTGAAAATGGCAGGAGGAGCTCCTCCACTCTTTGTAGGAGCCTACTACAGATCCCAGATAGACAACACCCCAAATGAGTCCCTGGATGGACTAGAATCTGCACTTCAGCAAGTGTCGTCGCTCATTGGTAATAGCAAGGCTGCTGTTGTTTTGGCTGGTGATTTCAACTGCAAGGATATCTGCTGGGACACCAATAGTACCCAACCCGGTAACCCCATCCCTAGAGTCTTCGAAAAACTGCTGAAAATATCGGCTGACAATGGGCTCGTCCAACTCCAACGTGAACCCACCAGACAAAACTCATTACTGTACCTCTTCTTCACCTCAAATGAATCACTTGTGTCCTCTATCCACACTATCCCAGGTATCTCAACAGTAAACGAGCATGAAGCCATTGTTGTGGACCTGACTCTACGTGCACAGCGCACAAAGGAAAACCCTCGCAAGATACACCAGTGGGGCAAGGCCCAGTGGTCAACCATAAGGGAAGAAACCACGTCCTTCTCGACTCGCTTCTGTGCTGACTCCTTGGAGAAGCCGTTGGATGAACAATAGGAGACATTGAAACCCACATTTCCACAATGCTGGAGAGGCATGTACCTGCCAAGACGTCGAAAGCAAGGTTTGATCAACCTTGGCTCACCTCAGATTTGAAGAGGAGATGTCATAGGAAACAGCGTCTCTATAACAAATGGAAAAAGCTCAAAACAAGGAACCAGCCATGTGCAGCCGCAAGAGAGGCTTACAAGAAGCTCCATCTTGAGACTAACCACCTCTTACAGAAGTCTCGGATGAGATATATCAATAACATCCTTGCCGAAGGTCTAGAGGAGAAATCAACCAGACCATTCTGGCGCTTCATCAAGTCCCAGAGAACTGAATCCTTCGGAGTGGCACCATTGAAGGAGAAAGGGCAGGTACATTCTGACTCGGCAAAGAAGGCTGCCATCCTTGCCCAACAGTTTCGGTCGGTGTTCACTGTCGATGATGACGAGGCAGAGCACACATTCCTTCATGGCCCCAGCCTGCCACCCATACCTGACATAACCATTAGTGAGCAGGGAATCAAGAAGCTTCTTAAGGGAGTTGACCCACGTAAGGCATCAGGCCCAGACCAGATCCCATGTCGTATGCTGCAAGAGCTGCATGAGGAGTTGGCTCCAGTGTTCACAGCCTTATTCCGTAACTCATACCAAACAGGAAGTCTGCCATCAGTATGGAAGGCAGCCTGGATCTCACCTGTCTTTAAGAAAGGTGACAAGTGTGAAGCTGTAAACTACCGCCCAGTGAGCTTGACATGTGTGGCGTGTAAGTTGCTAGAGCATGTCCTGTGCAGCCACATCCGGAACCACCTGGATAGGCTCAACGCCCTCTCACCATACCAACACGGTTTTCGAAAGAAATTGAGCTGTGAATCGCAACTCTTGGCCACAACACATGACCTACTATCAAGACTGGATCACAAGGATGAAGTCCACGTGGGTGTTCTCGATTTCTCGAAAGCCTTTGACGTAATGCCACACAAGAGACTCATGCGCAAGCTCCGACTATATGGTGTCGAAGGCAAGACCTCACGCTGGATTTCTGAGTTCCTTCTTGGCCGTACCCAGAGTGTCTTAGTCGATGGCGTTAGATCTCATACTCGTAGTCGCACCGATGGGGATCCTGTCATGTCTGGAGTACCCCAGGGCACAGTCATGGGCCCCCTACTATTTCTTTTGTACATAAATGACCTACCATCTGTTCTCAATCCATCCACTTCATGCCGTTTGTTCGCCGATGATTGTTTGATCTATAGATCAATCCACTCTATGGAGGACAAGGTCATTCTACAAAAGGACTTAGATTCACTCTTTGAGTGGGGTCAGGTCTGGGGCTTCAAGTTCAATGTGTCCAAGTGTAACATCATCCACCTTGCGAGACAGACCCAGAAACCTGTTTGTTTCTACACCCTAGGCGGTGAGATTATTGGTTCTGTCCCTGAGGCGAAGTATCTGGGCGTCACACTGTCAAACAACTATGGAGCCCGGTCTTCACAGTGGAGGCCTCACATCTTGGATACAGTTTCCCGTGCCAACCAACGTCTGGGGTTCCTACGTAGGAATCTCCGCGGTTCTCCCTACAGACTGAGAGAGACAGCATATTTCACAATAGTCAGGTCATCTTTAGAATATTGTGGGGCTATTTGGGACCCATCAGTTAAAGAGGAAATTGATTCCCTAAAGATTGTTCAGAGGCGAGCAGCACGTTAGGCTCGTGGAGCCCGCAGTGTCATATCAGTCACAGGCCTACTGCGTGACCTTGGCTGGCAAAGCCTAGCAGACCGGCGGCGTAATCAGCGTTTATGCCTATTTTATAAGCTTTTGCATGGAGGCCTGGATTTGCCACCAGAGAGCGTCGGCATTAAACTACATCAAGGTAGAGCCACTCGGGGCTCTCACCAGTGGAAGATAGTAAGACCTTTAGCCGGCGATAGGCAATCTCTACTGTGGAAATCGACAGTTTTAAGAACAATCCCGGAGTGGAACAGCCTTAACCCGGGAACTGTCAATGCCAACTCTATTACCACTTTCAAGAGTCGGCTATCTGCCAACCCTTAGGCAGAACGTACCCTCTCTCCATTCACGCGTTGCCTCATTAGAGGAGGCCAGTCTCTTATCTGAGACTGGCTAATTTGTGAATTATCTATCCAGATCCAGATCCAGGTCAGTAAACATCTATTATGCATTGAATCGGATTCAGTAGTAAATTTTGCATAGGTGAATGAAGAATTACGCAGTTTTATAAACTCAACAACCTTAACTAGATCAAAAGTGTTCAAAGAACACTGCGTCGCTAGAACGACGTTGACTTATGGACAATTAAGATATAAACTGAAATGATGAGAATTAATATAGCCAGTGAAAAGATATTTGTGTTGCCATACAATAGTACTATTTGAATAACAGACACTAATCAATATCAGTTTCAAACCCAATAATCAATATTTGCTGCTAGGTTGAAATATGGATATTTTCTGGCTGGCTTAATTGCATTGAATATCAGTAAGGATGTCATGAATGGGCTTCTAGAGAGCACAGTTTAATTGGCAGATTGCCCAAAATCGAATCACTTTGGTGTCGCCTCATACCTCATAGTTGTGTAAAGTTTGAACGAAATCGGTTCATCGGTACGCCCGCTAGCTTGTCCGGAGACATACATACATACATACATACATACATACATACATACATACATACATACATGGAAACGAAGTGATCACAAGGCTTTCGCTTCAGCTACTGAAGCGACGCAAATATTGAACTATTCCCGTTTTGATAAACGTACATTCTCAGACATACCCCCGGATTTCAATTTGCAACGTTCAGCGGGATAATGACAGCTAGTATTCTCATTAAACTGTTAAACGTACCTTGACATTTCTATGTAAATTTTGAGGATAAGAAGTATCACTGTTTTTATGTGTGTAATTACTTCCCAGGCCAAGTAGTAAAACTCTGATGGAGCCTACTTGGTTCTGAATGTACTAAAAAAGTACCATGCATGTTAAAACTCAACTATAACCCTACTAAATTTCATATCAAAGCATGCGAATCTCCACAACAATACTTCACTATATCTACGCAGTGACCACGTTTGTCAACATTACGTGGGACGTAGTCATCTGAACGTGATGTACGTAATTCTTTCAAAACCACGGGGTCATCCGGTGCGTTTTGCTGAATCTCGTGCTGAATCTCGTGCTGAATCTCGTGCTGATTTTTGAACTCACAAGTTGTTGTAGAATAAGTATAGAGCTATATAACATCTGTCTGTCACACAGACAGATAGTTTGGTTTGTGTCTTCTACATGAAAATAAAATGTTATTTGATGAACATAGGCTGCAAAAAATGTCGGATTCACAGTACAATAACGGCACACACAGACAGATGTTTGATAGCAGTCTTATGAAATTCAAATTTCGGATCACAGATAAGGTGTTTGATAGCAGTCTTATGAAAGCTGGGCTCCGTACATCGTGTGTTTCTTTGAAAACTAATAAAATGATGGTGTCAACTACGCAGATATTTTGCCATCCAGGGAATAAACAACCAATGTTTAAAAATGTTTTCACTCAAAAATGTTGTAAGTAAACATTTATTATGCATGAAATCGGATTCCGTAGTAAATTAGATGTATGAAGAATTACGCAGTGTTATAAGCTCCACAACCTTAAATATTGAACTATTCCCCTTTTGATAAACGTACATTCGCAGACAGACCACCGGATTTCAAATGCCAACGTTCAGTGGGATGGGATAATGACAGCTAGTATCCACATTAAACTGTTTTTATTTGCATTATTACATGTTACTTCCCCATAGCCAATATGAAAGTGTTACGTTATCCATTATTGAGTACAGTAGGTGCAACCACCTCGTTTATCAACGTACGTCTGACGTAGTTATCTGAACGTGATGTACGTCATTCGTTCGGGGTCATCCATACTAACACGAGGTCATCCGGTGCGTTTTGCTGAATTTTTGTCTGAATTCTGAGTTGAGTTCATAGCCTACGGACCTCGTGCGTATAGTCTTAACCAACCCAATCGGGGCTTGGGTATTAGACAGTTGCACACAGATAAATTGTGGCTGATTACATACATTGTAAAAGTATACTTTTAATTAAGATTTACATAACATTTTAACGTCTCTATTGTCCATAAGTCAACGCTATTCTAGCAATAGTATACAACGCGACACTCTATGAGCATACTTGTGACCTTGTCTTATTATGGAGGTTACTGTGAGTTTATTGATCCTTGGGTACATGAGAAATGTTCTTGTCATAGTGCCGTTTCTGCAATCGGGTAGCCTTGATTGGGTTTCTACTGTAACAAGAACTTGCGTGTATTGGGCACCTTGCTCATACGAACCAGTTGAGCTTCTGTCTAAGAATAAACTTTATACATACAAAATGAAGTTTCTGTATTTGACAATTGCTTCATAGCACCTTAGAATTTATGTTAGACAATGTGGGACAATCTTGGAGTCAATTAGTCACGTGGTATAAACGACGGATGAAATACGAAGTACTGATATCGTAACTATATATAGTGGAAATTTATATGGGTGTGATATGCGAGAAAAGGCTTGGAAATTGTACGGGATGGTGGAAAATAATACCAAAAAGAGCGATGTGTAATTTTTGACCCGCTATAAGTTCCCTCCACCCGTACACACATTGACAAGCCCAAACTCAAGCCCTTATGAAGGGTTCATTTTCTCCTCATAGCATCTTATACCCATCTTAGACATTCAAAGTCTATTCAATATCATAATTAAGGATATGCTATTTTGTAAGTTATATTATAATCCAACTTCTTCTTACTGAACGCGTGGCTAAGCCACGATGCCCGGAGAAGGGAATCCGCATTCTATGAAATGTTAATTGAGAAATAAATGCAGTTCTTGGAAGCAATCTGGATTAAAGCACGTGAATGATTACTACAAGAGAACACCGTAATGGTACCGTGAATAATTTATCCAAGGCGCTGTTTATTCTTGCACCATGGTATTGTTTCTTTGCAAGCATGGTAGTGTACTTCTTAATTACCATTGGAATTCATTGATTTGGAGAATAAAACTGCTTTAACTAGTGCAGGTTCTTTGGCTATTACGAAAAGATATAAAGATAGTTCTAACTTGCTGACATTATTATTGCATTTCTTAACCTGGACTAAATATGGCATTGACGCGAGCATTCCGGTGGACAACATGTATGTATTCAATAGATTGTACCAGGACCTAATTGCCAAAGAGGTTTCAGTAGGTGACTTCGAGGTAATCTAGAGGCTAAATGAAGTGTACCATTTTAAAACGGCAACAATGAGACTTATAGACCAGTATCCTTGGATTAATTTAGACTCATATATTAGATGATACACACATTATGGATCTATTTTCATGTCATCAGGATTTACATTCTACGATGTTTACTTTCGAGAAAAAGCATGGAGTTGTTTGTTTACTTTGAGTTAATGACAGGGCCTGTTGCAAAGAGCAGAAAGGCTGTTACTGTAGGGTATTTTGCGAAGGAAGAATGAGCACGTAAAAACGTATTAACATGCATAACTCGGTTACAATTTGCTCGTTACAATCATGATAATATCATCAAATACTCAGATATGGTGATTGCTGATAGCTGTATTTATCACATGCAAACCTTAACCTATTCAGAAGACGGCCAACAATCGAATGCTCATAAATCGTTTGTTAACAAGCTGTAATCACTAAATAAGAATTATAAATGTGCAGATAATGTGTTGATAAGGCTTTCAACAATATATTTTATGTTTTATCGAAGTGATTATGGTCGTGCCAATGGATATAACTGACGCGCGTATATTCTATTAAAAAGTGTGTTTATTTTGGCAACAATTTTTATTTTCCTTTCTCATTTCATAACTTTAGTATTATAAATATTGTAAGTCATTGTTATAGTTATATATAGAAAAAGTTCAAGCGATGGATATCACGTCTTCTTCTTTTTGTACCTTCAATCCTTTCAGATTCCTTCTAAAATCGTTGTTATGTATAGTGTGCTGACATTAACTGCAATCTGGTAAAACTGATATGATAAATGACATGGGTTGCCAAACCAAACGAAAACTTCCAAGCGTACGATGTTTGTGCTATAAAATTCGAGTACGGTTGTTACTCGTAATATAATCTCGGAGTGAAGATCATTATCTATCGCGCGTCTGTTCTTTTGCCAATGTCGATAAAAGTGAATGTAGACAAGGTTATTTACACACATATGATATGCTCTTGAATAACAACAGGTAAAACACACATAATGTGGTCTTTAATCATCTGCACTATGTTTTACTTTGGAAACGGACACTTGCTCAAACGTGCTTGGTGATGATTATCTTGATATAATCCTCTGTTGGAAGTGGCACTCAAACTGTTTAGCAAAAAATCTATGGTCAACTAAAGTGCATTCATCAAAGAACAATATATCAATTGTGTGATTGTTTCGTATTTTGAATTGTAGGATTTGGTATAAATCATGTTTGCTGTGGAGGATTATTAAAATGTTTATTTAAATGTGGGAAAGATGATGGATAACTTTAAAACAATCCTCATATCTATGGGATATGGTAGTTATATGTTCAACGGAGCTAGGTTTTAATCACTTTTTAAAAGAATATCTGGTACTCCGTGCACAGTACCATAAAATCTATACCCGTGCCAACAATGACTCCAAAAGTAACAAACGAAGAAGTATCTTTTCTGATGTCAAAATATTGCACACATGCATTGATGTGTTCAACTCCCCAATATCTGCAACAAGATGAATCCTAGCCAAGCATTCAGTTCAAAATATCAGAATCCTCAGATGCTATACCCAGTGTACCGGGAGACATGGAAAGGAATACCGTGCGAAATCGTCATCATAGACAACAAGCGACACTTGCGGATGCCACTGTGCGAAAGTTGCGAGGCAAGTTCATTAGTTAATTTGAGACTAAACTCAACCTTCTCTGTTCTTGCAAGCAAGCTCCTACCATTCTATTGACATAGCTGAAGACATAGCTTCCATTTTGATTATATCAAGTGACCCTGGCGGGACTCGAACTCACGACCCCAAGGTTGTGAGATCAGAATGGTACCATCATCCCAAACAACGGGCTGCTAAAAGGTTACATGGGCGAACCGTTGTCTCTGTAACCCCCAGCCTACATACTTGGTCAGTTATCAACTCAACCCAGATATTATAAATGACCCGTTATATATAAGTTGGGGCTATGGAAACAACGGTTCGTCCGTGTAACATTTCAACAGCTTCTCTGTGAGGCGGGCGGTGGTCTCACAACCACGGGGTTGGGAGTTCAAGTCCCGTCAGTGCCACTTGATAACGTAAAATGAAAGTTTGCCTTCAGCCAAATCAACATACTGGTAGAAATGTGCTTGCTATAGAGTACTGAGTAATGTGGCTAGCATTGAACACACACACAAGCTTGGAACGTATTAGATTAATCAAGTTGTAGTGGGACACCTCTATCAAGAGACCACCTCTATAGCATTTGGCCATTTGTTCCCAGTCCCAATAGCCTTTGTAAACAGACTATCATGACAATCTGTTTAGAGACCAGAAAGCACTGCCACAAAATATATTTTCATTTTATACAAATATAGTACCGGGTATGTTAAACTTGGTTTCTATGATATATCTCAATTTGTTTATGTGGAATAGCATGTGCTGCTTTTCGGTGAGTGTGAACATGTCATCCACTGAATCTCACGTTTATGAGAATTCTTTTTTAAATTCATGCGATTGCGCCAATAATTGAAGTAGAATCAGTCTATTTATTAAACGCAAATAAAGTATTTGAAAGGTGTAATTTCATTTTATTTATTTGTTTGCGAGTTTATCATAGATAATATTAGGAAGAAAGTGGAACTTCTGTAGCGCGTACATATTTACATGAACGTAGGTTCGCTTTTAATTCTTCATATGGTAATGCTCGATAGATCAAAACAAACAATAATTCATGTTTCAATTGACGGGACTGGGTCTTTATTTCTATGGCTTTACATGCCTCAATCTTCAAAAAGACTATTCTAATAAAGATATCTTTTTCTGTGTATTTGTATTACACTTATAAATATCAGTATAATCTATATCCACGCTGTGTTTTATGACTCGTACGTAAGTCTTAAATATGTAGTTGTTTTTACGCAGAGTATAAAGCATGCCACTGATTTGTGGAATCCATTTACATGTGTGTCTTCGGTTCCCAACGCATGCGTTTGTGTTCTTATCAATATCTTATCAATCTTTTTAGAATTTGATAAAATAAGTAAGATGTGTTTTATTTTAAGCAATACACAGATTGCACCACAAGCTATCAGATGTGTACATAAGATGTTTAGCCGTAGGAAATTGTATATTACTAGATAAGTGACTTTTAGCTATGCAAAGCATTGCCGGTTTATACACCCTCATACCAGGAAGGACAAAGACTGTCACGAAATATGAACTGATATTTTAAAACCTAATATACTAGTCAAATTTTAGAACAATGTGTCAAAATAAGCCATTACATGTCTGGAAGATATTCTTTTAATTTGATCAATTGTACAATTATACTATGTTTGAATATCTTTACGACACTTTAATAAACAAATAACTAACTAACTAACTAACTAACTAACTAACTAACTAACTAACTAACTAACTAACTAACTAACTAACTAACTAACTAACTAACTAACTAACTAACTAATAAATCTAATGCTTGACGGACAAGCTGTATCTATATAAATCTAAAGGTTTTGTGTCAAGACTTCCTCTTCCAACACTTAGTATGCAATAAAATAGGATGCACTGATTTAGTTAGGAATACGAAATCAACACAAACTACAATATTTATATTACCTTTTGTCTATATCATAAAGTAGAACTTACAAGTATTGCTACCATTTTAAAGATAAGGCACGTAGGATGAGAAATTTCTTGAAAATTACAATTATTCATAAAAAGTTCATGCAAAACTTCATGCAAGCCTCAGCCGGGAACACCCAATGAAGAGGCTACCTCTTCATTGAGACCACTTGACAGAGCTACTGTAATTTTTTTACGATTTCTTTCCCATCTTATCTTCTACACATATTACACCCCCCCGATGTAATTTTATTCAGCTAGTTTGGTTGTTTTCGGAATATATATGCATAGAATGACTTATTTAATCTCCGACACTTAGCTTTCACCTAGTAGCTGGTGCTACCACTTCAGTTTTTACCACGTACACCATGTCTATGGTGGTAAAACTTCATCTCTGATGCATCATCGCAACTTGTAAACGTAGTTGTATTCATTGATAATTACATCTGTTCAAAGAATATGATATGTTGTCGGCTTTTTAAAGGTTTAACTAGAACGAGAACATTTGTTTTGTTATAAGTTTTATGTGAGAAGAAGCCATGATAACGGGAGAGTAAGAGAATTTCAAAAGAACCACAATTAAGGTTTCTTAACCTTAAGCCATGTTTTGACTGTTTCAAAACTAGATCAAAAGTGTTCTAGGAACACGGCGTCGCTGCCTATTTTCGTGACTCCAGCTAAGTGAAGCTCCGATATAACATACACCATTTATATATGTCCGCTTTGGTTTGACATGAATATGAAGGCTCTATTATTTTTTACTGTATGCGTCCATTATACAAATCCATATAATGTGTCCATGTTTGGGGGCAACGTACGGGTTTATTCATTTTATTACCAGACGGTGAGAAAGTTCGGGTAGTATTGAATTGCAGCTTTTTTGTTAAATGTCATCATTTTATGCATGTGCATATTTGCACATTTGGGGTGTGAAAGGGTGGGATTCAGTAAATGAACGTGATAGAATCGGCTATAAAGTACAGTAGAACGATCGTCAGACAACACACGCTGAGATTTATCTGCAGAAGTTAATCATGTTTACATCCATTCACACATATATATGAGTATAACAAGGCAGTAATCATTAAATGAATAACTCTTGGCAATTGGCTTTGTTAGTTAGTAAGTTGGGTTATTTTTCTTATGTAAACAATTCGTGATAATGATGTCTGCTATTGAAATTCCTTCAGCAAAATCATTTCCCTTTTCAATGGAGAGAGAAAAAACAGGTTTTCAATAATTGTATTGTAGATGCTCTTAAATGGTTTTGATTCGATTTAATCTACGTGAATTACTTGTAGATTTAGAGCTAGATTACACTTCGAAAGTTATATAGCCTACCCTGAATTCAAAATGTCTGTTTAGCTGCTAATACCATAAAAAAGCTAAATACCAATAATGAAATAAAAGCACTTAAATGTTCCGCGAAGGACCTTCTATTTCATTTGAATGTTGAATAGCATACATACATACATACATACATACATACATACATACATACATACATACATACATACATACATACATACATACATACATACATACATACATACATACATACATACATACATACATACATACATACATATAAACATACATACATACATACATACATACATACATACATACATACATACATACATACATACATACATACATACATACATACATACATACATACATACATACATACATACATACATACATACATACATACATACATACATACATACATACATACATACATACATACATACATACATACATACATACATACATACATACATACATACATACATACATACATACATACATACATACATACATACATACATACATACACATACATACATACATACATACATACATACATACATACATACATACATACATACATACATACATACATACATACATACATACATACATACATACATACATACATACATACATACATACATACATACATACATACATACATACATACATACATACATACATACATACATACATACATACATACATACATACATACATACATACATACATACATACATACATACATACATACATACATACATATCATGCAATTACCTGTCCGGAAGTTTCTCCTGGAAATACAAGCAGGTGGCCAAAATACATGCGTCGGGTGTAAACAAGGAATGATAGTTACACACAACAAAGATCGAGGATCACCCCAAGTGTCCTTTGATCATAAAGAATTAACCTTGATTGGAATCAAAGGTTTGTTAGTTGACATGGTGACATCGTGCAAATACTGTGTGATTGATACAATGGTTAGGCTTTGTAAATGGTATCTTAAGTCTTCGGCTCGATGACAACCCATTGTAACAGACCATTGTAAATAGAGCCAAAAAATGAGCCAAAATATTACCACGCTGGTGACGAATTCTGGCCCTAAAGGTGTGCTAATTGCATGAGTTACAACGCCATTTCGAAATTGCATGTACTGTTTAAAACAGTTTACAGGAACTCGGTGGTCACACTTTTCAGGCAGTCAGAGATCGTCTGCTGGTATCATCTGACGACGCTCATGTGACGTACGTCGGTGCGCGACGTCGGCGCTGCGCAGACGACCTGACCGGGTGGGACGGCGGCACCGGTGGCAGTCGACATTCCGGTAGTTAACCTTTATCAACGTGTTGATCACGTACATTTTTGGACATCTGGGCCGTGGACTTTTAGCTCACTAGGGCATGTGGATACCAAATTGATCAGAAAAAGAAGACAAGAAACTTTTGTTGTCACCGCCTCAGCTGGTTCGCTACGGGGTGCAATATGGGGTGTCAAGCAGAATACTAGCCTTGGAATGTAATACTATATATGCTCATGCCCACAGCCCCACACCCACCCACTTCCCTTCAACCACCCCAAACTCTCAAAAAAAGGGGGGGTCAACAAAGTGTCCTTTTCTCATAGATAAACCTTATTTGATTCGTTACTTCAACAAGAATGATATATTCACATCTCTGCTATATATACTGAGTTTTCCATATACATGTATCTTAATCAGTTTACTTAAAAGCCTCGAGTTAAAAGCATTTATTTCTATAACTAGGGACCCGCAACATGTGTTCATTTACAAACAACTTCAACAAACTGCGCCAGTTTGATCGTCTGCTCGGCAAAACGAAACCCGCCGACATCGACTACAAGTTCCGTCACCAGGCGGACGTCTCCCAGTACATCCGCGACTACCGTCTGCTCAAACAAGGTCTGGTTTAGTTTAAATACACAGCATTTACAGAATAATCGTATAAAATAGAGGTAAACACCTCACGTGAACATACATTTCACATTTTTACACTAAGAAAACTGTTTGTACGGTTATACCACGTTCACACGGACGACGATTTGATGGCGCTTAAAAGCGGCATGCAATGCGGCACCATAGCATATCAAAGCTTGATTAGAGCACCGGGGTTGTAATAGATCTTGGGAATGCTTAGAGCATAGCGTGACATTCGGCAGGAGCGCCAAAACTTTTTAAACTGTTTAAAAAATTTGGAAGGTCTGTCACGAATTGATAAAACGTAAAAGAGCTCAACAAAGCTTGACCCAAAGCGTAGGAAATCTTAACAGAGCTTAGTTCAAAGCGGGGACCCCAGTCTATAGTCTTATATAGGCTATGGGTCAAAAGCGGGTTGAACGCAGCGATCTGGGCATTTTCCAAAGTATAACAGAGCTTAGCAGGGCATAGCAATATGCACAACAGAGATTGATAATCGTGACAGTGCCTGATTTAAAGCGTCATAATCGCTTCCGAGCGTAAGAAATCTTATCAAAGCCCCATAAAAGCAGGATCGAAGTGTAAGGAACCTTACCCAGAGGGAAAATAATTCATCCCCCAAACCGGCAACCGATTTTTATCATACCTTTCCATTCAAGCAAAAATCAAGGCGCTTTGCTTGCAGATTTATAGCGCGGGATCCGCCGTCGGTGTGAACTGGGTTTTATCACATGAATACGACTTGAGCACAAATGAAATAGCATAAACAACAACAGGTTGCAAAATACGGATCTGGTCAACACCAACAGTTTGAAAACTATTCAATACTTATTTATTTGCAGGTCCCCTCCAGAGTCCACCATCTTCTCCTAAACCATCAAGTGTTCAAAAGATGCTCTCCACGAGGAGCCACGATGCCATCCGGAGGTCTGTTGATTTTTATCTAATCATTGTAAATGTTATTGGAGCTATATGTTTTGGGATTTTGAAAAGATCGTGCCATCACTCAATTGTGACACTGTCTTGATTTTAATACATAGGTCCCTGCTATGAATTAGGAATGACTTGTTTCAAGTTAATTGTATGTGATCTACATATACTATATAGAATTCACCCTAAAAATCAAGATTCTGGTTATTGTAGAACTGAGGCTCAGTTGTTTAAGGTACATTTGTGATTATATTTTCTTATATCTATGGGGAATTTATTCAATTATGTGCATTAATAATTAATACAGAGTATGCATTTGATTATTTTGGTATGATGCAGTAGACAACAAACAATGAAAGTATTTACAGCCAGAGGTATCATTGTCCTGTGGTGCATGCGTATTGTGTGCATTTAGATAAAAATACAAGATTGTTCTACATGTTGTAACCTAAAACACAACGACCAACATTATTGACACCAATTTTGTTAGAGTGAACCAGTTTTTGAAAACGTATAACCTTTGAGGTGTATGGCGGCATTTAGCGTTTTAAAATGTTACTAGTTGTCTATTGTGAGTTATATACACTTAAAACCATGAAAACATTCTTTCTCCTTTAATAATAAGATACGAGTGCTCTTCTATCTTATTTTCTACTTGTCGTAAGCTCCTTAAATACGTTTATGATAATGAATGAAATTATTTATTTCATTCATGTTATGATATGTATCTATGCAAATGGCATGTATCATTTGAACTATGCGTATGTTGACCTTCATATGAATTAGTCTATCACTCTTACATAAGTATAAAGCACTCCATTCAACTTATTGTATTTGATGAGCGTGCTCTCTTTGTCTGTCATAATCGATGTTGTTTAAGCTATGGAATTCATTTATAACACTTTCTTTGCGTCATGGTTCATTAAATGTGTTCTACAATCAAAGCAATTCCTTATCTAATATCAAAGTTTACACTATGATTGTGGAAATCTTTAACACTGTGTTTAAAATTGCAACTGGCGCTGATGATGTAACTACTGTGTACCACGAAGCAATATGTAACGCGTTGGGCACAACCGGCAGCACTGCTTCTCTATGCTCTCTCTCTACTGATAAGAACTAATACAGACCGTAGGGGTTAGTGCGTGGCCAGTAAGGAGGAAGTGCGGCAAAAGTACGTTTTTCGAGCCTGTACGGAAACAGTAGAGGAAGTTTGATGGCCAAACTTCCTCTGCGGTCTACATGAGTACAGTCAACCACCTCCGTATGCACCGTAGATCTGAAGAAATGCCTGCACTGCCGGTTGTGCCCTATGCTTAAATTATAAGAGTTCCGTTTACTCTAAACTAACCAAATACATGTAGCCAAAATAATCCAGGTATCTTACTGCGTAGCAAAGGCTGATGTGAATGACACGAATTTGTGGTTACTCTAAACCTGACTTTAGTCCTCAACAGGGCATCTTTCATGCTTGTATTTTGTATAGGAACAAACGTGTTCAAGTTCAAGTCATAAATGGACCGACAGTTTTTTCTTTCCACCTTCCACAGGTGTTCAAGTTCACCCAGTCTACTGTCAACTGCGCGCTTTGGTCACCAAGTGAAGTTGTGCCGCAACAGATCACTTACCGAGAACACGGCTTCTGCACACGAGTCTTCCGGGTAACACACTCGAATGCACACGACGTAACCAAAAGTACAGTAAAACCTCGCAGTGGTGACAACGTCATAACTGGGACATTTTTTGTATCATTTTTTAATTCATTAATTTGACTATGTAGTGTTACTTAAAGTGTTTCATTAAATATTTCATTACTGTGCACACTTTACAATGTATCGTTGGCCCTCCTCGAACACTTCATAACGCACAAACACAAAATGAAAAATATGGTGTTTTAGGATTGCCAACAAAGTGTAGGCTCCTATATCACACGGAAGAAAGAAGAAAAAGATACATACTGCTTGCACATTTGTCCAAAGGATGTCACAACGTATGTCCCTCACTCACCCCACCGTTCTTTCACCAGTCTCCATATCAGCCAGTAAATGTGACTAAGCCATAATAACCAGTCTCCACTTTCTATTTTGAAATATCTTTAAACCAATTTGTACGGTGTCTCCACTTTTTATGCATTGCAGGTCAGATGACGTCGCTTCGGAGTGCACCCTTCCCAAGGTCGCTTTGAGAACCGCTATTTCTACGCCCCCAAGCGACACCCTTGTCAAACCCAGACGATTTCTGGACGGCATCGGTGACAAATACTTGACTCTGAACCTTCCGGAAGTGAAATTTGCGTTCCCGAACTTTCTTGTTTCCAAGACAGGGCAGTGCAAAAATGGTGTGCGGAAAGGGCGAGCGTGCAAAGATGAGAAGTTAAAACAGACTGTGCTATTTCAAGAAGAGCCACATACGACCCGGTCTGATGATGCATCGAGTATATCATTGCCAAATCTACCCCTCCACCAGGAGGATTTGCCAAAATCAATAACGCTGAGTAAATGTGAATTGTATTGGTTGAATTATTGAAGTAATTTATGGTCCGGGTTCATGGGTGATTATTGTTATTATCATGGGTGCTTTGTGTCTAATAAACCCCCCTTTGTGCTAAGTGCGTGTTAGATTACACGAGGTTTGAACTTAGTTCACCGGATTGAATGGTTGTGGGAGGTTTTATTAGCAGGATCGATTCGCGTTCTAGTGAAAATCACTTCGATATGAAGTCGTCTGTTAGTTTAAGCTCTACAATTTTCATGTTTTTATACATGTCGTTCTGAGTCGCTTTAATATGGAGTCTCCTGTTGATTTAGGGTGTGTAAGGTTTGATGAAATCTATTAATTATAGCTTTCATATTCATATGAAATTATTTTTGAAATGTCGTAGGTATGATATAGGTACTAGGTAGCGTGTGGCGAGTGTGTTTGTATATCAACAGCAGTTCTGGGACACGCATGTGATTCATTCATTTTGGTATGGCAACTAAGAAATATCTATGGAATATACTATATGTTCAGAGCCCGGACTTCTCTTTCCTGTTGTCTTCAATACAATCCAATTATAGATTATTCAAAAGGGAAAATTGAATCATGATTCAAGGCTCTCCTCAGACACCTGTTGGCGCGGACGTCGGTTGATAAAACGTATGCCAATCACGAATTGAATTCTATTTTTTAACTTTATATATTCGGATTATAGACAATGAGCAGATATATAGAAATGGTTGTTATTATATATTATATAAAATGTAAGAGGAACCGATGTGGCTCAAATCGTGAACTTAGCAAACACATGGGAGATCTACGTTTGAACGTGCGTAAACACATTTTCTTGAGATGTCGTGCGCACGACAATTTCTGTGCATACGGTAGATTCTTCCATTCTAAGATCACCTCTATGAAGAGATCATTATAGCAACCATTAAAATAATGTACAGAAGAAACTCCTATTAAGACCACCTCTATGTTGAGACCACCTCTATAATAGACCACATTTGACGATCGAAAACCTTCATAAAGCTACCAAAATGAACCTCTGTACAGAGACCACCTTCTATTGAGACCACCTACCACTGGTCACAAAGGTAGTCCTAATAGATAAGTTCTACTACAATTCTATTGTAGTGGTCTGTAATTTCGTTTGAATGAGCGATATGTGCGTCTATTGTGATGCATGCACGTGTTATTGTATGTGTCTTTAAAGACTGTTGGGCAAGCTGCAAGTGCAGTTTTTCGAAGTGAAACTATATTGATTATGTTATGTCAACCTTCTCTCTCTTTCACATATATTACAGACATAGCTTCCGTTTGACTACATCAAGTGGCCCTGACGTGACTCAAACTCCCAACCTCCTCTGACACCACACAGGGGCCGTAAATTTGAAGGCCTCAGTTATGTCTATCGTGGTAGATATATACTTGAATATGTGAGAGAGGTTGAAAGGATTTCACAAGCATTATGCATACGCAATTAGTATTATTAGATTATCAAGAACCCGGTAACTATACATTGTATACAAGACCATGTCAAAAAGAGTACAAACTTCAATGTAACAATGCTACAAGCCATCAATGGTTCTATTTTGAAGCGTTGATTCTTGGGTGGCGGCCGGGGGGGGATATGTCAGGTAGTACGAGTGTGCGATTTCTATGGGTCACCTTTTTTTAGACATCCCAGGTATAGTGGTGGGTCTAAATTTTGTGATTTTTGGTATAGCTATAGTCTTGAAATTAAATGTACAGATATTGTTAGTGTACGTTTCATTTTGTTTGATAATGATATAATTTTTATGAATATTTTGTTGAAAAACTGTTAACAGTATGTAGTTTCATTATTTAATAGGTATAGACATAGGTCACTTTTTCATCGTCAAGGTATAGGTATGGGTAAATATTTTTCCATATTAGTATATCAATGGTTACCGTTTCGACTTTCGAAATAGCACACCCGTACCCATTTTTTAGGAGAGAAACCCCAACCCCCCACCTTAAACGTTGTATAGGCTTGCACTGCATGTGTAATGTGTTCAGCACAAGACCAGCAGGAGCATCCGTAATTTACATTTGTAAGAAAATTTTATGATTATTAAGTTCATTTGGTTTACTTCTAGACAGGATCACTAGTCCCTTGACAAGGACTGACAATTTCTAAGTAAATCGGTGTCAGACTTGGGGTCAATTATAATTGGCTTAATTGTAAATAATTACACTTTTCCGCATAATTGTAATTGTAATACTGTTTCAAAAATTGTAATTCTAATTGACTTTCTATGTACGTTATAATTGTAATTGGTTGTAATTATAATTGTTATGTAATTGAATTTTAAGTGATTCAATTATTTACACTGCAATTTCAATCCATGTAGATTAATTAAAATCACCAGCTTTTTAATACAGCTATGATAACAAGCCATCATGTATGTACATGTTTACCAGTGCCACCGGCGGATACTTATGGTCTATTTATGTGGTCTATCAAATCTAATACCTCATGATTATATAGGATGTACATGTATAGGCAACTAGCATATCAAACTGCATGATTGGCTGATTGACTGCATTTAGCCATTGTCCAGTCAGTGTTCTTACCTTTGTTTCATCTTTTCTTACAAGTGTTCTTCAAAGCAGTATGTCTTTCAGCTAGACTATAAATTCACTTAGCATGATGCATGATAAATGGAATGATAATTTTCATCAAAATTTTACATGCTTCACTCTTCACCATTGTAACTAAAAATTAAATATCATACCAATGGATAACAAATGATGTTATTATTATTTAGCATTTAGCTGTAATTGAATTGTAATTGAATTCCTGCTTGTAATTGTAATTGACATTGAAATTTTGTCCATAATTGTAATTTTAATTGAACCAAAATATCAGGTCGTAATTGTAATTATAATTGAAGCTGAAAAGTTGTGTGTAATTGTAAATGTAATTGAATTTCAATATTGTAATTGACCCCATGTCTGATCAGTGTTTAATAATCATCCGCGACCACCAAAGGTGCACATGCGGAGATTTTTCGAGCTGTTGTGAATAATATTTTGCAAAATACATAATGCAAACGTCCCACCTGAGGACCAGTGATTAAGAGGACAGGTAGTGTGTTCTTAACTGTTGTTTTCTTTATTGTAATAATGAAAATACAACAAATCGAAAATAAAAATACAGTATAAAATCATCATTGTTTATTGCACATAATATAAAATAGACAAGGCTGATTCAAATAAACATTTACAACATTGTATATTGCTCAATAAATATTCATAAAAGTAGTGCTTTATCCAACTAGGTGTCTCTCCAAAAATATAGTAACTAGTAAATATGTATTGTTTGTCAAGAGGAAAGTACTCATTGTAGGAATTGACCACGAGATTGGAGTGTCAATCGCAAAATTGAGCATGCTGAGGTCTGATTTACCCGAAAAATCCACTCAATTGGTCAATCAACATTCTATCATGACTAAAATCCATTTTCATGATTTTATTTTAAAATAAATCATATTATAACATTCAACATTCAAGTCAATTTCGTTTGTTTTTTTGCAGGAAACAGTTTTGAGCGCGCGGGAGGCGTTAGTCTAAACTGTTGCGCTCCGACACGCTTACGCGCCTTGCTGTGTCAGCGGCTGTATTGATATTGTGAGAGATTAGACTAAGCGCCATGGTTTTTTTGGGAGCGTGTTTTCCATCGCAAAATTGAGCACGGAGATTGACCAATCAGCGTGGGTTATTGGCGGTGATTTTTACACGGAATGATAGAATGGGAATTTTAAAAAATTGCAATGTATGAGTTACATGAATGTCATTTCAATGAGTTCAACTCTTACAAGGTGATTAGCAACCAGATGTTTATGAAAAATTACCACAATGTTTTCTAAAATCTGTTATGAAAAAACATTGTACAGAGCAATTTTAATATCACAACTTTCCAGTGAGATTCGGACCATACCATTACCAATATCATCAATAACAATTCTGCCTCACATTATACAGAATTATGAAATATGAGCACCCCCAAAGACTCGCTATTTGAAATACATATATGCTCTTAACCTCATTCCAATTCAAACAGAACAAAGCATTATATTTTACATAATTGTTCCCACGCAATCACAAGCTCATTTGAACCATATCACACTTTGAAACGCACCGGGACGTTAATACACACAAAAATATGTGTCCTCAAGTATAGTAATATACATTTGTAAATAGGTTTAGTAAAAATGAAAATAATTTTACACATGAAATAATTTGAAAATTTTGGATCACGACAAAAATATCTTCATCTCTTAGACTCTCAGAGAAAAAATCTATCCTGTGCAATAGCAGTAAACTAAAAGCTTTATAGTACAGGATTAAATTTGCTAAGCTTGTTTTGTTTTCTTAACTCTCATAAACAGCCATTAGACCCCAAATACACTGAAGACACACAACATCTATAATCACATCTCCATTATGAACACAAAAATATATTGCTTCAAATTAAAAAAAATTGATCTAAGATCCTGAATTAATTGTACTGTTTCTTTCACCTTCATAGTGATGATATCCAAACTTATTGATAACTTCAAAATCCACATTTTGTCCAGAGATATCTTTCATTTTATTTTACTGTAATGTAAATATGTATAGTGGAGTGTCATCACTTATTTAATACAGCTCAACGGCGTTCCTTCGTTCACACAAGATCAACACTAGCACAACCGTATTCTTTCTTATTTAGCCTCTGGGAAGTATACAGTTGACGCTACCATAGTGCTGTACAACAACCAACAATTTGAAAATGCTAATATTGCCAGATAGGTACTTCTGTGATTGGAAACAGTCCTTGCAATGTAAACTAAAATGTTTACCTTTACCAAAGAATTTAAAATTTATGCAGCCACAATATAATCATGTCAATATCATTGGATATTTTTGAAGTTACCACTAAACAAGAGGACTTAAGTACCATGGAAGCAAAAGTAACAATACTTGGAATGTATTTTGATTAAAAATTTTACAAGAGACATGCCAGTTATTGAAAATGTCCTATATAAAATAGATTCATTTGGACAGAAAAATAATTCTCATTCTTTATCACTATTAGTATTAAATCACGACTTATGCATGCTATGTTATTAATCTCAATAAATTCCATACAGTGACTTTTAGTCTAAAATCATAAAAATATATAACTTTTTATCAGCAGCTACATTGGCCCCACAATTCCAGACGTGATTCCTTTTTACTAAGCATTGGAGTACATTTAGCTGTAGTCAACTATCACAAGAACAGCCTCTTCAAGTCGTTAAAATGTTTGCTGCAAGAAATAAAGTTCTATGTTAAAAATATTTACTATTTTTTTTAAGAGGATACATTGTATAATGTACATGTTTACATGCGTATTTTACTATTTCCCTTTTTAGAGCATATTGATAAATATCACCATATCATTAGTTTCTAATTACTTTCTATACCATTGAAAAGACCTAATACGGAAAATTGACTAATTGCGATTTTACTTGTAGCCAGCATGAATAAATTCTGCTGTTTAAAAAAGCCCTGAAGCAGACACAAATGAGTTGTGATCTTACCGGCATTTCACGGCCTTTCGTTTCAATGGGCAGGAGCATCGCACACACCGCACACACGAGACACAGCCCACCATACATCCACAGTGACATCGTCAGTGATGCCTTCAACATCACCTGAAAACAATACGCGTCATACGTATCAACAAATACCTCATGGGATATTCATTCATACATCCTAAACTTCCATGTAAAAGGCCTCAGGCTTTTAGGTTGAACCATGAGCTTTCACATGAGCGGGTAATTACATAATAGCTCAATATAGCTGATATTTGATACAATCCAATTTTGATAGTGGGCGTTCAAGTAGCATGGGCCCATATGTAGTCGCTACTCATGTGTATTCTTCTTCTAAAAATCTTTTGTGTCTATTCATTTGATATTATGCATCAGATTTGTCTTGTTTGTATTCATGTTATCAATATTAGAAATATATCTAAACTAAACAGTATACATTCATTACTGTCTTTGTGTATTGTAATTTTGAGTTCAATCTTTGTATGATACCTGACACCAAGTGACGGGAACAAAAATGTTGGATTATGAAATCTGATAGACTTTGAAATTATTTCACGTTGAAGACTAAGTTTTATAAGGATTTTGCTGAAATGAGGCCATAACATAGAAGGCAGGTTTCCATTATTCAAATCTCATTTTCTCCTTTTATTCAAAGCACATATAAATCCATTAGATATTTTTAGATGTCGTGTTGTCAGGTGGATGGGCAAAAATAGCAAACACATTTGTCACTATCATAAAATAATATATTCTGGTTTTATTGTGTTATATCATTGCACAGTGCTATTGCACATTGATTTATTGGTTGTGATATTGTTGATTGTAAATAGTCACAGGTCACCATGCACACATTGCACCACCGTTGGCCCATTAGACGATAAAAATTTGAAGTTGAACTTTTGAAGTTTGTTGATTTTATTTTCGTTCACAACTTTTCCACAGCTACATTTGAAAAACGCCACTTTATATTTGCACATAGTAAGACAGAATATGAGTTTGTTTGACACTGGTGAAGCACTTACTTGAGCAATAAACGGAGTGACCATGGCACCTACTCGGGCCCAAGCACTGGACGTTCCCAGCCCGAGACTCCGCACAGTCGTGGGGAACACCTGACAATCGCAAAAGAAAAAGTGTGATATTGTGAGTACATTATGATAAATATATTGTCTTTTTTTATTTTTGTTTTTTTATATATCATTATATATTTGTTCAGGTTTCATCTATCACTTCTCATGATCACAAATGTTGTAGTAGCGTGTCTTGCAATGTATTTAAAATCATATTGATATCTTAACCACACATGGCTTACACAAATGAGAATAGATTTGCTTTGAAGAACACCCAAGTAGCTGTGTACTTCATTTTACAATTTCAGTCAACATTATTTCCATAAATTACTGCTTGATAATTGCACCAAACATGAATTTCATTTTTTTATAGATGGTTTATAAAGAAATGTGTTTGATAAATACAACTTTAATAAATAATCCTACTTAACTATCATATCATAAAGTTCAGCAAGTAAAGGATAATTGCTATGAAAAATGTAAAGTTACCAGGTGAATATAAATTCACATTTCTTCATAAAAGATAGTTAAATATTCCGAAAATAGCATTGACTTTGTTTTCGGTGGCACACAAATTAAATCATAGAAGTCACATTATTTTCATTATTATTTGATACTAAAATTGAGTTAATGCGTATACCATACTCCCATCTAAAGGGCCACCCCCATGGAAAGACCCACCCAAGAATTTGAACGACCATTCAAAACACTATGTAAATACACATTCGCGCAAAAGCCCACTCCCCTAGATTGTCATTTTTTTTCAATAAAACCATGGGTCTATGTATGGCTGTCTACAGCATTATTTGCTCACCTCTCCTGTGTATATATACACTGTATTGAAGATTCCCGACGTGAATGCTCTCACGCCAAAGATGAACAAGGTGAGCCACGTTCGGGTGGCACAGATTTGTATGAGGAGGAAGAAGATGCCTGCGAGGACGTAGTCAATGGCGATTGTCGCCCGACGGCCCAGCAAGTCAATTGTCAACATGTTAAATGGTATGGCTGAAAATGATCAGTAAAAGTAGCATTAGCATTAGCTCAAGTCATGAGAAATAGTGGGGATTTTTTTCCAAAACTCTTAAGACTCTTAGGGTTAAATAAATTGCATTCATAAAATCTGAACCTGGTTAATTTTCATATGATTGTGTGTTGAAATTATCATTGCCAAATTCTTGGCTAAGAAAACTACTTTTCAATTTGGCTAGAATCATACATAAAAATATAAGATATCATTTTCAGTATAGAAACTTAATGTTTAATATAGATCAGCTTTAAAAAAGATATACATTACCTACAAATTCGCCTAAAGTCGCATAGATCATATCATTATAGTCTTCAACAGAGAGCTTGTTACAATGACACTGCTCATGCAGTGGAGACTCTTCAAGGCCTGGCTCTGCACAAGCAAAAATTATAAAATTTATTCATATACATGTACATATGTAACATAATTCAATTATTGGCCTTAGGACATGCTGCTTTGGAATTCATGTTCATGTCCTTGTATTCGAAATTAAATGAAGTCTAGGATATTGGCTTAGTTTGAATTTTAATGAATTTACAATTAATGCCAGTAAAACACACAAACACCTTCTGGTTTAACACTTGCAGTTTCTTTGAAAAATTGCCAGAGTTATCTTAGAACATCCATCAAAACTAGGGGCACATCACTATGGTTCTTATCAATATACACTATATTGCCACAGAACTGGGGTGTCTTAGAAAAGATCTGATTCAACTGATCACACTGATCACTCTGAAGGTACAATTAAAGAAGACTAAGATTTGGTATCAAACAGCTGTCGAACCACAAGATCGAGAAGCCTGCAGATCTCTCCTACATACCGGTATTAACATGACCCATCTAACACTACATGGGACAAGTGAAATAAATTGCATAGCTGTAGTACAGTAAATATCTTCAACAATGGAAGAGTGAACAATGGAAAAACTGAATAACAGAAAAATTTCTCATGCAATACCTATTAATGAGTAAACTATGAAGTAAACAATGGAAATCCTCTACAATGGAAGGATTTTTGACCGCAAATTGGGATCCGCTGTTGAGGATATTCAATGTAGTCACAAAATTTACCTGTGCCACAACTTGCGTGAAACTCGAGTATTTCGGACTGTGCCAGCACAATGCCGTAGTATGAGCATGCCGTGCCGAGCCACAACAGCCAGAGCTGACACGTGGTGCGCAGGTAATCAGTGCACAGCAAGTCCCTCAGGTTTCCCCGCGGAGCCTGAAAGTACATGGCAGTGTGCTTCTTTGGTCGTGTGGATAGGGTGGTGGATCAGTGTGGACCAGGAGGTCATGGGTTCAAGTAATAGGTACTTACAAAATCAATCTGTGATAAAATATTGTAACCATATCAAGAGTTCACTACAGTGTGAATAGAGAATATGGATTGTTGGGTTGTTAGAATTCTAAAGCACATCAATTCAACTGAAGTAAAACCTCCAATTATGACTACCTCTATAAAGAGACCACCTCTGTAGTAAGACCATTTCTTGCAGTCCCAAATCTTCATAAACTTCCAAAAAGAGATCACTGCTCTATTGAGGCTGCTTGAGTGGTCTTAAAAGAGGTTTTACTGTTTAATCGCGAGTCCACTAACCCATTTAATGAGCAAAAGAAACTTACTTGTACTGATTTGACTAGTCTTCCTGGCGGTAACGTTGTCCCATTTAACTTTGCAGCATTTTGCAGTGTGTCTATCGCTTCCTGCTGTCGACCTGCAGCCACTAAATACCGGGCAGATTCAGGCAACGTCTGCAGAGGATAAAATTCATATAAAGTCTTTACTTTTAGCCAGTTTCATGGGTACTTTTTTGACTTGTATACATCATATTATGATTGTAGTATGATGGTGGGTTAGTAAAACTGTTTTAATTAAGTCGTTGACAACATCGTATGGGGATGGAGTTTCATAATTTATAAGATTTTTTTCAAATAGGCAAAATTGTATATCACAGCAGGACCAGTACAATTTAAAAAAAATAAACTTCATAGGGAGGACTTGAAGTATTGTAGGACTATATAGCCTTAGTTCATCTGTAAAATATTCAATATAATTGAATAGATTTTATATGGAGCTTCCGGTTTTGATTTAAGTACTCTGAAAAGAATAATTTTGAGTATATTCAATACAGTCGCTTGATATGTAATAAGTTAAATTTGGATGCTGCTTAGGGAACAATTATAAATAATGATACCGGGAGTGGTCGTCCAAAAAGGTGGGAGGGTCGTCCAACTTTTCTGATTCCTTTTGGGGGGGGGGGGTCGCTGAACTTTTTCATCACGCTACGGTATATTTTTCAAATATTGTCTTTAGCAATGCAATGACTATATAGAGGACTTTTTCTTTAGCAGGTGGGGGTGGGGTCACTCAACTTTTTAAAAGTTGATGGGGGGGTCGGTTAACTTTTTCGAGACCCAAAAAATGGACGACCCCCTCGGTATCGTTATTTATGATCGTTCCCTTATGATTAAAAATCACTGACCCAGACGGCGCCCATGGAGAGGATCATGGGGAGCGCAGAGAGCCCAACAAGCCAGCGCCAGCCGAGGTCCCACTGCGCAATGACGAGACGCGTGAGGCCCACCTCAAACGTACTGCCCAGAGCCCACATGATCTGCATACAGGGAGACAACAAAGTATCTCATTGAAGGGCTTTGAAGTGAGTTTGATTTTGTGTTAGAAAGTCAAGAAATTTTCTTAATTCACTGCAAAGTCTCAATAAGTTGAATACAATCGTCTAGAATTGTAAAGATTAACTAAGATTAACTTGTTTTAAATTACTGATATAATGTCTTGTCGCACAATACTTTTAATACATATTAGGAGTTTAAATATCCCGATCAAACAGTTTGAAACTTAATGACTCGTGATGTAATGTCAAGGTTAATATACCAGTATTATTTGCAATTAATCTGTAAGTGAAGCTTGAATCTATATTAATTCTACTGAACACATACTTTTTATGAAAAAAATCAACAATTTCTCCAAGCAAGAAAAAAGCTTTATACTATAAAAGATTCTGAAATGATAAGCGAATAAAAACGCACTATTTGTGGACACATGCAGAAGAAATCATGGCATATAACAATGACTGACCTAAACAACATCAACATGCAAATTATTTATGTCGATATTCACTACAGCTATCTACAACATATATATATGTATGTATGTGTATACACTAGCATTGGCTCTAGTGAAATAAAAATGGCACCATCCATGGTCAGGGGGCTACCATTTATTGTGGCCCTTAGGACAGATGAAAAAACTAGGGGGTTGGGGGCTTGTTTTTTGTTTGTTTTTTTGTTTTTGTTTTTTTTTTTTATTTGTTGTTTTTTTTTTTTGTTTTTGGGGGGGATGCTTGAACATTTGTGGTGCGATTATAGGGGCAGTCTGGAATATTGGTATCAATTTTAGACGGAGTCTGAAATCTCAAACAAATTTAGGCTGGGGGCCTAAAAATCATAGCATAATGGATTTTTCATACTTCTCTGGGCCATAAGAAAAGGTAGTTACCATAGCCAAATATTAAACATTATATATTATACATAGAAATTTCAAAAGCAAAATATCAAGGCCATAAATATTGCAACCCGAGCCATGTAAGTCTTCTACCACCAGAAAGTGCCTTATAGAGGTTAAACAGAAAATTATCAAATTGATATCAACTAGCCAATAATCTTGTATTGACATATGCTTACATTGGATAAAATGAGAACATAAGGTCGTACTTTCCTCGGCAAATATTCAACCTGTAAGACAAAACTGAAAATAAAAAAAATCAACTTTAAGTGTGCAAATTGGAACTTCACTCATAAGTTCAGTTAACATAATCATTACAATAAATTTCCAAATAACTTGATTTGTAAATGATTTCGGTTCAGCAGGTCCGTTGAACAGGTCATCCGCTAGGATAAGTGATCTGTTTTGATCAGAAATGGGATGCCAATCTCTATAATTCCCTAATTCTATAGTCTTCCTAGTAAAGAGAACACAAAAACAATGCTTAATATTGGAGCATATGATATGGGGATCATGACAACCTAGTCCAGTGCAACTTTTGTACTAAATCTAATTCACACTCTGCAGTTATTCTGCAATGAACCCAGTGAACTCACTGGGGACCTACAAGTATTGATTTTGTCACATCATTGGTAAACTACACGATTACAGAATTCAATAACCATATTTAGACTTACTTGAATACAACTTGTAAAATTGTATTTGCATACTCAACCAATGAGATGCCAAATATGAATTACCATGTGTATGAAGTTTTAAGTCAAATTACATTACACTCATTTCAAAACTTTAACATACATGTGATTGATTTTCACATTGATATCAACATTTTGGATCTTTTTAATTACGGTATACTCACGTATTGCAATCATCATCACCAAGCATCAATATGTTTTAACGATACAAATATGTGAACATTGATTTTTACAAATAAATTATGATAGACTTGTCAAAAATGCTGAGGAAAAATAGAATCAATTAAAATTTGCTTATTATATAAACATCTTTGGTGACAATTACTTCATATTTGAAACTCTTGGTAATAATTACATACTCAAAAGTGTTGCATGTAGTCAATTAGCATTACTTTTTTTACAAGCAAATATAGGAATGTTGACTACCAAACTTTTCCTCATTATCCATAATACAAGAAGAATGATTTTCGTCTTTCCAACAAAAAATTGAAAGGAGGCTATTGGAGATTGTAGAGAGACGCGCCTACTTCAATACAAGTGCCCACGATCATCATTAACTATGCCATTTTAGATTTATATCAACAAAACAGACCTAATATTTACTTGAGTGGTATGAGGATCAGATGGGAAACAACGTTTTCATGCAAGCTTTTATTATTTAGAATTATTTTATGTACACTTTGAAGGTTTCACTCAATTGACTATCCAAGTACTCTATCACAGTATCCCTATGATGTTTAGTGTACAAGTACCTCACATGCTCTCCGCAATACCTGCTCTATATTGTTTGTTCCTCCCAGCCACACCTGGGTGGAGCTCTCTACACATTGGCTATTCTACTTTTCATGCACTCGTCAGTGAGTGGTAGGTGTCAAAAATGGATGGACAAAATAACTTTTGTCAGATGTAGGCTGTGTACCAATTAAAAGGTGACAAATTTTAAGGAAATTCTTTTGTGAAAAGTAGGTACTTTCAGTGTGTCTGGTCTACTGGACTCTGCCACGTTCTGACCCTCTTCATATGATCTTTCCCTCATTGGTACCCTAAAGATGACGTAAGATTAAGTCATAGTGACGTCTCGTGCATGGTGTGTAGTCGAGTGCATAGTTTTTAAGTGCACTCAGACCATTCACCACACCTGCATAATTATGTGATAAAGGATGAATTTATAATACCACATGGTATGAAAGAGGAAAAAAGCCAAATGTGACATACTCAAACTTTTGGTCTTATAAAATCTTAATCTTCACACAAAAACATACAATAGAACCTCTCTATTAGGACCTCCTTTGGACCAGTGTTAGGTGGTCTTAATAGAAAGTTGGTCTCCATACACAGGTTCATTTTGGTAGCTATATGAAGGTTTGGGGCTGTGCAAGGTGGTCTTATACAGGAGGCAGTCTCAACAGAGGTGGTCTGAATTGAAAGTTCTACTGTACCTTCAAACCTTACTATTAGAAAGAGGGAGTATCACTTATTTTCTCTTTAATTGCATCTACAGTGAATGTCCTCAAGAACGAAACCCAATTTGCAGTCACAAATCCTTCCTTTGTACAGGGTTTCCCTTGTTTATTACATCATTTACTTATATTATTATAAGCTGATACATGAGAAAAGTTTCCTTTATTCAGTTTTTCCTTTGTTTACTCTTCCTTTGTTGAGGACATTCATGTATATACAATAAAAGCTCTTTTAAGACCACTTTATATGACTGAATTCAAATACCACTGATTAAATACTCAGTAGAGTTGATCTCTTATTTATTAAAGGTTTGTAACATATCTTTTACAAAGCTTAAAGATCACTAAGAATGGTCTAAAGGCAGTTTCTTCAAAGAGGTGGTCTTAGTTGGAGCTTCTACTGTATTGTGATGCAGAAGCCATAATATATAAAATGACAAGTGATCAGAGACGTACGATTGGACGGCACCACCAAACCCCATGCCCACAAGACCTCGAAGGACGAGCATCCAAGGGTAGTTGGGGCTGAATGCACATAGTACACCGAAGTAGCCAATCCAGACAGCTGCCAGCATCATTATCTGGAAAACATAAAGCAAAATTGTTATATTATGATAATCAATATGGAAATATTGTTGTACAATTGTGTGGTTTAGCACTTCCAATCTATTGTTTGTTAAAAATCAAGTTAAGTGGTCAGTTCATGTGTGGAAGTCAAAATGGTCAGATGTATGTCAAATTTCTGCTTTTTAAAGCACATATTTGATATTACAGGCGCTCTGGGATCAATGTTTGTGAACAAAACTACTTTTTCATTTAAAATCATCTCTTTTCATATAAATATTCAATAAACTTGTCTTAACTGTACAAAGAATCAGGCTGACGCCTTTGGTTGGCATATTTGTAAAATGACTTGTTAACCTGGATTTTTTTCCTTTTTTTACTATGTGGTCAAAAATGGTTTCAGACTGACCAATATCACACCTTGTGATTTAGTAAATTAATGATCATTAAAAACTAGATGTTTTTTATACCAGATTTTGCATTTCGTAATGCAACAAAGGTGCATGGTAAAAGTTGGTTTCAGTCTGACCAGAATTACATGTGATTGAAGATACGAGAGCATGTCACAGATCAATCAACGTACAATTAAACACCAAGAAATAAAATTTTTACATAGTACGGTATGAGTAATATAAAATCCTTTAAGAAACAGCAGGATAATACATATGTGAGAAAATTGAAAGGTTACAAACTCAATATATGAAACATATACATTAAAATGTGAATAGAAAGGTTTTTACTAGTTATTCCTGATCATGTACTACATACTCTCCGTTTTCCATTGTTTTTAAGGAATAAGAAATAAAAAAACTCAGAAAACTTACAGGCCAGCGACCATATTTATCTGCCATCAGACCCCAGAAACTGGAACCAATAAACATGCCGACGAACACAACCTACAACAAGAAACAAACACTATGGACACTTTTCGCATACATGCTGTTTTCATCATCATCATCATCATCATCCTTGTTTATTTGGGCAGGCCTGAATTAATCCTCTGCAGAGGGTGCGGCCTGGCTGCCTAGTTGTGACCGAAGACGTCCCCTCCATGCTTGACGGTCCTTGGGGTCCATTCCTTCCATGCCAAGTGACACTCTGTCGCGTTTCACCAGCTCATCCCAGGTCAACTTTGGTCTGCCTGGAGCTTTCTGTCTCAGGATTTTATGCTCCCTCACTCTGGCTATCCAGCCGGTGCTTCCGCTTCGACATGGCCTAGCCATCTCATCCTGTTCGCATGAAGCACAGCATCGATGTCCTTTATGCCAAGCTTTTCTAGGAGGCAGTCAGAGCTCACGTCATCCTGGGGTCTTACACGACAGATCCATCGGATCATGGCTCGATCATTTCTTCTCAAACGGTTCAGGGTCTTGGAGGAGGCAGCCCAGGTTTCGGAACCATGTAGCATCACACTACGTACACAAGTGGGTACACTCTACCTCTGGATACCAGCGGGAGATGCTTGTTTGTGAGTATCGGGAGCAGCTCACGGAACTTCCCCCATGCGGTCCTGCATCTCACAGTAGCGGCTAGCTCACAGTCACCACCGCTGGATAGCATGTCACCCAAGTAGCAGAACTCGGACACAACTTCCAGCTTATGCTCACCTACTGTGACCTCCTTGACTGGCCTGCCATCTACAGGTCTGGCAGTACCTGCACACCTCGGACATATGTAACTTGGGTCATTTCTCAGAGGGCCTTTGATGCCACTGCATTTCTTGTGGACCCAACAGGCACATTTTCCACAGTAGATGGAGTTACTACCTGTACCCGCGAGACAGACAGCACAGGGATGTTTCCCAGTCTTCTGCAGTCTGTTGAGCTGTAACCCAGAGATCATACACTTGGTTTTTCCCATGTTCACACGGAGTCCCTTCTCCTCCATACCCTCCTTCCAGACCTGCACCTTATCCAGTAGCTCTTGTTTTGTGTTTGCAATAATGACTAGATCATCAGCGTACAGCAGTTCCCAGGGGCATCCAGTACGGAACTGAAGGGAGAGAGCCTCTAGTACTATAATGAAGAGCAGTGGGCTTAGGACTGAGCCCTGGTGCACACCGACCTCCACACTAAACTCTTCACTGTACTCATCTCCAACACGCACCGACTCCGTACATTATTGTACATTGACTGCACCAGCACTACCAGCCACTCCTCGACACGTAGCTTGCGCAAGGCCCACCAGATGACCTGCCTTGGGACACGATTCGAAAGCCTTTCGAGGTCTACAAAGGCTAGGTATAGTGGCTTGTTTGCTGCCAGGTACTTTTCCTGCATCTGTCGCACTATGAAGATGGCATCAGTCGTCCCTCTTCCTGGCATGAAGTTGAACTGCATGTCATTGATCTGCACCTTCTTCCTAATCAATTGCTCCACAACTCTCTCAATACTTTCAACACTTGGTCTATTAGCTTGAGACCCCTGTAGTTTCCCCTCTCGAGTGCATCACCTTTGCCTTTGTACAGGCTGACTATGCTTCCTCCCATTCAGATGGTATGTGACCTCCGGATGATGGCCTCTATCAGGTCACGAATCAGCCTGATTCCTGTATTGCCTAAGGCTTCAGCATCTCAGCAACGTGCCAGAAGGACCAGCTGCCTTGCCCAAACTCATCTTCCGGACTGCTCTGTCTGGCATATAGTTCCCATTACCAAAGACACCATCTTAAATGTGCTGTTATACTAAACATTTGAAAACTTCCATTTGGCATATAAAATGCACATATATGTCATGATTTCTTTGCAATATTGTGGTAATGTTCTTTTAAGAGACTTCTTTGTTTCAAAATGGCTGAAGCATGACAAAAAGCCAATACTTCAACATTCATATTATATAATGAGGTCTGAGCCTTGAAGAAAGATTTACCATTTGAGCCAGCAACAATAATGTTGCTCTATTGAAATGCCAATGTACATGTAATTACATGTAAATTCATGTAAAACCCCACCCTTAAATTGGCAATATTTTAGCC
>CM032660.1:47922482-47933071 GCA_019095985.1 Streblospio benedicti | reverse complement strand
ACTACATCATTTACTTATATTATTATAAGCTGATACATGAGAAAAGTTTCCTTTTATTCAGTTTTTCCTTTGTTTACTCTTCCTTTGTTGAGGACATTCATGTATATACAATAAAAAGCTCTTTTAAGACCACTTTATACGACTGAATTCAAATACCACTGATTAAATACTCAGTAGAGTTGATCTCTTTATTAAAGGTTTGTAACATATCTTTTTACAAAGCTTAAAGATCACTAAGAATGGTCTAAAGGCAGTTTCTTCAAAGAGGTGGTCTTAGTTGGAGCTTCTACTGTATTGTGATGCAGAAGCCATAATATATAAAATGACAAGTGATCAGAGACGTACGATTGGACGGCACCACCAAACCCCATGCCCACAAGACCTCGAAGGACGAGCATCCAAGGGTAGTTGGGGCTGAATGCACATAGTACAATCGGTAGCCAATCCAGACAGCTGCCAGCATCATTATCTGGAAAACATAAAGCAAAATTGTTATATTATGATAATCAATATGGAAATATTGTTGTACAATTGTGTGGTTTAGCACTTCCAATCTATTGTTTGTTAAAAATCAAGTTAAGTGGTCAGTTCATGTGTGGAAGTCAAAATGGTCAGATGTATGTCAAATTTCTGCTTTTTAAAGCACATATTTGATATTACAGGCGCTCTGGGATCAATGTTTGTGAACAAAACTACTTTTTCATTTAAAATCATCTCTTTTCATATAAATATTCAATAAACTTGTCTTAACTGTACAAAGAATCAGGCTGACGCCTTTGGTTGGCATATTTGTAAAATGACTTGTTAACCTGGATTTTTTTCCTTTTTTTACTATGTGGTCAAAAATGGTTTCAGACTGACCAATATCACACCTTGTGATTTAGTAAATTAATGATCATTAAAAACTAGATGTTTTTTATACCAGATTTTGCATTTCGTAATGCAACAAAGGTGCATGGTAAAAGTTGGTTTCAGTCTGACCAGAATTACATGTGATTGAAGATACGAGAGCATGTCACAGATCAATCAACGTACAATTAAACACCAAGAAATAAAATTTTTACATAGTACGGTATGAGTAATATAAAATCCTTTAAGAAACAGCAGGATAATACATATGTGGGAAAATTGAAAGGTTACAAAACTCAATATATGAAACATATACATTAAAATGTGAATAGAAAGGTTTTTACTAGTTATTCCTGATCATGTACTACATACTCTCCGTTTTCCATTGTTTTTGAGGAATAAGAAATAAAAAAACTCAGAAAACTTACAGGCCAGCGACCATATTTATCTGCCATCAGACCCCAGAAACTGGAACCAATAAACATGCCGACGAACACAACCTACAACAAGAAACAAACACTATGGACACTTTTCGCATACATGCTGTTTCATGTCTGTCATATAGTTCCCATTACCAAAGACACCATCTTAAATGTGCTGTTATACTAAACATTTGAAAACTTCCATTTGGCATATAAAAATGCACATATATGTCATGATTTCTTTGCAATATTGTGGTAATGTTCTTTAAGAGACTTCTTTGTTTCAAAATGGCTGAAGCATGACAATAGCCAATACTTCAACATTCATATTATATAATGAGGTCTGAGCCTTGAAGAAAGATTTACCCACGAGCCAGCAACAATAATGTTGCTCTATTGAAATGCCAATGTACATGTAAGTACATGTAAATTCATGTAAAACCCCACCCCTTAAATTGGCAATATTTTAGCCAAAATTCCCATAGGCATTTGGATGGTCGAATGCAGTAAATAAACACATTAATATAAAACTAAAAAGTATTAAAGTATAACTGTAAAACTAAATATTTTAAATTTTCACAAAAAATTGTTCCTTAAGCAATTTCTATTTTGGAATGAAAATGATTTTTGAAAAGGATTACTCTAATAATCATAAAAGTTTCAACACTTTTTAGAAACCTTTCAATAAAGTTGTCGTAACATCAATATCTGTCATATCAACATAAGAAATCAATGAAAAAACGTTCTACATGTTTTATTTTGAATACAACCCATTCATGTATGCAGATTTTTCAACCTGTGCTTTGACTCTGATTTAGGGAGCTTAAATCAATACATCGAACATCAAGTTGAAACACCAGCTGCTGCTCACCAGAGAGCATTCACTCGCAAAGTTCACAGCAAAAAGCCACTCAACTGGTTGACATGGTGCAACAGAATTAAATCGTGAGAAGAAAACAGCATTAATTATATTTAAAGGATTTATTGATTTTCATCCCCTATGGAAATAGCATGACAAAAGGTCATAGCATTTCGGTTACCAAAAGTAACTACAAAAGCTTAATTTGGCACAACCAATTTTCAATAGTGATCAGTTTTCTAATGAGATATTTTTACATCTGGAAAGTTCACATGGTTATTTACGTTTTTAATGACTAGCTACTGGTACATACATGTGTGCAGTCATTATTGTCCAATCTAACACATAATAAATTTGCCATCATTTACATAAGATTCTTTAAGCACACAACAATTTTCAAATTAACTAATTCAATGCACTCTTATTCAGTATCAGAATGTAGTAAGTTTGCCTTTAAAAAAAGTTCTCCGTTTATGGACCCCTGGGGTTTTATTTGCACACAGTAAAAATCGAGCACTCTTCCACTCATTTTGATGAGTAAAACTTTGTCAATTTTTGCACATATCAGGACAAGCGATCTTTTATTGAGAATAAATATTCAATCGAGGGTTACTGCTGACAGGCAGCCCTTACCCACCAAACCCTGACATTGTGACACACGTTTCACTTCTTCATGGTGTCCACATAAGACAGGTTGCACTTCGCTATTACAAAAAGCTGACCACCGGTCATCAACAGTACTGACCGTGGTGATGAGGGCGACCTGCCACTCTTCGAGCATCCACTCGCAGCGCAGCTCGGGGGACAGCACGGACAGAAGCAGCATCTCCAGCGCATCTGTGGCGCTGAACAGACCACACACCAGGAAGATCTTGATCTGAAAATAGGGCGAAAATAAGCATGCAGTAACATGTGGTTGAACTTGGTTTCGTCAAGTTGAAGAAAACAGACAACAGAAGAAAAAAGATGAAGATAACAGCTGTGCAGGTCAGTACAGTACACACCAAGAAAAGATTTATCTGCAAAAGGGGTCGGAAAATATGTGCAATAAAACTTCACCATGGGGACATCTCATTACATGTAATAGGGAAACTTCTCATTTGGGATACCTCCTTTTGCTGCTGTTTGCTATAAATTACCAAAGATGCTTCGCAAATAGGACACTTCAGTAATAGGGACACTTCCCCTTACATGTCTTTTCAACAGAGTTCCCAAAATTGTGGTTTTACTGTAAACCATTTTAGAACAGTCTCTCATGCTATAAAAGGGTTATTAATGTCAGCTCAATTAAATTCAATCTAATAGTATTATGGGGCACCAAGGAATGTCTTAATTTACAAATTGGGGAGAAATAAGGCTGGAAGATGTGCTATAGTTCGCAATATGGTCTCGATCTGGAAATATCACACTAAAAATACTTTTATATCTATGATGCCAAATCTGTCCTAAGTAACATTTTATTAGAATAATCTTTGTACAGTAGAACCTTCAATTATCACCTCTATAAAGATAAACACGTCTCACAATCCCAAGTCTTTCTCAACTGACCAATAGAGATATTCTACTATACTTTCGTAATTCACCTTTTTCTTATTTGAACAGAACAAGCAAAATACAATGTACCTGGAATCTGCCAAAGCCAATGTGCTCCACAGCCTCTTCCACCGTGTACTCTTGGACCTGTGATAGTTGGTCATTTGGTCTGTCTTCATCTAAAACATAATATTTTGACCTCTGTTTTACAGAATTCGAAGAATCATCAATACTATTTTCAGCCATGTTGAACAACTTGACCGTTAGTCTCAGCATAAACTTTCACTTCTCCTGAATTTTTATATCCAAACCATAAAGATCCATGTGATACTTTGCTTTGTTGTCACTTCAATAAACAGCATGTAAAACTTGTACCTTCTATGAAAGCAAAAAATGTTCTATCTATATCTCTATATATCCATTCTCAAAAAATGTGGCTTTTCTTTTCGTTCTTCATAAAATAAGACATATTCCAGGAAAGACATCATCGTGTTGATGAAAAAAATCCAAATATTTACAACACATCGAAATATAGCTACATGTATATCCAGCACAAAGAATTTCCGAAATTCAATCTTCTTATATCTAGTCTAAATATATTGATCTGCTGTCCATTATATTGGAACTCCGTTATCAGTGACAGTCCAACCATAAAAATATAACAAGTTTGAATCAGTGATCAGTGATCCAAAGAAATTATCAAGTCTTCAAAGTATTTTATGATCCATGGTTATATATTTTAAGCTTACATATTGAGATACATTAAGGGTAACAAATTAACAAATTTCACAACAAAACTCTTTGTTAAACAAAAAAAATGTCAAAAGTATCAGTCAGTAACATATGTTGACTATATGCCTGCACATTACTGTAGTGCTACTGTGACTGCCTTTGGCTATGAAATCAATGTCAACTGTGTTTTGCTGTAATTTTTACATCACATAAAAATGATAAAAATCATCTAAGAGTTTGTCGAATTCATCCCCAACATTATAGCTAAACAAGGCTTTCCCTCTTACCCAACAGAGACAACAGAACAATAGATCTTTTATATTACGATGGTACAGTTTACATTGGCGGTAATAATATGCAAAAGATATTATTCATTCAGTGAATGTAGTGACCTAACTAATGTCGCTACTTCTCAAAGTGCAACCGATCAATACTATTAAACAATATTATTTTCACTGATTGAATTTCTGTGCATAAAATACTTAGTAGTATAAGGACCATCCTGAGGCAAATGTTGACATAATGCATGGGCTAATTATTAATTTGCAATACAGTAAAACCCCCTCAAATGAAAATATCTTTTAGACTTTAATACCATATTTCCCAACACGACCACTATTTTCATTATTTGACTAGTTGTTTACTTAGCATGCATGTAAATTTTTGTAATTACATGTAACCTTATTTGCGAATTAAAAAACAGGTAGTTATCCTGGAAAAGTTACACTGTATACTGTTAGGTCATTTAGGTGATAATTGCACCCATATACCATTTACAAGCAAATGACCATTGTGCAGTAAAACATCCCTATTTGAGGCACCACAATCAAAAGTGATTACAAAATTACACATTTGACCAGCACACTATTATGAAACTGATTTTGTGCAACAATTAATTTCTAGATTTTTATTTAAAAATCACACATTAGAAATCAACTCACTTATGTGTTACTTATTGACAAATCAAAGTAAATCATCTCCAATCATAAAATAAATCCGTGCATTACCCAATCGATTCATCACTTTGATATGTTGTTAATGTGAAAGATTTTGCATTAATTTTCACAGCTTTATAAATGTGAACATTTGAGTAGTTAATCAGTTGCTCTCTAATTGATTTGCAAGTAGATGATGATGCTGTGATGTACACAAATGATTTACATCTGCTTCATTTCATATATTATTGGTTGAACCCGTGTTCAGGATAAGTGAATAGTGTCCACATAAGGCAGGTGTCCTTTGAAGAGAGGTTCACTTAATGCATGATACATAGGAAAAATGGGAAATGACTGAAGTGAAAAGTGTCCACATAAGACAGGTGTCCTTAAACGATAGGTTCACTTTATATATGATATACAGTAGAACCTATCTATTAGGACCACCTTTGGGAGCAGTATTAGGTTGTCTAAATAGAGAGGTGGTCTCTATACAGAGGTTAGTTTTGGTAGCTTATTGAAGGTTTGGGACTGTGAAAAGTGATCTTATTATAGAGGTGGTCTCAACAGAGTGGAGGTTCTACTGTATAGGGAAAGGTAGGGGTGAAAAGTAATCACAGAAGACAGTTGTCCTTCAATAGAAGGTGTCCACATGGACAAGTTCCACCGTAAATCTTGTGTTTTAAAATTCATCGATACTAGTAGCAATATGATTAATAGAGATGGCAATAACCTTTTAATTCAAACAAGGGAAAGAAGAATAACATACCATCACCGCTTAACAAGCCCTGGCTCTCCCGATGTTCATGTTCTTCAAACTGGTTGCCATATATCGCTTCAGATCTTCCATTTTGTGTGTCGGACAAACTGTCATTATGGCTTCTTCTAAAATCAACAATATATAACAAAAAACTAGAGATAGATCCAGAGAAAAAACAAGCCTCTCTACACCAATTTGAAATTATTTAATTCTGAGAAGTTTTCATCAATGTAGTTATACAGTGGACAGATGCCATTAAGTTCACATTATTTTTTGACAATAGCACACTATTTGTCACATCATACTGGTATTCAGTATATACCACAAAACATTCAATGAGAGCTGTAAACACAAATATGGCAACAAGTATACGAATAGTATTTGACATACACATTAATATACACCAACATTATCTATACAAAGATGTCAATGATGACTGCAAATAACCCCCTCTATAGCATCAAAGATTCAATCAATTGCTTTGTTCTTAAATATTCATGTGTCTATCAACACTTAATCATGCAAATAGTTCAAACAATCCATATTTTAGGATCAGCTTTTATAGGAACATGGGCTCTTAAGTGAATGTTTAATCATAATAGCCCCAAAACACTATTACCTGTGGAAAAGCCCTCTTTGGTCATCAGCATCATGAAAGTCATCATCACTACTGAACAGTTCATCTCTTTCATTATTCATCGTTAGGTATTAGACCAATACTTTCCATCACATTTTTCTCCATTCAAAATAATTCTTTGTATTTAGGTCTACAAGAGAATAAATACAACTACTGCATTAAGGTATATTTGAGTCAGTTCATAAGCATGAGTGTGACGTCTACACTGGCAAATCCAGATTTTGAGGAGTGTCACCAGTGCATTACATGGACGGTTATACACCTGAAAATTTGTAGAGATGCAAAGAACCTTAAATTAAGACTTTTGGGTGCTGAAAAGGTGGATGCACAGCTAGGTGTCATGCCACCTCCCTTTGATCTGCTTTACATTTTCGACGAGAAAAATGCTTTAAATCCATCTTATATACCCAATATTGAAGCCATATAGATAATCATTATTGGTATAATCATTATTGTAGACATAACAACAAAATGAATTCATCTCACATTCTACAATGTTTTATCCCTGTAAGGCGCATGAATCATTAAAATATATTAATATCTCTAATAAAATGCTTGTAAAAATTATACCTATGTCAAGGCTTTACAAACAAATGTTATGCTTAACATATATAATACATACAATGTATATTCAACCCGGTGCCATAACTGGTAAACAAACAAAGCAATGGCTATTTTATAAACCACCATTGTTTAACATTAATTACCTCTTGCTAGTTTAATGCAAAAAAGCTTTAAGTCTGTGTATGGTTGCACAGGAGTTTTAGTTGGTAAATATTGCTTTGTTTCAATACAGTGAGGAAATTTGAACTTTCCACATTGAAAAAATTGGGAACAAAAATAGTGTCCACTATACAGAGGTTCACTACATGTATGTATATGATATATCAGGAAACTGTAAGAGAAGTGAAAAGTATCCACATAAGACAGGTATCCACTATACAGAAGTGTGCACATGGACAGCCTCCGCTGTAGTACAGTTGAACCTCTCAATTGAGACCACTTGTGCCTTATGGGACTGACCTCAAGCGGTCTCAACAGAGAGCTGGTTTTTAAAGACGTTCATTTCAGTTGCTTTATGAATATTGGGAGCATGAAAAGTGATCCTATTACAGTGGTGGTCGCAATACAGAGGTGGTTCTACTATAAATAATTGCATGAATTGTTAATAGTGCACAAAAAGATGCGACAAATAATATTTTTTCTTAATTACGTATTAAACAAGGGGGAAATGTCTGTATATATTAGTTCCAATGAATTCCCTACTCTAGAGAAACCCATTTTGACATTTCCCTGTAGGCTGTACAGGTGTGTTGATTGCAGGCAATTAATGATAATCCTACGCGTCATATCTAAAAACTTTATAATGGCCACATAAAATATACTTAATACAACAAGAAGATGGAAAATACTTTCTGAGAATATAACAAGAAATTGACTGCGGCTAGACAAAGTGTCAAAAGCACCTAATGGGTTAATTCAATATGTTGCAAAGAGGTTTTTTTAACTTACAGGTGTATAGTTTGGTTAACTGCTGAGGTTACCTTCTGACCAACTATGTATTGCAGTCGCTACCCCCCATTAATGTAGTGCAATATCATGCAGTGCAATATCATGCAGACAAAAATCTTGCAGCAGCAGCAGCAGCAGCAGCAGCAGCAGCAGCAGCAGCAGAAGAAGAAGAAGAAGAAGAAGAAGAAGAAGAAGAAGAAGAAGAAGAAGCAGAAGAAGAAGAAGAAGAAGAAGAAGAAGAAGAAGAAGAAGAAGAAGAAGAAGAAGAAGAAGAAGAAGAAGAAGAAGAAGAAGAAGAAGAAGAAGAAGAAGAAGAAGCAGCAGCAGCAGCAGCAGCAGCAGCAGCAGCAAGCAGCAACAGTATCTCCCTTACTGTTTATCTTTTCCTGTATGTGTGCATTTCCTCATCACATATTTTGTAGTCTGTCGTCCTGTCATATGGTTCGGTACAATGCTTTTTTAATGGACTGTTTCCTTATCAAGCGTTGGCAAGCAGGCAACAAAACGCGTGTCATGTGGATTGAAATGATATCGATCCACGCATCATGGTTTTGTCATCTGTGAACACGCCAGCCTGCTAAATGGACTGCTTATATGTAAAAATAAAGAATGTTCAACATGGTATCCAGAACATTAAAATATCAAAGTCGCCATATGCATTAGTTAGACAGATGAGTGACAACACTAAATCGAAAATTACAGCAGTTTCATTTCAATTTGTAAGTTCACACTATTAGTCCTAGATTCAATTATTAGTCCTATAGGTATAAGTAAGACTCGTACAATGGCCCAATGACTCATACAGGGTGTGAGTAGCCCATGCTAAGGACCAGACTACGGGGCTCAAGGTTGAGGAATTTAAAACTCTTTATTGAGATAGCCTCGCTTTTGAGTTGGTATTCCAGATCTGTATTCACTTATGTCTTTCTTTAATTGCTCTCTTCTTCCACACCTTGTCCAGGGGGTGGGGGTGGGGGTGAGCAAGGACTAAAGCTGGAGGAAGGTGGAACTTGTGTACAGTGTAGTATAATGATTGCACCTTCACAGTCCAGTGACTTGATGACTTAGACCTTTGTATAATCATAGCCACTGCGTTGTGACAGTCTGCATGGCACACGCATGTAATCTATCATACTCTGGCGTCTTTTGCCTGTGCAGCACAATGAGCACAGGGATAAACAAGTTCATTATTTTTTTTAGCAATGGACCAGGGCTTGCGCTTGGGCTGAAAAGAAGGTAAATGCTGGGCTTGGGCCTCGGCCATTCAAGCAGCACACAGTGGCAGCACCCTCAATATCAAGGCCTGCTGAAAGCCGATCATCATTGCATATCGGTGGGCCACATTTTTCATTTGGTAATGGGGACGAATTCACATCAGTGTGACAAAGTGAGGCCTGTAGGCCAGCAGTGGCCACATTTTCATTGTTTGAAAATTGGGAAGGATGTAAATGGTGTATTTTTATTTAAAAACCTGGACGGAAATCAAGGCCTGCTGGGCTTGGCATCGGGGTCGAACATTCACATCAGTGTGACAAAGTGAGTTTTCATTATAGGTAGAGTGAGTCATGAGTGGCAGGCGCTGCCACACTAGATCTGCCTGTGCTGCATACTAAATGTATCCGTCAAATATATATTGTTTGAAAATGGTGGGAAGGATGTAAATGGTGTATTTTTATTTAAAAACTTGTGTTTCCTATGGCCTTAATTACTACTTTTACACTCGAATATATGATAAACAATCATGAAGTATAGGTTAGTGTTAGAAAAATGTTATTTGCTGTTTTTCAGTCATCGGATTTTGTAGTTTCAACATTAAACTTAGCGATCGTGTTGTGACTTGACAACAAAGTAACACTTTCTTCTTAGAATATCGCTCATTGTGATGTTTTTATTTTCAAATGACACTTTGTCATTTTCAGCTACTGAAAACTCCATGAAACAACATTATGGATAGCGCCCAAGCAAATGAAAAGCCTCAATCTATGAACAATCAAGTTCCACCTCAAATTCCTCCTTCACTTCCATTTTTGTTGAACAATGTCAATGGTTTTGGTGGGGGAGGCAGAGCAGGGGTTATTATTGACCAGTCAAAGCTTTACAATAATGTACCTGCTTCTCAAAACAATTGGATGGGTCAAGTTAATCCCAATGTGCTTTTGTCACCAGACCATTTTGTGAAGACATCGCAATATGGGAATAGTTTACAATCTCTAAACACTGTTCCACTTAATCAATGCCTTATGAATCTTGATATATCAACTAGTGACTTTTCTAAGGCTATAAACTTTGAACAGTTTAACAGTATGCAAGTTAGAGAGAATCATGACATGTACAGTAATGATGACAGACG
>CM032660.1:47869342-47922382 GCA_019095985.1 Streblospio benedicti | reverse complement strand
TCCTCCTTCACTTCCATTTTTGTTGAACAATGTCAATGGTTTTGGTGGGGGAGGCAGAGCAGGGGTTATTATTGACCAGTCAAAGCTTTACAATAATGTACCTGCTTCTCAAAACAATTGGATGGGTCAAGTTAATCCCAATGTGCTTTTGTCACCAGACCATTTTGTGAAGACATCGCAATATGGGAATAGTTTACAATCTCTAAACACTGTTCCACTTAATCAATGCCTTATGAATCTTGATATATCAACTAGTGACTTTTCTAAGGCTATAAACTTTGAACAGTTTAACAGTATGCAAGTTAGAGAGAATCATGACATGTACAGTAATGATGACAGACGAGCACTTGATACAAGTAAGTACTAGTATATAGCTGTCCTTATATATTTGTTTTGGTCTACTTTTATTGAATGAAAGCATTTATAAAGTTAAGAATTCTTGTATGTGGCCACTTTTTTATGGGCCACATTTTACGTTATTTACCATTTTTAGGCCTTTGTGTTATTTTCCACAGAAGCTTCTTAATAATAAACATTATTGGGCTCATAAATCAGTGTACACAGTATCAATACTCTGCTTCTCCCAAGTAAATTTAATGTAATTTAATGTAAAGAATATACATTCAGGCTCTGATTTGATTGAACAACAGAAAAGTATGGAGCAAGCTCGTGTATTAGAGCAGTTCAAAGCATTGAGGCAAAGACAAGAAGAACAGAAAGAAATGCTCAAAAAGCAACAGCAGGAACAAATGGAAATGCTTCAAAAGGAAAAAGAAAAAATTGAAAAATATATTGCTAAGCAAAGACAACAAACATGGGGTGCAAATGGACAACACTTAAATAATAATTTTGCAGGTAATCTCTTTTTCACATGTATTATTTCAGAATGAATTGATTTATTTGTTACTTTTAAGTTTTAACTGCCACAGTATTTCAATTTTTCAAAATTATTTTTATTGCTGAAGGTGTTCCTACATGCACCTTCTTATTCTTATAATTTTCTGCGAAGTTATTTTAATTATATTATAGGTGTCAACCAAGAAATACCAACACCTCAGAAAGAGCACTTGAAAGTCTTAATTGCTTATTTAGAATTATGATATATTTGGCCTCTGAAATTGTTATTTCCAAAATTATTTACAGAAAGACCACCAACAGGAAGAAGCCCACCACAAGCTAAGAAACCACAGAGCAGCCTACCTCATACAATAGCCCAAGTGGCGAAAATATCTCATATACCTGAAGCTGCTGCATTCACTGCCAATCAAAATAACAAAACGCCTCCTAAAACACGAGTATGTAATTAAAATTTTTACAAAAGGAAATTAGTCTAGTTTATTTTTAAAGTGATTTTAATTTATATGTTATGCATGTTACATTTTGTTTCATATGTATGAACATTTTGATTGAAGATTTGTTAAAAGCTATGATTATTATGAAATAAAAACATTTTAATTTTGTTAAGATAATAATCTTTGCACTACAAACTGATATTTTTGTATGAATTATGCTCAATATGAATACATTCTTGTCCATTTTTGACAGCCTGGCAGGCCCATTCCAAATATACCAAGTGTTGCAAGCACACCCCCTGAATACAGAGAATATGGCAATCCCAATCTTGACTCGGATACTGCAAGCGTGGCTACAACTAGAGATAGCATTGATGATTTCTTCCCACTTGTGGATGAAGATTGTGACATCAATATGAAGAAAACAGGTGGTCTGAATAGATTTCAAATTGTACATAATGGAAACAATTACCGAGGTGGTGGTGATGATAGCGATTGTGAGGTAGGAAGTGAACTCGGTAATCAGTCTCCAAGGAAGACTTTAGATTTCAATAATCATTCTTTAATGTCTCAAAACTCAGATGGAGCTCACCCAAGTGCTAATAACAATGAGACTGCAACTAAAAAAGGTCATGAAGCTGCTGATAAAAGTCCATTAAAAAGAAAATTAATGGGACAACTTGATAGCTTACTTAAGTTGGAAGAATTAACAGCAAGTATTGACACTAGCAATTATACTGTAGCTGCATTGCTACAAAATCAAACAGGTATGAATACACAAGTATTTCAAAGACAAAATCTTTATCAAGAACAAAGTCAAATGCAAACGAACCCTGGACTAAAGCATTTTCATTTTCCACCACCTCCACCTCCAGAATCATCAGATGAGTTTCTTATAGAGGACGATGAAGTTCCATTTCAAAACTATAGAAATGAACAATTTCCAAAAGATGTAACAACCCAACATCTTCAAAGTACTTCCAGTCAAAACATTCATAAGGATATCTTTTCAAGTTCAGGGTATAGTAGTAATCCTAGAGTTGATAATGTGGGACATGCGACAAGGGATAGTAGAATTGGTGAAGATGAATATGATTCTAGTGAAGATAACCTGGACGACGAAGAAGAATATGAAGATGATGAAGAACCTGAAGAAAATAATGAGAAAGAAAATGTAAGAATTACTTCAATTTACACATATTTCTTTTGTTTTTTATCTTTTCACATTTTTATGGGGTCATGATTAGGCATAAAAGTGCTTCTCGTCAGCAGGTCAAGCAGCCCTTGATAATGGTGTTCCTACATTTATGTGCTGAATATTGAATATTGCACAAGAATTCTGTATAATTATTGCTTTATTAAGCCTCTAATTAGTGTTTTATCTTCTTTTAAGAATGGATATTCCATCGTCTCATACATGTAATTTGCATTTTTGATATCCAAATTGTTCCAATGGTGTAACCGCTTAGACACTATTATTGATTTATCGCTGTGATGTTATTTCGAAACACAGTTGTGTTATTTTTATTAAATAACCAAATATTATTAGCAGAGAATTGACTTTGATGACCTGCCTGTTGGAGGTCTTGGTGCCAAGAAGAAAACCTTTGAGCAGCTTCTAGAAGAGGAATTGAAAAAAGAAGAACAGAAAGTAAGTGTCGTTGATGTGTAAAGTGTATCATAATTAGCATATATGTTGAAGAATAGAACTACTTTACTGCAAATATGTCTATTTTGACAACAAATAACACAGAAAAAGATCTTATAACTATGTACAGGATATGAATAATGAAAAGTTGAATGTTTAAATTGTTTGGGCACATATTTTTAATGGAACTCTTGATACAACATTGCTTCACCAATTACATTCATTTTAATAAAAATGTGTTTATTCCAGTACGTGATTGATAGTTGCAAAACTATTATTGTCATATACATAACTGACTGAATATTCTGTTACATCTCCTTAAATATAAAGCTATGTAGCAATATAAATTATTGCTGCATTTAAAGGAAATGTAACAAAATATTCAGATATTAACCCAACTTTTTCAATCATTAGTTGGCTGGAGGTGATGGACCGACCCAAAACACAGTATCGCCAAACAGAGCTCCTTCTAAAGGCGTATTTTTAAAACGAGGAGAAGGTATTGCAAGGTTTGGGTTGAAAGGGAAACCACCTCCAAAGAAACCACCACCTCCAAAGAAGTCTGCAGTAGCCACTAAAAACACATCAAATAAACAAGTATATACAATTTATATGCTTTGTCTAGGTTTCATTAAGTATTATGAATATTATTTTACTCATTGCTTCAATCACTAAGATCAAATAAATTAAGTCTGCTAAAAAGTCCACATAATGTTAAAACATTTCTTGTCATGCTCAGTCATGTAAATATTTTCTATTTGAAGACCAGTTTCAATAAACGATGCCTGTGTAAGAAAATTAAAATGTTTAATTTTCTAGTGTAATGTAATCCGTAAGAAAATTCCATGCTCCTCTTGTATACTAAAACACATGGTCATGTGAACATTACATAATCGAATGATATTTGCTAGATATTCATGCATTTTTAACGACAGACGTTGCGCATAACATTATGTCTTAATATTGTGTAGTTACGTCTGATGAAAATCATTCTGTTGACAATTTGCTCCTACACGTGTTTTGACTGTCTAAAGCTGGACTTTTATGGTGCGGTATTTATGTTGCTGTAAATTCCCCGTTACACTGTTTGAATGAATGGAATTTTTTGTAATGGACAAATTATATCATATTGTTTCTGTCTAAGTATACTTGTTCGTCCACTGAGTATAACCTTTAAAGAAGATAGTATGATGTAATTTATTTAAAACTTGTTTAAGATAATGAGCTGATCACATTTCTTTTTTCATTTTCATTGAAACCAGATTATTGACATCCTTGTCACACTAAATTGCCTTTCTCATCTCTATGCACAGCCTACAACACTTGCTACTGTAGCTCATGGTGTTCATCACTCACATTAGCATGCACTCAACTGAGTTCTGTACCTATTTAATGTGTACTAGTAGGTGCAACAAAGCAGTGTGCAACCTGTTAGGGATGAGTTTGCTCGATACTCACTACTCACAGACCGGAAATCAAAGTCATGAAGTTCACAAGTACAACTCCCAATCCATTCGACTGTGCAAACTCACAAACCATGTAATTAGAAAAATTGAAAACAAATATATATGTATTGCTATAATGTTACTTAAATTGATTTTCATCCATTTTTAGGAAATGGCAAAGAAAGCCCCATCTAAGGTTCATGCATCAGTTGTTGAGAAATCAAGAATGAAATTTTCCCCTAAGAAGATGGCTACAAACAAGCCAGTAAATCATACCAAGAGAAATATCAAAGGACCAGTTGACCAAACTGTTAAAAATACATTAAACAAATACAAAGAGCATAAAAAAGAACCATTGTTGGGTAATAAAAGTGAATCTAAAAAGCTAGTTTTAAAGACGAATAGTGGCGGTGTTAAGGCTAATGTCATTAATGAATCACATGAAAACAATAATTACAAAGACAGTGGTGTTGAAGGATCTGAAAGCAATACCAAGGATGTAGTTGGTGATATATCATTCCAGAGAGTGTTGAAAAAGAAAGCTGAAGAAGAAGTGGTATGCTTTATGATTCATATAAGTTTTCATGTTATCTTTACTGCCTTTTTGTAATTTCAAGATTGCTTTAAAGTATCAAATCAATGTTTTGATGCTGAAAAATTCATAGAAATGTATCCATATCAGAGAAACATAAGCATGACTTTTCAATGTAGAATATTTTATAATGCCACCATTTGAAATTTGAATTGATTGATTTATTCATTTGCAATATGTTTGTTGTTATTTTGTTCTGTCTTTATATTGCTATGTAGGTGGAAGCTCAAGAATTAGATGAGTTTGAGCTGTTGGAGCATTACGCAGATGACAATGCTTCCTTTCTTAGCAATGTATCTGTTGTGAACAAAGTAGTTCAGGAGCATAGATCTCAGGTAAGTCTGTAGTTTCCTGAAGACTCGTTCAACAAAAACTTATCGTGAGTTACGTCTTTTTATGCATTTACTAGTTTGCGTTCTGATGCAATATTTTTTTTATTTTTTTGCCATCATGTTTCCATTATAATATCATTTATCTTATCTGTCAATTCCAACACCAAGCTCCAACTCGTTCTTGCTAAATTTGCTATATACAGTGATTTGTATTTCTTTTCATTTTACATTACATTTTAGAGAGGACATCTAAATCATCTAAAGCAGCAACCAGCTGTACCAAATATAATTTTTTTGTATTCCAGCCTTAAAACACCTGTTATCCAACTCTGACCTAGACCAGGCATTGAAACAAGAAAGCCTGGCATCATTGATATTAGAAACCAAAACAGACTCCTGAAAACAAAGTCTTGTACAATAATTTCTGTAGAATAAACACATCCAAGGATAGTGAACATGGAAATCCACCTAAAGAGAGCCTCAGAGTCATCAAGTTTAGCCAACTCTGGTCAGACTTCTAATACCAATTCCACTGTGAATAGATGGCAATCCAAAAAAAAGTGGCATCATTGGATAAAAACGGACGCTCATCATTATCACCTCCAAGATCTACTGATACTGAGATTAAGTCTCTTGATGTGAATGGGAAAGTGGTATTGTCATCTTCTGAAGATGAAGATGAAGATGAAAATTCGGATGAGGATTTTTGTGATGAGGAAGCATGGGACGAAAGTCATAGTGAAGATGTGCTTTCTAAACCTGTGGCAAATGTGCTAGGCAATAAAGTAGAAGTGAAGTCAGCAATTATAAAAGAAAAAAGTAAGTTGAAAGCACAATATTTAGGTATAGAAGAAAATTATTGGAGTTAATTAAGGTAGAGAGCACCTTATTTCTTTTTTTGTTTTAAACAAGAGGTCTTCTATAGTGAAGTTTGATATTTATTTACCTAAATCATGATCTATCGCAGGGTCAGGATTAGGTGGAAAAGTGTTACTCGTCACTGAGTCATCAGCAGGAGGAGTAACACTAAAAATTCTACCCTTCCTCCAAAAAATTTACTGGTCCTCCTTGCACATTGCACACAGCACTGTTCTTGTAATGGACCAGAATTTGCTACCTGTCAAAAGGATGAGTTCCTAAAACTTTTTACTCATTCTCCACAAGGTTTTACTCATCAACAAGAGCGGAAGTGTCGCTAATCCTGACCCTGGTATTGTACACAAAAATGTTTTGAATTCTTCTTTTCATCTCTCTGAATTAGAGGAAATTCATAAACCATAGTTCTTAGATGTCTATTTCAGCCAGTTCTTTAATTAACTAGATAGTTGTTATGACTGAAAATTTTGCAAAACAGTAAAATCGGAAATTTATTGCATAGCGCAAATGAGACTAATCAGTAATCTAGTAACTATAGGCTTGTCTATATCAATCCTTACAACTAGACGCGTGAAGTTGTACTACTAAAATCCCCCAAAGAAGAAAAATAACATAGTAAATGAAATTTGTTGTTTTGCATTAAGTTGTGAACCCCATGAGTGAGGAGAGCAGAGAGGGTCCCAGTGCCAGCCCCCCACCCACGTCCGCGCTTGTCTCCAAACTCTTCCCAAAGCTAAAGGAAGTGAAAAAGCCTCCTCAACTCCAAGTTCGTTATTATTAATTTTATTATTGTACAAAATACTGGGTAAATACAGTGTTAAACATATATATTATAATTTTTTGTTACAGTGTAAGTGTGATTTATATCTTTGCGTACAATAAAGGTTATAAGGGAAAAATAATCAATTTTTAGCTTCTTTTTTTCGCCATATTTTTAGGATGATTATATGAATTTTGTTATTGGATAGTGTTTTCAATGATTGTAATTTTTTTCTCATTTACAGAAGACAAGTAGTAACATTTACACTAATTGCTTCTTATTTTTTTTTTGCATTAAACTGTATATTTCACATCATATCAAGGTGTAATTCATAAAAATTGAAGCAGTAATGATGGGGAAAAAAATAAAGTTTTAGTAAAAGCCTTTAGTAACCTTTCCTGTACCTTTAACATTAAAAATAATATATGTATGTGTAATGAACATTTTCATGTTAAAACTAAAGCCTACGTCAATTCAATGGATTTGCAATTGAATTACTAATATCTATTTTTTTGTGTGTAGCCTGCGCAAGAAAAGCAACTAAGTAATACAAGCGACCAAGATGTTGGCAGTGGTGTGCAGTCAAAACTCATTAGAGACAAGCTGATGGAATTAGAAAGAGAAATTGAAAGGTTTCGAAATGAAAATACAGCTTTACAGAACTTGCGCAAAGAAAGGGAACAGGTAAAATCTTGTGGATGGCAATAGGTGTTTGTAAAATAAAAGTGTCTATAAATGTAAATCACTAATATGTTTCATATGTTTAAATCTGTAGTTTTATAGATCATTGCACCATGTACACATATTGATTATTTAGTAAATGTAGTTTATTTTAATTTTTGAAAATTTGTTCTGTATGCTCTTGAATTAGATATAATGATACTTAATCATTGAAAACATAATTTCAAAAATATATTCTTTGTAGGGAATTGAACACCTAAAAAAAGAAATGAATGAATTTGAGAAGCAGAAGAACGATGAGCTTCAAAGACTTCAGGAATTTAAAGCTGAAGAAATGCGCAAGCTAAAGTGAGAACTTACATTTTGCTGACTAGTTTGGGTGTATACACCAAATGCAATGCAATTGGGTTGTTTTAAGTTGAACATCGGTCAATTTAGGGGGTGACCTTTTACCTGAGCTGGTATTTATGTTGACATGTTATTGGCATTCATTCATCAATGGATCATCTCACCTGTTGTGGACTTGTAGGTTTGCAGTATCTGCTGTGGCTGAGCAAGCCATTGCTTGACATTTCAATAATGTTGATATTTGTTAAACTATAAGATGTTTTTTTTAGTTAGATGTGTCCTTTGGTTGATGCTAAGGGTAGTTTCATGTATTTCGTATTCAAATTTTCGAATCAATAACAAACTATGACTACGTTTGCATTATTACAAAAGTAATCAATTTTCCATGTTTCATAGAAAAGAGCGTCGAGTCTTTGAGCAATACCAAAAGGCAAATAGAACTGGACCAGACAAAAAGGAGAGAGAAGAGATAGATGGATTAAAGCAACAGGTAAATGACATACTGATAATGTGACAACAGTTTTATTTATAGAAATCATCATCATGATTTACAACGTTTGACAAATAATCTCAAAATCTTTATCTTTAAGCCTACCATGAACTCCAAATTAAGATTTTATGTTTTATACCTTTGCATGCTGGAAAAATTCCAGGTTTTTATTGACAAATGTATCCCATGTTTGTTTTGCTTTTTTAGCGATTTTTATATTATTTCATTGTGTACAAAGAAAACCAGAGAATGTATGCTTCTTAAGTAGTTCAGTTCATGTGCTGCTTAATATTGTTGCTATAGATTTCTGACCTACAAGAAGAAATGAAGCGTAAAGAATCTCGCTGGACGGCCTCCTCTGGACGTCACGCCGACCGAATAGAACTGCTGGAGACAGAAAACACTGAGCTCAAAGAAGAAATAAAGATTCTTGAACGGAGGCGGCTGGAGGCGTGGCAACAAAAAGAATCGGGTGCTAAAGTAGGTACAACTTGCTACAGTAGAACCAATGATTAAGACCAACTCCATAAAGAGACCAACTCTATTATTAATAAGACCATTTCTTGTGGCGCAACCACCTATGTATTTAGACCTCTCAAGGCCAGTTTTTTTATGTGATCTTAATAGAGTGGCTGTACTGTATTTTGTACATCGGATAAGCCTGTTTGTCTGACACCAAAAAATAGATGATCAGGTCTTTTATTCTATTTTTGCTGGCGCTTCATATTGCTTAGTGCATCTGTAAAGTGGAGATTGAAGTCACTTTCTTGTAATATTTACAGAAAGAACCCATCAAATTATCATCACAGACAAGTTTTCCCTTAAGTTCAAAATCTAATGGGACTGTGACAACGAGCGCATTGTCATCAGCTGCAGTTTCCACTGTCGCCTCCTCAAGTGTCTCAGGTAATAGATTTTTATTTCTCTTTCTGGCAGTCATTATAATATCTTCCTTGGCTCACTTGGAGCACAAAGATGAAACTTAAAAATATGTTAAAAGAGATAAATGAATTTAACATAAAAATGCATAGATTCGATTGTAGTGATACTCAGGTGAGTATGAGTATAGATTATTAAATGCAAATATTGTAGTGACTGTAGTAGAATTCACTTATGTAAATATTAGGGGTGGGGCGAAGCCTCGAACCTTCGAACCTTCGTTCGTCTACCTATACCTTCGAAGGTAACTTTCACAACCGAACCTTCGTGGTGACGCTAATTTTCGCCAGTGCATAGTCAAATAATCACCGTAACGGTCATCGATTTCATGGAAGAAACCACATTTATCAAGACTTGCATTATCTATTATTTGAACATGAAACAAATGCACCTTTAAGGTCAAACTTTGTTAGTAAATTGTTACGTAATCAACTGACCTATACAATTATTTTCAAAGCCTAGTGGCTGGTTATAGGTGGGGAGTTGTTACTGATAATTTAACAGGTACATTGTAAGTAGAGACCACAGTAAACAATATCTGTAACTAGCGTTTACCTATGAATCAAAGAACTACTTAAGCAGTGTTAATGGGTCGGCACATATCACACATAAAAGTGAACTGCCGATTGGTCATTTAAGGTCAGTTGTGAGTTGTATTTACCATGTCTCCTTCAGCATAACATTAAGTTATTGCTAAGCTGGAGAAAATTTCTACGATGATTTTTTTTGGAAGAGGCTAGGGAGCCGACGTCGGCTCCCTAGCCAACCCACTGTGGGTAGGCTAGGGAGCCGACATTTGTCGGCTCCCTAGCCTACCCTCAGTGTTTAAGCTAGGGAGCCGACGAAAATATCTATAATAGTAGTGTAACAGCTTATCACTTTAGACATATATGAAGATAAGATTTTCCTGTTATCCTATAATAAATGTTTTGGTTACAACATAGACAAATACGTTTTATGCATACATGATATTTGCATAATACATTAAAGATGTTGAGAGGCTAAATTGAGTATGCCTAATAAATTTATTTCAATTAAATTGTACTTGGTACATATGTATATGTCAGAAGTATTCATATCTTTGAATTAAAGCACTAGGAGTACATTTTTGTGTATTAGCTTACCCCTTTAATAAGAAATATATGATGATTATATCGTCCTGTTATCCTATATTGAATGATTATATATATTCCTGTTATCCTATATTGAATGATTTAGTTTCATCTTATTAGTTATATGTATGTATTATGTGATATTTGCGCAAAACTATGATTTTCACAATAGTTACTGATAAAAGATGATTAAGTCAGCCTAATTTGAATATGTATTCCTAAGATATTTCTTTGAATGAAATTGTACTTAGTAGCTAAGTATATGTCTGAAGTACATGTATTCATATAATTAAATTCAAGGACTATGCATACATTGTTTTGTCCACTGTAACTAAATTGAATAGTTAGGTGAATGTCTTAACTAGTTGACCAATCAGGTTATTTGTTTGCTGAGAATGATTTATTTACTGGGAATTTAAGGAGTGTTGCAAGAAGTGTCAGTTCAGTTGTTAAAAAAGACATGTACCGGTATATCTTCTTAATATTTCATTGAATATTGACATTCAAAAATCATTACATACAAAAATTCCATATTTCAAATGATACTTATAATACATATAGTTAATCTTGTTCATACTAATACATGGATGTAACTGTGAATTAAACTTTTAATGATATGATATTGCTAAGCAATTTCACCATATTTTTTTCTTTTCTACTAAAATCAACATTTTCTTCATCCATGCAGGCATATGTCAGCACATTTTTCTCATATATCATTCCTGATTCCATTATGCTACCTGTTAACACATTCTCAACATAACCATACAGTTTTCTTGCAGAAAGGTGTTTGCTTACTTAATATTGATTGTTTTCTTGGGAGTCCTACTTACAACACTTCATAAGTTCCCAGCAATTAAAATGTTCTCAGCAAATAAATAATCTAATTGATTAACTAGTTAAGACATTCATGAAACTAAGTGACCTTTATTCAATTTAGTTACAAAGGACAAAACAAAATGTATGCATAATGCGTGAATTCAACTACATATATATGAATACTTCTGACATAAACTTATGTACTAAGTACAATTTCATTGAAAGAAAGTTATTAGTATTACTCGAATTAGGATTTCCACATAACCATCTTAAGCAGTATGAATAATCAAAATTCATCTGTTATTCAAATATCATGTATGCATAAAAAGTGGTTGACTATAATTTAACCAAAACATTCAATATAGGAAAACAGAAAAATGTAATCTTATATTTCTTGTAAAAGTGGTAAACTAATACACTCTACTATTATAAATATTTCCGTCGGCTCCCTAGCTCACACACTGAGGGTAGGCTAGGGAGCCGACGTCGGCTCCCTAGCCATTTCCTTTTTTTTCAGATTATTATTATAATACATTATGTACATCACAATATAATAGTTCTAATTTTTCAAATAATACATCATACATGTTATAACAAAAACAAATCATAAAATCTTTAGTTAGTCTTAAGTTTAGTTTTCTACTATGGTCGAGCTACTATTCCATTTGTCAGTTGCGTAATTTCATTCATAGATCAAAGAGATGCCGGCAAGGGACGTAGGTGGGAAGTACTCACATTGTTTGATTGTTTACACATTACAGAGTCAAAGACCACTTGATTTTTTGTCTGCCTTTTATTATTTGTATTACATGCCATGTCTCCTAGTTGAGATATATGTTTTCGGAGTGTAATTACATACTCGACAGTAGGTTACGCAAAGTTTCAATTTCCACTGTTATTGCCGACTGCGTGTTGTGAATTCATTATTTGCTTACCTACTTATCAACAAACGTTCGAAGGTTCGTTCGGTAAAGTGTCCCGAAGCTTCGAAGGCTTAAACCCACCGAATGTCCCACCTCTAGTAAATATTGTTAAGATAGGGAATATTAAACTTGTTGGTAGGATTATGAAAGGGAAACTAATTGAATACACAATGATCGACTAACTTCATAGGAAGTCAATGCAGGACAAACAATGATGTAGCAATGCTCTCTGCTATAAAGAATCTCTGAAAATATTAAACCACCTGTTGCAGGGGCATATACGAGAGCCCCCATGAGTCATTTCACGAGTGCTCCGGTGGGCGGTCCCCGTCCATCTTTGCTTCCTCATTCTACCATGCGACCTCTGAGACCACCCCAGGCACAGGACCAGGCGCTCATAGACAGCGGCGGCTTGAGACACACTATGAAAGATCGTGTCCAAGGTGAAAATGAAGATGGTGGAAGTGCATGGTCTGCAATTGGCGGTTTGTTTTTGTTGGTTTTTAAGTGGTTGTTGTTATTGATTTTGCTGCCATCTCCAAACAGATGTCACTTACTGTTCCTCACACAATTGATCAATTCTTACCTCTCTATCCTTTAAATAAAATGAAATTTAACCCAAGTTTAATATTGGCCATAGTAGGAAAAACATTGAATTGAACAACTCCATTAATTTGTGTGATAGTTAAGTAATTCACTTGAAAGCACAATGATCAATTAACACTGTTATTGCAGAATCAGAACTCACCAGCATCGAACCAGAAGACAGTGCTTCAAACGTTGCCTCCTATCCCAGTGTACCTCAACCCTATGGAGCACCCAGACCATCGCCGATGACCCACCATCCGCTGTCACGGTCTGGCGGTGGTGCTGGAAAGCCCATGGTGAGGAAGACCGTGGCTCTGAGCATGAGTAATGACATGGACAAAGGTGACGGAAAGTATGAAGAGGTGCAGCACCCAGACGGAAAGGTGGGACTTACTGTATATTGTAAAGTCGCAAACTATGAATTGTATTGATTTTGTATTTGTACTTCACTGTAATAATAATTTAAAGAAGGTTAAAAAGTCCACAATATTATTAAGATGAAAAAATGTATAAAATTATAAGCGCCTCAATTTATTGATTTATATTATGGGACAGTATCTATTCTGTTGGGATAGATTTTATTTTAGACATGCTATTGTGTAAATTTGTGTGAAAATTGAACTCTTAGGGCCCATAGTCCTTCATCGTCATATCTCATGGCTATATACGCAGTATATATCCTGGGCCCACGGGTTGATATGATCAAGGACTTGTAAAGGCAGTATGAATGATCAACCCGTGAAAGCCGACGATGATAGTCCTTAGATGGTCCATGAATAACCTTACAAGCTCATTAGTATGGTTAAATATAAATGTTTGAGCTGGTGTGCGTGAATATTACCAATATTAGTGGTCGGTTGGTGGTGTTGATTATGTATCTAATTGAAATAGATAGTAGTAAATCGACAGAAATAATCATTAGTCATCTGTTTCTGATTTGCATGTATTTTACATCGTCATATCTCATGGCTATATACGCATATGATCAAGGACTTGTAAAGGCAGTGTGAATGATCAACCCGTGAAAGCCGACGATGGTATTTTAGAATTATCTATAATGTATCATCTACTTGGTAATGAAATCTAAAGTTTAAAACATAATTATGAGACACAGGAATACAGAATGTCTAATCTTGATTCTGTATTATAACTACCTGTATTGTAATCAATTTTAGGTTGAGCGTATCTATACAAATGGTGCAAGAGAAGTACTGTATCCCAATGGATCGAGAAAGCAGGTTTCCAGAGATGGTCAATCTATTGTTGTGTCATTCTTCAATGGAGATGTGAAGCATATTCTACCAGACCAGAGAATTGTGTATTATTACGCGGAAAAAGAAGTCAAGCAGACTACGTATCCAGATAAACTTGAGATAGCGCTTTTTCCCAAGTAAGTATTTTATTGTAGTAAGTTTAATTTTTTTTAAGATTAATATTGTTTCGGGTCACATTAATTTTAATGGACATTATTTGCTAGATACTAGTAGACTCTTTTAATATGGTAACTCGCAAAAATGTATTTTCTTTCATGAAAAGACTCCATACATCTGACAATCTAATATTAGTGGTTATTGTTCAGAGTAGTTTCCATTTGTATAATTCACTTTTATCAAAGAGATGGAAGAAGTTGATTTACATATTTTAAGTAAATATAATATATGATTTTATGTACATGTTGAGACTGTTTAAATTTATTTTTATTTCTTGTATCTGTTTTATTTATTATGTAACAATCTGTGATATGGACTTATGTCTGAAATAAAGAATGATAATAATAATAACAATTATAGAAATCGAATAGAATAGAGCAATAATTATAAAAATTTACTGCCAGTACTCTATAGTTTATAAAATGATTTTTTTCCCACAGTGGTCAAGTAGAGAAGACATATCCAGATGGAACTAAAGAAGTCTTATTTCCGGATCAAACGATAAAATACATATTTCCCACCGGAGAGGAAGAATCAATTTTTACTGACGGAACTGTCATAAGAGTAGATCGGAATGGAGTCAAGACAATGGAATTCTCAAATGGACAGAGAGAAGTTCACACAGCTCAATTTAAAGTTAGTAGTTTACTTGTTTTAATTTGATAGAAAAAATTCTGACAATTAGCATGAAGTGATTCACAACCTCATTATCTAAACTTGAGTGTGTACCAAGGATATACGTGTACCATGATGGAAACATGATATTAAGCAATTCTGTGTAAAATATAATCTAATGAAATATATTTCTATATTTGTAGAAAAGAGAGTACCCGGACGGCACTGTTAAGACTGTTTATCCTGATGGAAAACAAGAGACTTGCTATTCCACCGGAAGGGTTCGTGTGAAAGACAAAGATGGAAACGTAATTGTAGACAGACGCTTGTAGTATACACTCATTGAAATTATCATTTATCATTATAATGAATCATCTGAATTGTAGATACTTCATGTTTCTCATGCAGTTTTCACACCTATATACACATATTGATATGTTACCCTATTGGATTATTTCAGGTTATAGAAAAATGAAGCGTTAGGCACTCTATGTTTAACTATTTTTGGGGTAAATGTAAATCCATTTTTTTTTAATAATCAACTTAATTCCATAATTATAAAACTGCTATTGTGACGTTGTTTTTTAAATTTGGTTTAAAATTATTTTATTGTAATAAGTATATACAAATGGATTTTTAAATTTGATATCTTGATACACTGTAAAAGATGTATAAATAATTGTAACTAGACAATTAATACAAAATGTAAAAAGTATTTATCTTGTTTGTAATTTAATTACTAGACAAAGGAAAAATTCTGATAAATATTTCATGTACAACAATTTGGTCGATTCTATAGTGACCTGTCACATTTTCTTCTTTATTTTAAGATTTCAATTCGTTTGAACAATGTAATATGCCCCAGGGTAATCTGTAGACAAATGGTGCTATTCTCCGACATAAATATGTAGATATAGAATTAGTATTTACAGCTTATAATCAATTAACTTTGTAATATCCTATTGAGAGTACATTGCATCAATGTAATCACTAGATATGTACCAATGTAATGCATTTCATGACACTTGCTATGCGAACTAAATATTTATTTGTCTGTTATAGATGTTATATGATGCTATAAATTATTACCTTGTGCAGGTAATTAAAACGAGTTTGTTTTGAGGTTACTTTTTTTATCAATGATAAAGTGATAGACATACACATGTAGTTGATAGACATTGAAACATGAATAGCATCAACCAAGGTGACAAACCAGTGTTTACGGTAAGATCATGCAACCAAAAGGGATTGTTGTGGTCGATATGCAACACCAGAGGATTCACCATTTCTAACTGACAACCCTATGTTGAGGACTAGCTGTACATGTAATGATGATTAGTAGAGAAGTATTACAAGTCAGAAACCAAATAGCCATAATGGACCTACATTTAAGCCAATACGGTCCTTGTGATATTGGTGCAGGGTGGTCACTTTTTCAAACTTCCAGCCCCAATTTGAGTATCTTCGCTCAAACAATGTGACTTGTAGACTGGTTACTAATAGTCATAATGTACCAACATACTTAGTATGGACTGTCTTTCAAACCAGATCTTAGTATTCCAGCTTGAACCATTGTAGCTGTAGAGGTCAGTTATGATTCTAGGCTGTGTATCCGTGCATTTGACACACATGTATTTTACAGTCATTGGTACACAAAATAATACAAAGGCTGTCAAATCAAACACATATACAAAATAAGTGATGCATATATACATAATTCTGATCTCGGGGGTGGGGGTGGGGTGTCTTGGTCAGAAAATGGGTACAGATGTGCCTCGGACAGGTTGAAACAGCACCCACCAATATACCTATTTTTGAGAAAATGTGACCCACCAATATCCGAGAAAAAGGATACACAAAATATATCAAATTCAGATTCTAGTACATGTAGATAGATATCAAGAATGAATATAATGAATATCAATATTTTTTTATCCTGATAAATATACTTAACATGTGAAAAAGACACCCTGAAATACACCAAAAATGTGAAAAAAGACACAGAATATACCCAAAATGTGAAAAAAGACCCAGCAATATACCAAAAATGTGAAGAAAAAAAAGACACCAGTTTCGAGGCACGTCAGTACTAATCGCGATAGTGTGAGACCTAGTGAGAGTCCTATGTTCTTTTGAAATCGTAAATAATCATGCACCTTCTTATTTCAAAGATCAATTCTCATTCATTGTCAATAGTCACAAACATAATTCCTGGCGGAGTTTTTGAGGTTTATCAGTTCCTACGGGTGGGCAGCTTTGGTAAACTTTCTTTTAGTTATACAGTAGCTAATCTTGGAACAATACTCGTCAAAATTAAATCAATTACCGTACATTCCAATTTCAAAATTCTAATTAAAAGAATGTTTGTTAACGAATTGAGGTTAATGTTTAATTTGTTGTTTGTAATTTTATTCTATTATTGTTTTTTATGAGGAATGTACCAGAAGTCATGTGGAGCACATTGTAAATACTGTAAAACTAGAAATGTTTGCGCATGATTTAATTTGTGAATTTCGTGGGTAGGTGCAAAAACACAAACTTAAAAAGTTAGCAAACATTAATATCCTATGTAAAGTACGTCCAGGATGGACCAAAATCGCAAAATTAAATAGTCACAAAATAATTTATAGAGGAAAATCGCAAAATTTAATAGCCACGAAATATTCTAGTTTTACAGTAAGCAATGCACATACTATACATTTTGTATGTACGCTTTCATGTGTTATTCAAGGAGCATCATGTGATGCACCACGCCGTAACCCGGGGTCCGTATGATGCCCCGGGGTGCCGTGAAATGCAAACCCCGGCATGCCGTAATGCCCCGTTTCTCCCATATTTCCGTATATCGGTGGTTGCTAAAAGGCAGACCACCAAAAGAATGATGGCGATGTGCATTTTTGTTTTGTCACAATACAATGTACTAGGTTGGAAATTGAGTTTAAATAAATTAAGAATAAATAAGATGTTTCTATTGTGACAAAACTTAAACATTTTACTTGTGAATATTAACAAAATTTGATACCACAGCAGCCTACCAGTCATCACGGTATGCCGGGGTATTGATGTTGAAAAAAATAATTAATTAGCTCAAAAATGAATTTTTTATTATTTTCGGGGTAGCACAGTAACCCGGGTTAAGGCGTGGTGCATCATGTGACAATCATGATCTCTGATGATATGTATCTCCAAGGTAGCATGTACGTTATAAGTTATAACAATATACAGTAGAGAATAAATGAATATTTGCTTAGTGTATATAAATACATGCGTTTTGATGTTGACGATATTAAACTTGAACATTTTGACAGTAGCTTACGTTTGACATCTAATATCAATGGATCATATTTTGTTTTTCAATTAGTGTTCCTCATTTTCATGAAATTGTTACAATTTTAAACAATAAAAGTAAAATAAAACCACACATTTGATGCAGATTACATACCATAAATATTTATTAAGTGCAAATTAAATTGACAAATAAAACATTGTTATAATGCATAATGTAATATCTGATCTCTATTGTACCCTGCACCAATCCATGGATTGTGATGATTGGAATGATTTAGCAACCTAATATTTGGCAGCCATTGCCAAAATTTCAGTACTCTGCGTAGATCCTGTACTATTTTCAATGGATATATATATAGAATTGTAAGTACAGCAATATAGACACGTCAGCCACACAAAAATTGAAGCTTTTCATCTTGGTAACATGCATAAATCAAAAAACATTTACCCATTCACCAAAATGTATTCGTTAAAATGAAAATTTGTTAATGCCACATAGAATACTAAAAGATGTAACATTTCTCATTACAAGAGCATACACATTTGTTTTTCAGCTGACAATGCCCTTGAAAAGTTAGAAGCAAGGATTAGTAGGCCAAAGTTTTCTCAATATATCAGATACATGTATACATGCAGTTGTCATAATACTAAATCTTGTCATAATTTTAGAAGCATATTTTATATGCATAAGCCTATCTCATGATTTCTTAGAAACCTCCAATTCCTTAACATCATGTACATGATTGAAGTATAAATAACTTGAATCGTCATTTTGGCATAATTTTCACGCAAGATTATCCATAAGCATAAAAGTTCAAGCATCTCTGTGTAAGTATAAGAAGCCATGACTCGAATTCCTAAAATCTTGTCCATGAACTAGCATTTTCTTTGCTAGATAAAATAAAGATAGTTGTCATTTAAGTGTTGAATCCTAAATTTTTTTCAATGATTAGACAAGCACATACATGTATGCACCAGCCTCTTCACAACAAACATTAAAGGTGGGATGAAACTTGATTGGATGTAGCATGTGCCAGAGCACCCATTGGATCCCAGGCAGGCAGAACTCTCACTTCTTGTTGCATCACAGCAAGAACGTCTTCGGGTATGTAGCGCTTGTCAACAACAACTTCATACACGTACTCATTAAACCAGTCATCTGTCATTGAAAGGTAACCTGAAAAGTATGAGGTTATAGCTCACAACTGGTAGATTTTTTTCATACTAAGAAATTGAAAGCAATTGATACAGAAATCATATTATGTATCATAACTTAAGTTCAATTTGTTTCTCCTTTAAGTTATGATGTAATTCAAATTATAAATGCGAAGCTTGAAAGTTACCCATAAAAATTGCACTTCATGCTTTAATTCTATAACAGAATAATGATGAAAATTACTGTTATCCCTTACCTTTGGATCCACCATCCTCACCCCATGAGTTCTCAATACGCCAGCGCTTGTATTCATTATCCTTCTGGAAGATAAGAACAACAATTACAGAATTCATCACCAAATATATTCATATATTTATTTACATGTGACTAGATTCATGTTGTACATGTTGTTAGGGTATAATCAAGTTGCTACTTTGCATGGGCATGTTATTTTCACTGCATATCTCATGACACACCTATATTTTTTTCAAGTAATAATGGACTTGAGAGAAGATCTTTCTCTAGCAGTATGAATCATGCAAAGTGCTATGAATGATGTCTGATGCGGATGAATCACTGAGTCCCTTAGTTGACTAGTCGACTGGATCTGAGTTTATCATTATGTATAAGTTAGAAAATACAACAGATTTTAAAGATACAAACCTCTTCAGAAACCCCAGTTAACACCATTGCGTGTGTCATCAAAGAATCCCGGAATAGCAGGCGCTCAGCTTTGTTCATCCCTTTGACACTTGTACCAAACACTAGCTCATAGTCATACCTTTGAACAATATACAAAATTATGTCTCAATAATTAGGAAGCCTTGATAAGATTTTAATGTATCTCACCGTTGCCATATCAATTTCAATATAAAATAAATATTCTAAAACGTAAATGTTTTCTAAATATCATTTTATATAGTTTAAAATGCTTCTTTAATTAAAACAATTACTGTATACAAATGTATCCAAGAACCCAGGGCCCTTCAGAGACTTAAAACATGGGTGAGAGCCCATATATGGTAGTGACTTTTCAAAGGGCCAAGTGAAGTAAACTTGGTGGCACATGGAGAAGGACCCTTACGCAATGGATGTGGGATGTGTAGCATAGTCACATGTAGTACTAAAGTTATTTAGGACATTCTTGTCTGAATATAAAAACTCACATGTCTCTGTCTTCAACACCAAGTTTTTTCCAACTGCAATGTTGTCCAACATCACATCCAAACCAAACAGCTTCATTTCCTTTAATGGACGCTGCGGCTACCTTTTTAAGTACTTCAACTGAAACGATTAGTTTTAATAAATCAATCCATATGACAAAGTTAAATAGGACTAGTAAAGCTACATGAAAGTAACGAAAAGGAAAGAAGTCATCATACTTTTAAGTGAACAAATCATAAAAAATAGATCAGTCTAGACATTCATGTTAAAAAGCCCATGGGCTATTGCACAGAAAGATAGGAATGCATTCAATTCAAATATAGGAAGGGATTGTACATGAGTACATGTTCAAAAAGATACATCAATGCTACAATCATTGCAAGTAAGTTCCTTTACGAGTCGCCTAATGGATGAATGTGAAGTCAAACGTATGGTAAAAATTGAGTCTCCTTACTTGGCTGGTTATTGTAAAGTACTTGTCTGCCACCTCTCATGTTCCCAAGGAACTCGACGGTATACAAATTGTTAAAAGGATTTTCTGAACGAGTGTCATTTACAAGGACAATCTAAAAATGAGAATTAAGTCTTCTCAAAACTATCCAGACATAGAACTCAGGATTTAAATGGCATAATAAAATTATGAAATGACAACATAATCATTGCATAACCAACCTTTGTTTCCATGTCAAAATGTGGCTTACAATACTGTTGATAAAACTCCAATGGGCTTATGGGTCCAATCTTCTTATATGCTTTGTTCTTATCATAATACTCATAAGTGAATGAAGCAGGTGGGGTACCAAGAGCAATCCGGCAGATACGGTAGATCTAAAGAGAATAACATCAATAAGATAAAAATCATAAACCCAAAGTAATGATCTTACACTTACGGACAGACAACAGGATTTGTAAACCACTAAAACATTTAGTTTTAAAATAGAGCATTTAAATGCAAGGAAAATACCCTTATATATGTGAATTTATGCATATTTTAATATATTTCATTCAAACCGTAGCACAATGGGTGCTTTCATTTATCTAAATACTGAATTAATGGAAACCATCTCCGAGAAAGCTTTATGTGTAGAGACCAAATAATTTGGAGATAATAGAAATACTGGTAGACATCTACCTGCATTTCAACTGGTAAAAAGAATAAAAATAAATGGCCATATTATATCTTAGTGAAATGAAGTACATATAAATACAGTTACTTGCAGTCATGGATTACAAATGGTTCACATAGATACATGTACATGTAGAACTATAAAGTGAGACGCCAAATAATATAAAATGTCCATCATTGAACTATAATGCTGTATCTAAATTCAAATAAAGAATTTTTACTTTTTGAACATTTCATTTTATTTGGTGTCTCACTTGGCAAACAAGAAACCAACAGATATAGATGAAACTATTTGCCATGTACAAGAACACGATAAAACTCAATGAGATCTGTGGACCAACCAATGCTCATAGTCCTTACTTGTTCTCTCATTTGGTCCACTTCCTTTTCAAGGTCCTCATTTGATACTCCTTTGGCCACCAAATTTCTTAATTTCATACAAAATTCCCGCATCTGTGAATGAAAAAAATACCTCCTAAAATGAGATTTTAAAGATGGAAGGTCAACATTTATTCCAAACCATTTTAACATTTTAGTCAATGTTTATGTTTAAATCTAGTTGTCAGGATATCTCATGAGGGTGTTTCAGAATCGAAAACATTAATAAAGCAATTTCTAACATCTTTGATTCAATTCACACAAGAGATATCAGATGAAAACAATAATCATGAGAAGAACTGCTGCTGCTCAACTCTTCAATTTAACAAATATAAAAATAAAACAAAAACAAATAATCATATCATTAGAACACATTCATTGACATAACGTGACAACATTTATACAAATAGCCGTATAAGTAAATTGTCTTCATAATATTCATTATCATTTAAACTGGACTCTAAATTTCACACACTGACTTTCATAGACCTAGATCATTACAATAAATCGACTCACTTTATTATTTATGATCAAATTTAGTCTTCTGGTGTTCTCTGCACTAAAAGTATCTGGCGCATTTTTCTTAGGCATGACACCATATTTTTCAATAATATTGACAAGCATTTGCCATTGCCCGCCATCTTCAGATGGATTCATTAGCAGGTGCTGCACTAGACGTCCATCTGCTGGTTCACCTTTGCGAGCTGTATCAATAAATGCTTGTAGCAAGAAGTCCATTCGCTCTATCTACATAAAAAACATAAACAAATGATTTAGAAGATAGAAAACTTTTAGTAATTCAATTGAAAAAAAGTGTTTCAAAACAGCTTTCCCTTTAAATTAGAAAATCTAGTGTGCCTACAAATAAGTCTTATCACAAAAAGTTAAATATATATAGACTCTACAAAATGTATCTATTATATGTTAAAAGATAGACAACTAGACAAGTAATAACAACAGTTTTCTTCAAAATTTGTTTGGCTCATTCAGGATTTATGTAATGAGGTTTTAGAAGTTTAAGTTCAAATAAAATACTGTGACTATCAAAATACCTTATCCCAAAAGAACAAATAATTCTGAGAAAACTCAAAATCTTCCACATCAAGCTTCTTAGCAACTGGTAGTCTCATACAATTCAGAACGGCAAATATCCAACATCTGCCGGATGATCTCTGGTTTGTTACTGGTTTTCCTTCAGGATCAACCTTAAAAAACAAACACAATAAAATAATTCAAGTGTTAGCTTATTTACAAATTAAATTAGTCAGATTTTAAAATACTAAGTACATGTAACTATCCATAGGAAACTTCATCATAATATTACCTTGTGTGTAAAGACATGTTTATTTCCTTCTTCCGCCTCTCTTTTCCTCAGCACATCGAGAAGTTCAGTTCGTGTACACACATTTTGAGCCAATGAATTTTTTGGATCTTTTTCAAATGCTGCTGCATATTTATCAAGGACTTCTTTGGTTATCCCCACTAAAAAAATGAAAATAGAGAGAATTATTCACAAGCAAAAATATGGTCATGTAATAATTGTACTTGGATTAACTTCGATTAAGCCTACACTCAGTCAAATGTACGTGGTTTTATTAGTTATGCAGGGACTACATATTTTTAAATCATAGATATGTTTGCATGGGACTGTTCAAATGTAGGCAATAAAGCATCATCACTTTCTTGTACAGGAAATCTTTCACTGAGTGAGAGAAAAAATTGCCCTTTCACTTCATATGATTTTTGAATGCCATTCATGCTCTCCTTCAATCTCTCTATCACTAGAAAAATCACACAAGAAATCATGTCAAATAATCCTTCAATCTGAACAAAATTATCGTGGTATAGTTTATAGAGGGGCAATTATTACTGGAGTACTTTAAGTCGAACTCAAGTGAACGTGGGATAACACTATAGCAATATTTCACTGATATAGTCCCAGGCAGAACCCATCAGGAATTACTCATCAAGCCAAAATTGTTATCTACCCATTATCTACTATACAAAAGTACTGACCAAATTCAGTTCCAGATAAACTGTCCATGAGGGGCCAACTGTGAGGAGTGAAATTAATTAGTTGTAAGTGCCACACAATGACTTTTATCGTTCTTTTTCATGTAATTTCATTGGTTATCATGATCCAGAAATATCCGATAACCCGGAGAGGGTTTTCACCCCTCTTCGAAGAGGGGTGAAATTATGGTTATCATCAGGCTCGCCGTAATACGCCCCAAGAACTCACCTCATAAAATAATTCATATTATAAACTCACCCGGTTTTGTCTATTTGCCAAGTATACATCCCCCTTTATCAAATTTTACCAGCTAGATTGAATAGTGCTAAGTCACGTCAACACTGCAAACAGTTTTAGTTTTCTGTGCATGATATCGTCATTTAGAGGTCACACATCACCATACTCAATATGAACCTTTTTTTTAAATATTGATTTCTAAAGTCCGTCCACATCGCAATGACTGTATACGACTGTAGCGAGACTCGTAATGCATCATATAGAAAAATATAGAAGCTTCTGGCTACAATGATGCCTTTCGACATCGCTACCAATTCATCAATATGGGTTTTGTCACATATTACTCGCACACTTTTTAACGATAAATGTAGTATCAGATGTGCGTTTTTTTAATGTTTGTGTCAACTGTAGAGGAAAAATAGTCAAATTACGGTCTTCTATCACTTTTATTCTACAGACGCATAGTGACGCTGTGACGTGGCAAACACCTGCTTCCGGTGCCGTTCAAGTACAGCACATTATCTTTAATTTAAAGACCCGAAAAAATTAAGTTATTAGAACGAGAACATATATACAGAAAATGTCAGAAATGCAGCCGCTTGAAGTTCAACATGTTTATTATGGATTATTTGAACTGACGCACGACAGAATGCGAAGTCACAAAACATGCTAATAACCTTTCGGTGTAAACGTTTCAGGCGCATGGTCCCAGGCGACAATACACATGAGGATATCATTTCAATCCAATGCCTGATAAGAAAACAGCCTATGGAAAAAGCACGTACGGGTCCACACGACAGTTTAACTATAGCGACAAAAGCGAGATAAGGAAACATAGGCTTATTTAGACACAGCTCACACGGGAGCAATTTAAAAGACAATGCTAGGAAATATATATTTCCTAGTATTTTCTTTTACATTGCTCCCATGGGCTTAGACTTTAATAGCTAGTCTAGATCTATAATATCTAGACTACTATAGTGCTTGACTGCACGTACAGGAGCAATTTAGACAGTGATCTATTTTTGTTTTTTGATTGATGCAGAGCCTACACATGGTATCCTCTATGGTTTAGGCTCCGCATCAATCAAAAACAAGCATAGATCACTGTTTAATTGCTCCTGTTAGACTATAATTTATAGTCAAGCACAGGAGCAATTGGTAAACAGTGATCGCTAAACAGTGATATTTGTAAACACTGAATATATTGTCAAGATTCAAATGCAAATGTGTAGTATACATTTGGTTGATCTACGCAATTTAAACAATTAAGTATTAATCAATCATACCTTTAGCCATCTTTATTAATGTGCACAAAACTTAATTAATTTTGCTGCACTTAATCAAGTGGATCACATGAAAATCAGAGTACCTTCCTTTTAACCTTGTTGTATTGATTTTTGTTTGATTTTTAGGAGATTTTTTTAACATTTTTTATACCGATCTCAAGATTTTCTGGTTCATTCTTTAACCACACAGCATTTATTCTGACATGCTATCTGCATCTACTGCAATAGTAGTGTTGGTTTTGCTTGAGCTAACTAGTATGATAAATAAGAAGAACAATTGATATGCAATTATATGTATTCACTAAGGTAGTTCGAGTGTTCTCTACATTAGTCTGTATCTTTTTTATGTATTTTCGGAAGTACCTTGTGTGCGCATGCGTGTTGCCGGTTGTCAATGTGGCAGACAAGCCGAAACTGAGCATTTTTTTTCTCCAAACATAACTGTTTTATATAGCAAAAATGGATTTTGTTGGCCTTCTCTCTCTAATATTTTCTTGTCTTTTGTTTGTTGATAATGTTCAATCATATTTCATCAGTATTGATGCTCATGCAGAAGAATGTTTCTTCGATAAAATTACCTCAGGAACTAAAATGAGTTTGATGTTTGAGGTGGCAGAAGGTGGTTTTCTAGATATAGATGTGAAAGTAGGTGTACTTCTGCTCTGAGTTATCACTAGAGAATCACGTTTATCATATGTATACTGTTTTTACTTTTGTTAATGTGGTAATAAAATGCATCATGAATGTGTTTGATACTATGAAATTCTCAAAATTACTAGATGCGCGCTTCAGCAGGTCGACATATGCGCTAGCAGTTCTTCATTTAACGTTCTTCTGTGGTTCTATCCTCGTACAAGTTTCTTACATACAAATCCTTTGGCTTACATTTCGAATAGGTATAGTATAGTATACCGTATCAACGAAAGTCAAATGTAATACAACCACAGAATAGTTAGTGACGAACTGCTAATGCGTTGTATTCAGAAGCACTGTCGGGGATTGGTTTGAGAACCATACTCACACAATTTTCTTTTAATACATTCAATACGAATGGCGATAATCGTGTAATTGTAATTCTAAACTGAAAATATTTCTGCAGATCTAGACATGACAATCAACTTATTTTCAAAATTTTAGATAACTGGACCTGATGGAAAAGATATATATTCAGGAGAAAGAGAATCAAATGGCAAATACACATTTTCTGCCCACATGGATGGTATTTACAAATATTGCTTTAGCAACAAGATGTCAACAATGACACCAAAAATTGTCATGTTTACGATGGACCTAGGAGAAAAACCTAAAGCTGATGTTGACACTGCATCAGATGGTAAGGGCAATTCATCACTTCAAATGACTTTTTTTTTCAATATTACTAGTTTTAATTTTATTGAGATTTTTCTATGCACCATGACAAAACTTATTATGTATATATGTATTTCACCACAATGACAGATAGACCAGTATATTTTGAAAAGCAGATGTAATACATTTGTGTTTATACATTTGATACTGTATATTCCTATGCCGAAAAGATAGTAAATAAGTTAACACACAACATTTTGTTGAAATATAAGAGACATATTTTTCAGCTCATCACAATAAATTGGAAGGCATGATCAACGAATTATCTACTGCATTGACTGGAGTGAAACATGAACAAGAATACATGGAAGTTCGCGAAAGGATTCACAGAGCAAGTAAGTATTTCACCTAGTCAGTGCTTTATTTTTCTTATTACATAATGTCACAAAAATAATTAACAGTGAGTTGTATAGCCATCAAAGATGCATATGTGAGTAAATGATATTCATTGTTATTTCGCAAAACAAAAAGTATTTGTCTCCTATTGACAATCCTAACGTTTAGAAAATAGAGAGCCAACAATATATACCTTTTGTCATTGAGAGGGAGAGTATACTACACTTGTATTTGTTGTGATTTCATGGCTTCGAAACTTCCTTTAGTACTGTTAATTGCTTGATGAGAAATGACAGCCATGATTTGAAAGATGTGCTGTATGAAACCCAATGATGATGTAAACTCAGACAGCCTTCTAGAAAAATTGGGTATCACAGACATAGATTGTGTACTTCGCAAAGGCAGACTGAGATGGCTGACTTATGTAGAGCGCTGTACAGATCAGTTAAGTGAGAAAACTTGAGATGCAGTAGGGAAAAGCAAGTGAAAACCACTGCAGACTTGGGACTCAATCGTTCATAAAGATTGAACACATCTGAGTATGGATCAAACAAATCCAAATGACAAAAAGCTTGCAGGGGATGGCTGCCAGGCCACACAGGCGGAATAATTTTTGGCCTGTGTAAATAAATTGAGGATTTGATTAAGTTAACAATTGCATAACACGTCTTATTTTTGTTTTTTCAGTCAACGACAACACCAACTCCAGAGTAGTGTTATGGTCTTTCTTTGAAGCACTGGTACTGGTGGCCATGACATTGGGACAGATATACTATCTAAAAAGATTTTTTGAAGTGCGTCGTGTCGTCTAATAGAATTATTCCTTAACTTGTTTTGTGATAAGCGCCATCATTAGAATAATCAAAACTCCATTTACATTGAGCTATTGAGATGCATGTAATTATTATTGCATTGCTTTGGCATACTTTGGAAAGTATATTGTTATTTGTTAAACAGCAAAACTGTAAAGGTGTAAAAGAAACATCAATTATTGGCACTTATATGATAATTTTACCACCATATTTAGATACACTAATAGCTATTTTTTGTGTGTGTAAAACCTGTTCAAAAGTTATGGAAATTTCATGTACGCATGCCAGTGTATTTTCAGCTTTAATTTACAAAACCATCATCTAACTTAAGGAAATGTTATAATTTCTTTACTCGTATGTGTTTTTTGTTGTGTTTTGTTTAATAGGTTCAGTATTTTTGTAAATTGCTACAATTTGAGAATAGAATTGTGGCATGCATGTACTTTGTCCAATGCAATGGGTGCAGCAAAAAAGGGTTAGTTGTGTCCCCTTAGTGACCTAATGTAATATTGTCAAGTTCAGCAAAGATAATAGCAACTAGATTTTATGTGCCCCATTTGCATACTAGTTGCATGAATTGCAGCTACGGAATTGAACTTGTGTAAACTGTAAAGGAGGTTATCATCTAGAATTTTATATCGTATGTATGAGTGAATGAGGCATGTCTGATACCTTGTCTTGAAAGCTTGCAATAGGTGGTCGTTTTTAATATATTATTTAACTTTTGTATATTAGAGTTTTGACACAGTTTCTCATATTTTTGTTTGTTTTGTTTTCATTCATTCACAAGAACAATTCGGTTGCTTTGTAAGTATTTTGAAGTAATCCTGGTGAAGGATATTGCTTAATAAATTCCTGTCAAACGTTTATATACTTTTTATGACTGGTGGTAAACACTTTACCCAAGTAATAGTTATGTGGTGTGTAATGTGTTCAATAGTTCCACAGATCTACGATGTGCATATAAGTGGTTCCTATTTCAGTATATTTGACATCATGTCAACATGATGATATGAGATGAATAGAGACTTCTTGGATGTGAGGAGTCAAATAGAAGTTTATTAACTCATGTATTGCTCATGCATATTTTAATTGTTCTAAAATTACACTGAAGCAAGACATTTTACTTTAGATAACTTCTTGCGAAGTAGGTTACACTGACGCTATAAGAATATATTATTTTATTTCAATCTTTTATTTGAATACAGAGAAAGAAAATGAACATTGCGTACCATACAATAATATGCAAAATAGGTGATTTGCAGGAATCAAGCCCAATTTATTTAGTTACAGTAATATTTTTAATTAACCTGGCCAACGAATCCTCATTTAAAAATATTCTCTTTGAAGAAGTGTATAATTATGCTTATTGCTAATCTGCAAGAATAAATAGCCAACAAACAAACCACTAATATAACAAACCACTAATATTTCTACAGTTTCCAAAGTTTACGGTATCAAACTACTGTACAACATGGTGAAAGAAAAAGGAAATTTTATAGCCACAAAATATTTTTTAGAACACTTGTAAAATTTGATGGCTACGAAGAATTTTAGTTAGACAGTAGATTATTAATATATCTTATATTCAATTGGATCGCACACAATGTGCCTAAAATCTTGGGCTGATAGCTGAAATAAGCAGTGAGGTGACCACCATTATTTATGGAACAGGGAGAGGGTGGGGCGAGCGAGCACAAATATAGGAAACTTCTGCTTAATATAGATGAATATCATTTATTCTTTTTTTATGATCTCAAACAAAAAGGCAATGAACACACCTTTCTGAAACAACCCTTTATTTATTATTATGTATAAGTATACTGATTCATTACAGAAATTAAAATATTTGAACATTCTATGCCATAATCATTTTGAAATAAAATTTTGTATGTGCGCTGTAATGAATCTCCAATCGTCATTTATACACATAATTCACAAAGTTTAATATTTTATTACAATTGTGTATAAATGACCTAGTGGCGACTGGCGATACGCACCTAAAGAAAAAAAAAATACTTGTATGACCCATCCAGCCGCTCTATCAGAAGAGGTCACTTATTATGACGACCCCCTCCTATTAAAGTGGCAACGACTATAAACGGATACTGGAGTCTTAAACGTCTGGTGTGTGTTGATGAATTTCAAGCAGATGTATTTGATAATCGTACCAAATGAGAACTAACACATAGCGTTACTGCGTTTAATTAATAGCCGCGTTGAGCCGCCGCTGATTATAATATTCCGTAGTTGTGTTACAACTATGTCAATGTTCAGATAGTTTAAAAACCGTCGACTCAATGGACGCTGCAATGGCAGATCCAGGTTTTTGGAAAAAGGGGGGGGGGGCACACTTAAGGGATTTCTTGGGTTTCGTACGCTCGATCGATGGCGGACATTCCAAAACCCCTTAGTACCTGTGAAAATGAAGTATTTTGGTGGGAAAAGGGGGTAGGGGGGCGCACGCCCCCCCCCCCCGGCTCTGTCTATGCTGTCTATGACAGTTGAATGATCGGCATGCTCAAGTTCACTGTCAACTTATCAAAAATTCACAAATCAATGTGATGGTGAATGAACCAGCGCCATACAAATGCGCAACGTCAAAAATTAACATCAAGCTACCACAGAACCGATGTGAAACAACCGGGTAATGAGCACTTGGCTGAAAAAAGTTCGTTTACTACGCCAGAAAATTTTGAGCATGCTCAAAATGTTGCCAATGACCTTACAGCCAAATATTGATTTGACAATCACTAAACTGTGGTCCAACGTCAACATAAAGTTCTAAGTTTGCGACGGAGTAGCGCACTTTGATGTTTCCAAACATTATATATATTGCTCGGTCGTTTACCACTGTGCGAAGCGGTGGGACAGCGCAGTTTTATGAAGACAACCACATATTTGTGACCGGCTCTCTTCTGTATAAATAATGGTGGCCTCCTAATATCATAAACAAATGTGTTGTGAGATAACTTATGTACATTTGACTATACACTTTGACTATTTTTAATTCTATTGCCAAATTAAATGGTTTACCGTTTGATTGAAACATGCAAGATGATCACAGTCATGTTAGTGGTTTATTTTATAATTGGTTATAGATCTACATGTATATAGAGATTGTCAATCCACAACAAACGGTGGCAAACTTATGTTGTGCTACGTTATTTCACTAAAAAAAGTAATACAGAATTGAAGATTTAAAGTGTGCTAACAGTGCCAGCTCTGTCGCATCCGTATTTACATGTATATTCACATCTAACATATAAATTAAAACGTTTATCGTCGTCCTCCATGTAACATCGGGTAGCAGGCAGAGACTGGATCACAAATGTGCAGGTTTCGCATGCAGAACCAACACTTATACTGCTGTGCAATGGACAGGTCTGCCCTCCCTGCCCGCTTCGACGTCTGGTGATGGGAATGACGAGAAAGCATTTCTCGAACTACTTCCTTTAGAGCCGCGTACACCGGGCTTTCTGGTTCATTCGGTTCCTCATTCAGAGTCCCTGCCGACAGGGGCTCCATGTCATTGTGAATGTCGTATATCGCTGCTCCTCCATTTAGATCGTTGGGGTCGCTGTATTTCCAACCTAAAGAGGACATGGACAAATTTTAGTCTGATATTATGATATTACTTTTTTTGCAAACGTTGGTATATCATATATTTTTGGACGGTGAATTATATTTGGTAAAATATTGTAATCTCTAAAACTACTTTCAGTGTATAACACATTTAGAGAATTTTTTTAAAGTAAAGTTTTGTTTTAAAAAAAGAACATTCCATCAAACCCTTTTCTTCTCTGTTAATGGGGAAATTTGGTCAGGTTCACGCTGAAATCATTTGATAATGCATGAGACCATAACAAGTTAACAACCACGCAGCTCAAATACTGACGCCGCCCTTTCATTGAAATAATTCATGTAGAAAGATGACTGACAAGCTAGTATGATACGACCTCAAAGGGTGGTAAAAGAGTAGCACTATGTGCATTTAGTCGGATGTGGGTCCTGTGAATCTAAGGCTCCAGGAGAATGCACTCGTTAAAAGGGGCGGGGGGACGTAATGACATCATATCGTAAATAAACACTTCCTTGTGCCGCAGACTCAGTAAGAGGGGATAACGCTAACTATAAAATACAATATCCTTCTATCATATGATTTATTCACACCCAAAAATAGTACGTGTGTCTGTGTGTGTGCGCGTGTGTGTGAGTCTGTAAAATGTTTTTTAAAGAAAGTGGTGTGCACGTTTTTTAAAAAAGATTCAAAATAGAGAGAAGATTCAAAATCGGGGGGAAGCAAAACAATTGGGATATGGGACATAAGACAGAAACGAGGGATATGAGATTTTATAACCCATTATTACACAACCCATCCTACCAGTGGGTAAGTCTCACCACCACATGATCAACTATTAGAACCATCTCAGTGTGGCATTATTTTACTCACCGACTGCGAGCGCCGTGGTGGAGGCGACTGTGTTCCACAGCACGCCCAGACACAGCACCGTGGCCGCAGTGGCGCCCAGGGGAGACGGCGGCAGCATGGCGCCAGCCACTAGCATGGAGCTGAAAACACGTGCATAATCATTATATTTATATTGACTACAGTAGAACCTCTCTATTAGGACCACCGTTGGGATCGGTGTTAGGTGGTCTCTAAATAGAGGTTAGTTTTGGTAGCTTTATGAAGGTTTAGGACCATAAAAAGTGGTCTTTTTATAGAGGTAGTCTCAATAGACAGGTGGTCTTAATTGGAGGTTCTACTGTAATTCAATTATAATCTCCTGTATTTCAGTTCTCCACAGCACACACGTTCCTACGGTACCACTATATTATTATCATAGCTGAAGCCTGTCTTCCAATTTACCACATGTATGTCACAATGCAGTGGTCGTGAGACCAGAATGATACCATCATATACACGGAAAAGCGCTGCTCCTGTAACCCTGTGTAATATTTTGATGAATTTGATAAACACCAGTTGTACGTGCTATCACAGCCATCATAAAAATGTCATTTTCCAGAGGTATCCGCAAGAGCATGTTCGCCAATTGCAATTTAATGGTGACTAATGAAACCACATATAGGCCTACACACTTTTATAGACTGGATTTCTTGTCAGATACTGTGCAGATCCGCAGAAGGGACAACGCGCGAAAAGGGAACGACAACACCATGGAAGCAGCTGGAGATAAACAAAACCATGTGTACAAAAATACAAATTCAATAAAAAAAAGAAAGAAAGAAAAATCCTCTAAAAAAACACACATGGCTCAAAAACATTGATATATATAGGCCGAGTCAATGGTGGTCGGTGAGAAAACTTTACTTTTTATTGGAGTGGAGCGGAAGTGCTTAGTAAATTTAAGTGTGAAATTTGGAAAAAATGCTCACTGTACCGATGTCTGTAATAAATATACAATAAAATCGCTGCTTTAATAGCACAGCGGTCTATAAGTCTGTATGTCACTTCGACAGCTGCTGCAAAAGGAGGTCGATATGTCATGGTGTAGATGATACAACGTACGTATTCTTTGACCACACCAAACACATGGGTTATGTAAAAAAAGGGGGGTGGGGGGTGGATATAACGGGTCAAGTAATCCCACATTCCTATTTTCTGCCTGCTTATGAACCACATCCCTAATTGTTTGGGCCTTAAATTTCTTCACACACCCGACAAATTTTAAGGGATTTTCGCCACATCCCCACTTTCTTGATGTCCCACACCCCTCTATTGTTTTGCCCTTTTCCACATCCCTTTTTTCTCCCGGCTTTCCCCTCTACATTCCACTTCCTTGTAAACCTGCCCCTACTATGGCTCTAAACAACTACATATTAACATTCAAATTCAACCGTATAGACTGCATTTCAATTTTGGGTGGTAAATGTCAACAAGCTACACTAAACATCTGAATAAAAAAATTCAAGTAACATCCTTTATAAGCTTGTAACAGGCTCCCTTGAAATAGTTAGATAAGTCATCTACTGTCATATTTGTCATACCTCTGAGAATTGATTGATAAATGATGAGTAATTACACTGGCAGATCCAGGTTTTTGGAAGGGGGGGCCACATAAGGGGTTTCATGGGCTTTGTACGCGCAATCAATGGCGGACATGCCAAAAAACCCTACAATAATGAAGTACTTTGGTAGGAAATGGGGGAGGGGCGTGACCCCTGCAGCCCACCCCTGGATCTGTCCATGAATTATAACTTAATTGTGTACGATGTCTGATTTTGTTAGTAACAGGCCCTATATCGCTATATTCATATTTCCCTATCAATGTTGTATAGTGGACAGGGTTATCAAAAGACCACCTCTCTAGGCCCTTTATATTATCTCTAAGATATCATTAGATATTTAGATGAAAACTTGCTTGTATTAAAATTATTGTATACAATTTTTATAATTTCATTTTGCTACTTTGATATAATAAACGACATCTGAAAACGGTCCAATGCATGTATGTCTACCACGTCTGCTTGCTATAACACCACCCGAAAACGAATTCAAAGAAAATTACCGAACTCATAGCTATCAACATCAATTAAGAGCTCAGGCAAACAGAAAGTAGAAAGAAAAATATATGCTGCTTTTGGCGCTCGCTTGTTATAGTTGTCGTAGTTACAAATCGCCACCGAACCCACGGTGTGACATTTAACATGGGCTTGCAAAAGCAGTGTGAATAAAAACAGCCGTGAAACCGACGGTGATAGTTCCTCTTCAAATATCTGAAAGATGATAATGACCTTAGGATAATGGCAAGTTGTATGTTTTCCACTAAAGTCGTCTGAGGAACACTTCGACCTCGTCCATAACAACCACTTCCGTGACACCTTACGCCAACTAAATGAAAAAACATTAGGACGCAATATTGCTGTATTTTGCATGACATGGAAGACCTACTCAGTGTACCCACTCAGTGTTTCGCATCTTAATGGTTGTGTCAGAACGCTATGTCAATGGTTTGAGTGGATATTTTTTTTAGCAAACCAGAAATTTCAATTTGTTTATTATCGCAAAGTAACAAAATGAAATTATAAAAATCGTAGGCAATAATTTTAATACAAGAAAATTTTCATCTAGGCCTAGAAAGGTGGTCTTTTGATAACCCTGTCCACTATATAGAGGTTCACTTTATATATCATATGTAAGGAACCTGAAACGGGAGAAGTGGAAAGTGTCCACATAAAACAGGTGTCCACTATACATACGGACAGATTTCACTGTATAGCATGCAAAAGATATGCTTACAAGTTCCTCTACCACACATTCAATTACAGACATTTCAAACATAGTGGAAGTTTATTATCATCGCACCAGATTGCCATGCGTGCCGGGGACATGAATATCGAGAAATAGATGCCCGCTAATTTTGGCTGTGAGCCAACCAGAACATACATCTGGGACTGTGTCACACATAGCGAGAGATATACGTAATTTGTTTCACCATTCTACGTGCCATCACCCACCGACAAGTATCTAATGAGCACTCTCTTAAATTGGCTTCAATTCCTTTACAGAGTAATCAGCGAATAATGGTCGTGTCCTTGATTTCAAAACACGTGGGAGGACACTTAACGGGGTGTGAGTAGAGGACCATTACTTCATCGGAGGCCGTGGGAATGACAAAACCTTAGCCCAGCATGTGTCTTTTTAGAGAAACAAGTAATCGTTCCGCTTAAATAAAATCGTTTGTTTTGTTTTAAGATTCATTCACTTGTAAAGTTGAAACAAATTCTTATTCATACTTCCCGTCTTATAACAACCTACTTAAAACTAGGCAGTCTCCAAGTGAGATTTGTACTTCTCAAAATTACATTATTTTCGAGTTTATTATTTTCCCACTTGTTAAGGCTAAACACATTGTTATTTATCTATTTTCGTTTGTCCTATAGTTTAATATCAAGCAATAAGTCTGTGGGTAAATAACCATGTAGCTTTTGTCGTGACTCACGTAATACCTAAACACTATTGACAAAACGCCATTGTTTACTTCATTAGCCAATCGCCCAAGACATCCTTGACCACTGACACTCGGACAGTGCCTTTCAAAAGCACCATTTATGTGCCATTACCTTCTGATGTGTTGCAATTTCCTGAATACAAAGCTCGTTAATGATCTTTTATTACATCTGGTAACAGGGTTAAGGGTATTTTGATAATATGGAACTCACCGAGCCGTTTAATTTAATTCATACAGATGTGGTACATCTTGGTGTATGGAATGTGCGTGGGCGTCCAAATTGTGCTAACTATCGAAAATTGATGTAAATGACTTGGTTATTTCAAGTACAACTATTCTGAAATTGCATCGAAAGGCCATGTGTTAGAACCCCGGGTAAATAGTGAATAGACTTTGTTTTTCAATTTAAAAAATGAATTTTCAATTTTGCGGAATAGTGTGGAACAGCTGGCAAATGTAATTACATGGTTTATTGTCTTCTTTCACGCTACGCAGGATCAGACGACTCTATATTCACACTCCCTGGGGAGCATACAGCTGATTGCAACCATACTGCAGACATACTTATTAATCAACATGAGCGTTCACTTGTCTAACCTGTACCTATTTAACGTGCAGGTACATGTACCACGAAGCAGTGTGCAACTGGTTGAGAGATGAGTTTGTTCAACACAAACCACCAGACCCGAACGAGAATGGAACTCGCAACCCACCAGTCACAAGTAGACCCGAACGAGAATCGAACTCGCGACCCACCAGTCACAAGTCCAACTCTATATCCACTAGGCCACAGAAGCACACAATGTACTATTATTGCACCTTACTTAATGACCGTTGATGGTAATATATGTACCGCCAGACGAAGGTTCGGATTCCTAGCGAATATGCATTAGAATAATCTAACATCACATACCTTGATATAATACATTGTGTGTAGTTGCGGTGCTAATTCGATGATGAATACGTGTCACGGGAAGAGGTGACTTCTTTCACAAGTACTTTCTATGCTCCTTTTTGTTGCACTTGGTAAAGTCTATCAGGGAAGTTTGCGTGAAGCTTATATAGCTTATATAGCTATAGCTTAGTTAAACAGCAAAGACTGTGATAACATGGATCAGCCAAACCATAGCACAGCTAGTTAAATGGCTATCCATGTATGTCGTGGCATTATAGAACTAAGTGTGTTAACTGTGTAATATAAGATCCTAAACGTCTAACCAAATCCAACCCTTAGACATACATTTATTCTCAATTTGGTGTAGCCTACAGCTTAGTTCACGTCACAGTGAGCAAACTGTGTGGTTTGAAAGATCACAAATTACATATACATGCAATAAAATTCCCATCAGTAAAACACAATTACCTTATATGTTTGAACCAAAGACGAATACATGAAATTATACATGCATACATTATAATTAATAAAGTTGATTGTAAGGATAGACATAGATGCTCCGTTATCCAAGATTATATAATATAGTTTATGCCGGGATTCGAGCCCTAGACCACTACCACTGACCACTGGCACTGTGCACCTATTCACACACACAAAGCACTACAGCCTTGGTGAAAGAATCCTGTATGTATCAGCACATAGATAAATTAGGAAAAGGAACTGTGAATAACATCACGTACTATTAGCGGAGCTGCAGCATTGTCATGTTGATGTCGGGAAGGGGTATAAAGAAGTGGGATGTAGTGGAAAGGGCAAAAATGAGGGGTGTTGGAAATCGACAAAAAGAGGACAGTATGGGATTTCTTGGCGCCTTATACGCAACCCCTCCCCAACCGCCACCACCAACAGTGGCGTGTGCGCAGTGGAGTGTAAACTTCTAGACGACAACTAGATTAGTGAGGTGACGCACTCGATTCCGTGTGCCATACGTCTCGTGCATACGCCCGAATACTTACTGTGACATTGGTTTTTATTGTGTAACACTTTCCACCACAATTGAGCACTTCAACGAGTGCATTAAAAGTCAACGATGCGCATATCTCGGCATACCGACAACTCACGGCTGTATATGTGCACTCGCCCACGCGAGCTCAATTTTTCATTGGATTTCTATTGTTGTAGGTTACCTCAATATCTCGTACTTCAGAGTTCAGACCAGGCGGAAACATGACAAATGGAAATTTTATAAACTGTTATGGCATGCCAAACTATGACATACTTTTATTTGAGCGTGTAATAATTTAGAAATTGTATATGTGCCAAGCAGTTTGCGCATTGAAGTATGCACTGATGTCGAAACCTTCCTCAAAGTCAACTGGCGATCTTAACAATTGAATAATTTAATAGGCGACTGGATCACAGACGATAGTATTCACTGACGTGCACATATATCCATCATATATTTGATCAGCATGGTTAAGTCTATAATTGATAAGAATATTAGAATATATGTTACCCCCATCGCTGGATCATCCCCTGACCACTTTGAATGGGTTTGCCCTACGCCCTACTTATGCCCCTCCCCCACCCCTCAAGAAGAAAACACACACACACACACACACACACACACACACACACACACACACACACACACACACACACACACACACACACACACACACACACACACACACACACACACACACACACACACACACACACACACACACACACACACACACACACACACACACACACACACACACACACACACACACACACACACACACACACACACACACACACACACACACAAACAAACACACACACACACAGATAGAGACCATGTTATGCCTCAGTCACAAATCCATTCAGACTAGGTACCGAGCTACCACCGATGCAATTTTTGTCCATTTTCGCCAGACACCGGCCGAGCTCCCACGGACACCGGCCGGCGTTTGGTGCTAAAAACCGCATCGGTGGCTGCTCGGAGAAATTTTAAGTTGGAGTTAAAATTTTGACGAGTTCCCACCGAGCTCTCACATCGCTACCTCATCGTTTTCACACCGGAAAGCACCTCGGCAGGCGAACAGCCGACTATCGGCCGGTGTCCCGTAAGCGGACAGCAGCCGACTTGACAAGAATTACCGGCCGATAGTCGGCCTGGCATCGAGCGGTGTGCGGCCGGCACCCGAGCAGGTTATAGGACATCGTTCAGAGTTCTTTACCAACTCGGCCGGTAATCCTACGATGTCCTATAGGTAGGGCACATTGGACATGGAAGACTGGAAATCGATGAAAATATTCTACCAAAAACAATAATGAAACTTCAGGTCTAATATTTCAATTTTTTTCCTGTGACTGGGGAGCACCCTTCAGATTGCGTATGTGAAAATATTCCATATTCATTTACATTGTCAGCAAAGCTTTCCCCGGGAAATACTGAACCTTTCAGGCTGCACCAGTTAATTTGCGGGCACCACTCAAGGGAGAACAATGGTTGGGTTGGGGGTTGGGCAAAAATTCATATTTCAGGAGGTATTTTTAAATGGGTTGGGGGTGGAGTCGTATGTTACATTTGCTAGACCCCCCACCCCCGGGGAGTGTCAGAAGTTCATAGTACCATCGTCTACACCCCCCCCCCCCCACACACACAGACAAACGCTTTAAATGATGACTCAGCCGTTAGTTCATATCTCCATAATGTGCTGCTGAATTGAGCATTTTGAACAAACGTCAAAGAATGCGCAAGCCCGAGACCTGGTCGCCACCACTAAACCCTGATGACGCTACAACACACATCTTTGACATCGTGGTGTAAACATGTAAAAGCATAGGGTTGCACTTCAATGTGCGAAAACGTGGTCATATTTAGATTAAGAACTTCTCAGGAATATCTATTTGCATAATGATTGCTTGTTGTCTTTTGAAAATAATGCTTGATTCTTGGAATATATCAAACTTGATACACCGGTGTTAATTAACCAGTATGCGATTCTTTGCCGTATGAATTCCAGAAAAATTGCTTCATTTTCGTCAAATAACGCTGGCACGCAAGACTGTCTGATTATTAAAATACTTTCCCCCGTAAAAGGCCGCTTTTTCTTTAAAATCATTTAATATATCTGAATATTATTTTTCAACTTGAAGGGTACATACTATACACGCCATAAATTTTGACCGAAATGCCCCTTCGAGGGTAGGGGTGGTGCGTAGTTCAAAATGATAGATAGTGTAGAAGTACATTTTCAATGCATCTAGTAATTCACTCGAAATGGTAACTAAATACAAAACTACAAGATTGCAATCTCATCTTCTCACCACCATCCCTTGCCCGCCACCAACATACCTGATCTTGTTCATAATGATGGCCTGTCTCTGCCTTTAGCGTATTGCAGCCTTCACCGACAGTGACAGATCCAGGTTTTCAGAAAAGGAGTATAGGGCCACCATTGCAACACGTTTCTGGATCTGCCTATGGCCATTGCCGTTCTACGTAAAGCTCTTTCACAATGCACATAAGCAGTTGCTAACCCATCTCTGGCACACAATCCAACTGTCCATCCATCCAGTTTGTTACCCTTCTACAGGTCACACCGTTTGATTGACGTAGTGTGCCCAATTTGGGATGTCAGTTGCAAATAAGTAGGAGTCAAATCCTATTACTCATGATCCCTAACGGCCCAATTTTTGTGCTTCGATTGCGGACCGTTAATTGTAAAAAAAACACAATACAGTAAAAAAAAACTCTCTATTAGGACTACCCTTGGAACCAGTATTAGATGGTACTAATAGAGGTTCGTTTAGATAGCTTTATGAAGGTTTGGGAACGTGAAAAGTGGTCTTATTACAGGGGTGGCCTCAATAGAGAGGTGGTCTTAAATGGAGATTCTGCTGTATGTATGGTCTAACGCTCTAAGCTTACAGTCACCTATGATAGCACTTTTCACTCAATGATTTGTGGATTGAATAATCAGCGTCTAATAGATGACCATGCATGAGTCATGCATTGGCTCATGTTTGCTGCCATGGACTGGACTAAGCCTAGTTACAGGACGTGGCCGGAAGTGACCGCTCACTCTCAGTTTCGTGTTTACATTATTGCCGAGGTGTCACTTACAGTGTAGGACATCACGCCCACTCCCATTTGATTGCTTGATAATAGAAGACATGGCCCAAGACAAGGCATCTGCATCGGTCACATTTACACGCGCAGCAAGTTCTTTTAAACCCCCAGTTTGACAATCACGAATGTTCGTTACATGGTTACAACATTACGATTGATTTGGCTTCAGACATTTGGGACTCTATTATATGGCCATAATGTTTTAATAGTCACAACGCAGATAATTGCCAACCCCGATATTACATTTTTATGAGTTTGACCTGAAATAGAGATATTTCTATTCAAGATAGAGCTATGGTTGTGTAACGATGCGACATTAACAGAAAAGTAATCCAAATAATCAACCTAACTAAAAAAGAAAGTAACGGGTAAAAACATATTACGCCATCGCATATTAATAAAATACACAATAACCAATGAACATGATACATGGAAAACTTAGCTAATATAAATAGCAAATAAGTAATTAAAGCAATGTAATAAAGTGTTTAGAATATCAAATAAGGCCAGAAAATTGTAATTATATTCTGATGCGTTCATGCTACCATGAGTAATAGGTCAACTCACAATTCCTCCAACAGCACGTTTTGTATGTTTTGTACGTTTTTAAAGAAAAGTATGTATGCATGTTGTTCATGGGAAATCGTCATTAGCGAGCGTTAGACATTACTTATGCAAATCATGGCTGAAATAACTTCGTCAGCCGATTTTCATAGAACTTTTAAGCTATATAATAGAGATATTGTGGTCGTAAATTTAATCAAATCGCCACGACCATTGGATCATGGCTGCCACATTCATTTATAATCACATCCATTTAAGTAAAACGATTTGAACACGACTATGTTGATGTCAAGGTAGATATCAAACACTTCATGACACTAGCAGACACTCCAGGTGGAAGAAGGGGTCTGGGTGCAATCAATGGATTTCATGGGTTTTGTATTACAGATGTATACACATGCAAAAGTTGGCGGATATAGAAACATAAAAAGTTAATCACTTATTGGAAATAGTTGGGATGCCTTTTGTGACCCCTGGATCTGCCTATGCTATGTGAACAGAACATTAGTTGTTGTCAGTAAGGAATAGTCCTGTGAAAAACGAAAGAGGGTGTAATAGATGTTGAAGTTGAGTACATCCGTGGTCAGACAATGTGCTAATTATACTATAGCTACAATAACACGGCTGATTCGTCATTAATCAATGGGACATCTGACTCTGTATTTAGTATTTACGCTGCATGTCCACCACACAATATTTGCATCAATAATGCAATGATTTCATTTGGTCAAATTTATGAAACATCTAATGAAGCCCACCAGAATTACGAGATAAGTAAATAAACAATTTATCATCTCTGTTTAACTGCTGCGTTTAGCAGACGAAATAGTAGAATCATAGCTACATGCATTTCACGGGAGTGAGGGAGGAGGGTTACAGGGATTTGTAAGCTGCGGAGGTTTGGTTAATTAAATTACATATTTTTAACCAGTGGCAGACGAAAGAGGTGGTAGACCCATGCGAACTTGTAGTTTGAATTTTGATGTTTGTTTTAAAAGTGGGAAAAAAGGTTTGTAGATTAGGTTACCAGGGAAAGCAGCTTGACTTCAGGTGACAAGAATAAACCCACCCCCTGAATATCTCATGACCTCTCCAATGCTCAGTACATTAAGGTGGTGACTTCAACTTGTGAGGTCAACTACCTAGGTGACTATATATGTACACTGCAATCGTGCCTAAGTACAATGTACCTTAGTTGTCTGAAAGAATTTACGTCACGTGTATACAGCCTAGATGACAATTGTGCTCGATTAGTATGCTAGAGTGATAATTCTTCACTTATGCATGCTTTCCTACGTCAGTTTGGTTGTCAAAATGGTCGCTACGAGTTGACATGATTTTTTTTAACCCTGTAACAGTGTTTGGCCGTGATAAAGTTATTTTTTCCTTCCCGCAATTAGACATCGCTAGTAAAGTATGATTGTATTATAGAATTAACATCATATAGAATCAGCAAAAAGAGAAAGAAGACTGTATTTTGTCTAAATATATAGAGACTTACAGTTAGTGTCAGTCAGCAAAACAACAACTTTAATTGCCTCTATACTAAGAGTTAGCAAAATATACATGTACATCACGAATAATTGAATGTGCGGAAACCTACTCTGCATCAAGTTGGTGGCGGCTAATGCGTAGGAGATTCGCCCCACTAAGCTCTATTCATTTGAATATTGTTTAATGGGCCTTTAATTGAGCTCTTATGTATGGATTGTGAGCATGCTTGAATTCCTTTTGGTACTAAACTTACACAACGACCCATAGATATCAGCTACATGCATTATAATTGTTTACTATACTTAACAAAATGCATTGAAAATGGATGTGCTGCATGGTGATCAAAACACACCTCCCGTGCAAAGAGTCTCAAATACAATATACAATACACTGTGCAATACAATATACAATATACACTTTGGTGAAAAATGAATCAAGGGTATAGGTATATCTACTGTGATTAGACGTTATTATTGTGATGGCCATGTGTGTTAGATACCATGTGCTGGTGTCACATCAACTGTGTGGCTGTTTGAGTGGCTGTGCAATGTACCCTAACACAGTTCTTTGTTGCCAAAGCAACACGCTCATGATGTCATTTGTCTGAACACCTATAGTTGGGTGTTCAAACAAATAAAGAGGCTGCGTATTTCACGATGCCTTTCAACAATGATACCCCCCCCCCACTTCCCTACAGCTCCCGTTGTGAAACTGCCATGGACGTAGCTTGGGTCATAAGGTTTTCCATGGATTCGCCATCAGGTGGCTGTGGCTGCAGCCCACTCAACCTCCACATTAATAATTTGATACTTTGGTTTAGATGGCGCATTACAAAGTGATCAAAATATTTTTCATTGCCTGACCTGTAACGAATTGATAGGTAGTGGCGCAAAGGAAGTCGGAAGCGATGGGTGAGGATCGGGTCTATCGCATATACATGCGTTATGCAATCATACGTGTGAGTGAATTCAATAAATTGAATGAAATAAACAAGTTAAGCGATTCGGCATCCTCTCACACGTCAACGGTTTAGCCAATGCAATGGAACCTGGCAATAAAGATACCTTGCATTTGGACACCTTTCGCTTCTTTCCTATATATCATATCTGAATTGAGCCTGTCTGTCACTACAATACAATACAATGATATTATGATATTTTTTATTGCGCATATTCCAAAAAATGTTCATGTGCGCTTCTTAAACAAATGGTGCTTTAAGGACACGTGTCTTCTATGGGCACTGTTCGCTTCTCTCGAATGTGTCGGCGGTATACAGGTTCTATTGCAAATCCATTTTCATTCAGTAAATTGATAAAACTTATAGTATCTGCCACCTATACAAAGAGTACACTGCTGTGCGGGTACTAATTGGGCTGCAGACAAGTAACTCCCATTGACGAGTGGGTCCCAGATTTTGAAAATGAGAGGCTTACAGTAATGCGTTTGATTTAGTATAAGTACTATTATCATACACCTATCAATCGTTGTGTAGACTATATACATGCCATGCAGCCTTTAATTCAAAGAGCGCACTGGTTCTTATATGCATCCTATAATGCAGCTAGGTTTGACAAAAGGTACCTAAAAAGGGTCATTGTCGTGGCCTCACAGAACCTGTATTGACTTCTGGATAAAAATAACAGAACCTGTATTGTCTTCTGGATAAAAATAAAACGAGTTAAACTGATTTAATCTGGTTTAAAAGCGACTGGTGACTCTATAGGTCAATATTGTCGGGGTCCATTAATGTTTAATTACTTTGATGTACGATTGTGTTTGGACATTGTCACCCATGCCATTATAATGAATAGAATTAAACTATTAATTATTAAATTCACATTCAAACGAGTTTGTTCAGTATTCATCCATTCCCCAATCTTAATTCTAAATCAATACTTCAGTCATTTGCTCTATAGCTAACCACAATAAGCAACATACATGTAATACATTTTAATCTAAAACATATGCATCACGTTTGAGAGTATTCCGTGTTATGCGCCCAGAATTTGGTAGCCTGTTGGATCGAGGAGCTAAGAAAGATGCCAGCAGACAAACACAAGGTAGAAAGAAAACTCTAAAACTCCATTCTACCAAAAGAAAATCTAAGACGGTAGAAAATAAACAAAGCAAGTATACCTACTTCAAATGTGATTCTATGTGTCTTTTCTTGGATGGTGTATAGGAACTACCAAAGTTCTGATCACTGTGAAAGCAAGCTCTATTTTGTTTTTAAATTTGATATAGTAGCACAGTCTTCCGAATAAAACCTATGCAATTTCTTAAGACACTGATACTGATAATTCAATATATCCGAAGTGTTATGTTATGAAAGCTCTTTATTGAAGTACTGGTGAATTTTAGATGTTTATATTTCATACCACTTGCACAATGACCGCTCAGTCGCTGGCTTTGAGAATTGGGGTTATTAGCTGTTTGGTACATTATATTGTGGGGACAGTGAGTGGGTGGTACATATTGCCAGTTGTAGGGGCGACTTGCTACGGCGGCCATAAGTTAGTCTAAGCGAGTCCGTTTACCGCAAACCGCACAAATAACGACTCTACAGCACTGGTTATGTGAGTTGCTTTGTCTGTTGATGTTGCACTCGATTCTGATTTTGGCTGGCTACCTACGTGATATATTTTGTTTTGCAGCTCCATTCACACATTCCCAAATATTGAACCCATGAAATTTTTATTTGAGTCTAGAATCAAGAATTAAGTGAGTGAAAAGATTAACTGCCTACGCACACGTGATGAGATCGTGTGACAACTAAAGCGAGGGGCACATTCCACCTTGCGGCGGTGGTCGCCGCAAGGCGTGTTGAGGTCTGCGGCGTCTACGACGTATTCCGCACGCATGGACACACGTATAGTTGTGGGCACATACGCACGGGCTCCGTGCGTTGTGAGTGCGTCGGCACAGGGAGTGTTTTTATTGAGGTGGCCGTGCTCTCAACTTGCATAGAACGTGCGATGTACTGGCGTACAACTTACGTTCTATGCACAGCGTGATTACAAAAGCACGGGCTGGGCACGTTCAATGTACAGGGAACGCACGGCCCCAGTACTGTGTCCGTGCCGACAGCGTGCGGGTAATTCATCTGCGTTTAACGTAAGGTCACCTCACTGCCTCCTTACGGTCAGACCATGACGTAGGGTGGCCGTAGAAGAAGTTTGGCAAGCCAAACTTGTTCTGCGGCTACCGTACGGCCTTGAAAAAAAATGTACGTTTGCCGCACTGCACACTCACGGAGGGTTACGATCTCTTTGCGTTTTTGGTCGTAGACTGGTTGTAGACCCACCTTGCGGTGGAATGTGCCCTAGGCATTACGCTCTACGCACCGTGTGATTACAAAAGTACGGGATCCGCACGTTCATGGTACAGGGAACGCACGGCCCCAGTACTGTGTCTGTGCCGACAACGTGCGGTTAAATCCTCTGCGTTTCACGTAAGGTCTCCGCGCTGCCTCCGTACGGTTAGGCCATGACGCAGGGTGGTCGTAGAAGTTTGGCAAGCCAAACTTCTTCTGCGGCCACCGTACGGCCTTGAAAAAACGTACGTTTGCCGCACTGTACACTCACGGATCGTTACGATTTCTGTGCGTTTTTGGTCGTAGACTGGCTGTAGACCCACCTTGCGGTGGAATGTGTCCCTCGCTTTTAACTGGTTACATGCTTACGCTGGCTAAAATCATGTTAACACAGGAATCACGCATTTACATTTGGTTTTGCGTGCATGTAAGACAATCATTTACACATGAGAGTGGTCACGGCATTGCTCCCACCTTTCTGCAAAATGTCAATTCTTTTTAATCTAATTTATATCTTCATAATTTTCTAGCAGAGACTAGACAACAGCTATACAACTTCAAACACCTCAAACACGCCCTCAAAAGGTTAATTTGTGTTTGTGTAAGTTTTGGTGGTAACAGGACATGGTTAGGGGTAACTGGACATTTGAAATATATCTGCTATTATAAATGTCAGGTTTTAAAATTGAACTTTAAAAAGAATTATATTTCTTATTACAGGTTTAATACTTTTAAAAAAACCATTAGTGTTAAAAATATTGGTATTTCATAATGAGTAAAAGTGGGAGTAACCAAATGTTCAGTTGGTGGGAATAACACATGTCCACCAGATGGTGGGGGTAACTGGACTTTTTTTTAAATTGGTCATATGATGTATATGAAATATAAAGAAGGGTTGATTTAGAAGTATTTTTCGCAGTGGCCCTGGCATACAACTCACACCTCAAACCTGCCCTCAAAGCTGTTTGTGTACATTGTGGTGGTAACAGGACATGTTGGGAGTAACCAGGTGTTGCTCCCAAAGATTGCATTCAGGTCAACTCACACAATGATTATCAGAGGGGAAAAATCGTTAGGATATGTTGCCATTCAGAACACCCCATGAATTATTACAAAAATACCACATTATATTATTAGTTATTGACATAGAACCAATGGTGGGCGCAACGTAACGGTAAATGTCCACAAAATACCACAATACCATGTTTCACATAGGTGTCACAATTGTTTGAGCAATGAAAACTCGATGATTTTGGGTGATTCCCTTACCCAATATGTCTTAAACACATGTCTTTCCTCACATATTTGTATAGCGCAATAATCCGACCAGTGTCAGCGCGTTTCATAATAGACTCATAATAGCTCCTTGATTAAATCGTTCTCCAACGTAATAGGTCTCATTTTTCTAATTGAAACTTAAGCAATATTATATCTGCAAATGTATACTTATGTGTACGTGTGTCTATTAATATTTGACTTTCAAGCTGGTTTTGAGTTTTATACATATTGTAACATAGCCCTTATAGGAAATATCAAATGACAAGATGATACTCGAGCTTAAAAGAATCTGCACCTCAGAACAGGCAATTGGCAAAACTTTAAATCGGTCTCATGTATTCATGCCACTTCCGGCTTGATATTAATAAACTTGCCAACTTTTCTAGGTCTGGACCTGCTCGAGACCTACACGGGACCATGTCGACATCTAATACTTATCTCGTCTCCATAGTCGGGAGTTAGTCGTGTTCTGGTCTTCGTGAAAAGTCTCCATCCAAAGTGGAACTAGACCGCGACATTTTAGTTCCGCTGCAATGCAGTGGAACTAAATATGTCGCGGGTGTTTGGTGAAGACTTTAAACATCAATACTGTATTTTCGGTTACTCGTGACCATGTCTTTACCAAGTCGGTACCATGTCTGGATCAAGATTAGGTTAAAGGTAGCTCCTGACATGGTTCAGGAGCTAGTTTTAACCTAGTCTTTCTGGTCTTGAACATGTGCGCATCTTGTCTTCCTTACACCGTAGGTAACGACTAAATAAAAACTAGATATCGACTACTAGGTTAAAACCTTGAAAAAAATCTTGGTTCAGACCTGCTGCACACATGGTTTTGACCTGGTCGAGACATAGTCCCGATGTAATTATGGTAGCGCCACATTTAGTCTTCCTGGGGCTGTACCGTGAGCAAAGCAAGAGTAGGTGCCTTGGGCTGGTGGACTCTGGTGTCAACCCCAAATAGTTAGGCAATTAATATCTTTAATTGCCCAGGTCAAAGCTAGGTTACATTTCCCGCTTACGCTCTTCGTTCAAAACCTCATGTGACGTTACTCTACTCCACCTAGGACGAGTCAAAGGTTCTATAGCTACGGAGGCGTCATGGCTGTAAACGACAAGGTTGTCGTCAGTTTAGGCTTGGATGTGGAAGCGACCACACTGTAGGGTACTAGCACCCCCAAATATCTTGATTTGGGTCCCCAATCCTTGACTAAACTCTACCTCATCTGTCATAAACGAGCATGGGGCCGTCCCTAACACTAACCCGGCACCTACGGGTCTGGCGAGCGGTGGGACGAGAGTTCCGCCGTTGGGTGGTGACCATTTATTCCCGCCTACGACTGAGGCCCGCTCTGATCAGTACGCATCCCAGACATTCCCCAGGTCAGGCGCTGGTTTAGTCGCCGTACACACTCAACCCGGAAGCTCTCCCTTGATTGAATGGTCAGTCTACAACCCTATCTATACTTCTGCCTACTGTATTCTATCCTAGAGAACCACTACTTCGTTTACTACTACCCAGACACTGGACACCTCTGGTGCTGTGCGTACGTGTAGTGACCATTGTCCACCCCCGGATGATGACTATAACCCAAGCATACCCAGCGTTCTTACCCCCTCTACTCCCAAACATACATACGGGGCTCCAATGAGGGATTAGAATCTGGAGTCTTCCGCAAGTTACTATCTATTACAAAAACGTATAATGTAAACAGCACCGTCGCCACAGTTATGAAACACCACGTTTTGCTCTTGAAAAACATCTTGAGCACCAATTTCCCCTCGCACGGTGCGAACGTTTGCAACCAAGGCTGGAAAAACGTTTGATATTTGTCTAAAAAAAGCAAACAATGGCATACTTACACCGTGTGCATTGTGTAACGCTGTTTCACTCACCCCTATTCGAGCTCTGGTGCCTCCATGGCTGGTCAAGCGCGTAGTGACCCCCGTCCACTACTGTATGATGCCCTTAGTTTCTATGAGCACACGACCTGGGCCCGCCGTTACCCTGTTCCCAAATCTGCCTCAAGTCCGAACAACCATACTGAGTGGGATTTATTTTGCCTACAATCAACTCTGTTCATATGGAAAGGCAAACCACGGCTATGTCGACATCAATTAACTGGATCAGCTATAGACTGGGATGATGTTGACAGGGGTGAAGTTTCAGGTTCCACTCGTACCATCATAAAGCTTATATTTTACAAACACCTTGCAAAGACGACTAGTTTACATCATCATGTCCTTGTCAAAGATAAACAGGCATTGATAATTAGAATTTCTATTAAACAGTAAGAGTATCATACCTATGTAGAATTGATAGATTTTGTAATTACTTCGTGAAGTTCATGTCAGTTGAAATTGATATTTGATCCCATATCCAGCAACTGATATTTGTCATGATCACCAAATATTGTAAGAAGAGTCTTCACTTTCATTCAAGTATCACCGGATCATGAAAGATGCACGGTCAGAAAAAAACACGCAGAACCTGCTAGATCACCTATACAAAGAGAACACTTCGGAAGACTAATTTTATCTCAGTCCCAAGTCTTCATAAAAAGACCAACGAAAGCCTCCATAAAAAGACCACCTCTGTTGAGATCACTTGTAACTAGCCCGCGGGCTGTTAAGGTGCTAGGTGCCGTATAAAACTTGGCGGTCAAATGTCGGTCAAATGTCATGAAATTTTTACTATATATTCTTCAATATGTGTACTATCAATTAAAACTAAGTTTTACCAGTAAATAACATAGCGTCAAATGGGAAATAGGTGATGTCTGGCAAAATAATGCATCATAAAAAAGGTTTTGAGCGGTCAAATTATCTAAAATTTTACAGTCATGTAGAAAATTGAATTCTAAACAAGATAAAACAAAACATATATCATTCTAGGGCCGTAACTTATTTTGCTACGGAAATTCTTACTTGATATAAAAACAAAATATTAAAATTCAAATCTATTTATTAATAAATAATAAAATATTGCAACAATATAAGAAAGACAATTAACTTTAATATTTTAAACATAGAAACATAACTGATATTGACGGGTAAATGCTGACATAAAATCTTACTCCTTAGACAAGTAAGAAATGACATTTTAAATAATGGATTTTGACTTTGAGATTCTGACTTGAGATGGTCTTGCCATTTCTTCACAAAATACACTTTCAATGGCAGATCTTTCTCCTCTTTCAAAACAAAGTTTTATATGATCAAATGACAGACGAGTTTTAGCTAATTTCTTAGCAGTCAGCTTTGAAATTGCCTTTTGTGAAATCATGCCATCAAACTTTTTTTTGTACAGATGCGAATCAAAATGAAACAATAAACCTGTAATCACATTAGAAGTTAGTTTTGGAATAAATAGAGATTCAAATAACCTTTTTAATAACTTAACATCTTCAACGGCATTATGTGCATCATAGTGACATTTCAAAAAGTGTTTTACTAAAGTTTCTTGCTTCTACCGTACGTGTTGTATGTGGTTTTGTGGGCACTCACGCTGTAAACAACACCTATTACATTTCCATTTTATTGCGTCGCTTCAGCTCAGCTGCTGAAACAAGCATTGTGTTTCGTTTGTAACTAACTAACTAACTAACTAACTATGTATGTATGTGTATGTATGTATGTATGTATGTATGTATGTATGTATGTATGTATGTATGTATGTATGTATGTATGTATGTATGTATGTATGTATGTATGTATGTATGTATGTATGTATGTATGTATGTATGTATGTATGTATGTATGTATGTATGTATGTATGTATGTATGTATGTATGTATGTATGTATGTGGCTTTAGCTGTTTACCCGGCGTTGCTCGGGTTGAAACAGATGAGATCGGAGCACATTAAATGCTGCTCCCTCCACATCCTTCCTCCTGTCCCACATCCCTCGAACCAGTTCTCGTCAGTATACAGGTCTGTGACAGATTAAATACACCTCCATCACCGTCCTCCCATCGTCATATGTCACAGTCATTTACACAATAAATGTACTAAATATGGCAATGATTGACATCTCTAATATCCCTCCCCCAGCTATCATGTTAAACATGTACGGAGCAGATTAAATGTACCACTCATCCCTAGCCTTCCTTCCAACCCCCCTCTTCTCTCTCCAACCCTCTCTACCCCATCCCCATCTAAACAGCTCCATAATTAATGCACACTCTTCTTGCTGCTGCTCTGGTTGAAACGGATAAGATCTGAGAGATTAAATGCTCCTCCCTTCCCATTCTTTCCCCTGTCCTACATCCCTCACACCAGCTCCCGTCACTATACAGGTCTGGGAAAGATTAAATACACCCCATCACCTTCCTCCCACAGTCATATGTGACAGCCATACACACACGACATGTATGTGACAATGCTTGATCCCTCTAATATCCCTCCCTCCAGCTACTCCTACCCCTGGTAACAGAACAGATTAAATGCTCCTCGTTTACACGTTTAACGTATTACGTACCTTTAAAGAACATGGCCCTGTAAGCAACCTTTCTAAAAATTATTTTTTCTTGTTTTTATCATTAAAACCAATTTATTTGGTTTGAAATGTGACATTATAACGACCACCAAGTTGTCCTGATTGTACATACATAATTTGGAGTGTGTACGTCTTGTGGTTAAAAAGCCTTTTGTGACGTACAGCAAACAGTTGGGCTAATAATTTTCAATAGCAAAATTTAATAGACAAACGAACGGAAAACCGTTTTCATTACGCATTTCACATTGATAAGGTGAAGAAAAAAAATGAATATATACGTTGATGTTGGTGTCAAATACATTCCATTAGGTAAAAATTTCGATGCTGTTTGAATGATAAAAGTGTTTAAAATCACATTATCGGAATTAACGTTCATTCACGGATTTCCGTTCGGCTGTCTAGGCCACCTAATGCTTTGTAGCCGGCACTTACATAGTACATTATTATTTTTACAGTATATGTATTTGATTTAACACCTATTTACACATGAAATAAACTCACTTGTTTGCTCTCTGGATGCTATTGGCAGACCTGGCTCCGCGGCACAACGCACATCTTTATCTTGAGCTGTGTGCGCCAACTGTCTTTGTTATACATGTATGTCATTTCGTGTGGCTTAATCGTATGATACAAAGAAAAATGATATAGCTCTAATAGGTCTTTCAGATTTACACATTTACACGGATTACATTTACACGGATTGTTGATTGATATTTACATTGCTGACGTACACACAATCGTTTAGCTTACATTGTTGTCGTACACAAACGTTTAGCGTAGGTACGCAGGTACAAACGTTTGTAGTTTAACTGTTACGTATTACGTGGTTGAGACATCGTAC
>CM032660.1:47848030-47869242 GCA_019095985.1 Streblospio benedicti | reverse complement strand
AAAAAAATACTCTGTTGGAAGCGATTTAAACTATATTCTCTCTATTCAGCCATATTTCACTCGCGCAAATATTGAATGAAATTCTAACAACAACTGCATCATGTTGAAATTGGATGGTAATTATTTTGTCATCCGCAAATCTATATAAATATTGAACATAAATCGACACTTATTTTACAAATACACGTATCACCGCTTCACTTTAGCCTTAATATATATCTACTTTCAAACCGTTTTTTACTTTCTCGCTTTTACAATCAACTGATATGAAAGCTATTCGAGAAATTTGTTGTGATTGTAACCCGATCTGTAAATGAAAATACTTTTTTTCATAACGACCGCACTTACTTCTTATTAATTGTTTCTAAACTGGAAGGACTTGCGTTGTTATTTTGAAATAAAATGCGAATGCTTATAGTTTAAAATCAATTAATAAGAAGCGACTATTTCTTCCTTGAACTGCGATATAGTGCAATATTGTTCTAGCTTCTCTCGTTTCGTAGGGATTATCGGGCTATTCGTACGGGACACCACCCGCTCGGGCGTGTGATTAATGGCTTCTTACGTGTGTCGCACGCGCTAGCGACTCACAGGCGTGATTTATGGCTTTTTACGTATAGCTCCAGCCGTCGGTGATGCGAGGTGTGATTTATGGCTTTTTACGTATAACTCCGGGGCTCATCAGCTGGCGGGTCGGCGCGTGTCGTGTGATTAATGGCTTTTTACGTATAGGTCCAGGTGTCGGTGAGCGGGACCGGGTGGTGGTCTGCTTCTCGCGTATAGCACCGCTCGCGTGTCGGGGCTACCGATCCGGCGCTCCGGCGACACCGGGGCTGACGTAGCGATGCGACGGTCCCGGGGCTTTATCGAGCACGGTACCGTCGGGCGTGCTCCGGCGATCCCGGGGCTTTATCGAGCACGGTACCGTCGGGCGTGCTCCGACGATCCCGGGGGTTTATCGAGCACGGTACCGTCGGGTGCTCCGACCGGGGGTTTATCACCGCTCCCCCCGGGCGACACGACGCCTTCCCACCGTCTTACACTCGCGCCCCGGCCGCCGTCTTACGCGACGATCCCCGGCCGCCTTCCCCCGCCGTCTTACGAGACGATCCCCGGGGCGTCCGGTCGGCGCCTTCCCGTCTTGCAGGCGTCCCCGGCCGCTTCCGCGCGCGACCCCGGCGGCGCCACCGTCTTCTTCGACCCGTCTTACGACCCCAGTCGATACCTTCCTCACCGTCTTACAAGGCGACCCCGCCGCCTTCCCCGTCTTACAGTCCCCGTCTTACGAGGCGATCCCCGGCCGCCCGCCGCCTTCTTACGCTCGAGCTCCGCGCGACGCCTTCCCCGTCTTACGAGGCGATCCCCCGGCCGCCCCGCCGTCTTACGACCCCCTTCTTACGATCCCCGCCTTCCCCGCGATCCCGCCGTCGAGACCCCGCCTTCCTAGCCGCCTAGCCTCCGTCGACCCCGCCGCCGCCGCCGCCGCCGCCGCCGCCGCCGCCGCCGCCCGCGGAATTTCTTTGGAATGTTAATGAGTTAATCCTATAGCCCCTTAATCGTTTTTACCTTACCTCCCAAACGATCATCGTTCAGATTCTGAAAGTAGACAACTTCCCTACCAAAAATCAATCATAACCTGCTTGGGGTATTTTTGCAAGGTTCCTATGAAAACCCTGTTTGGCAACCGGACTAATGTATGTATGTATGCATGCATGCATGTATGTATGTATGTATGTATGTATGTATGTATGTATGTATGTATGTATGTATGTATGTAATGTATATGTATGTATGTATGTATGTATGTATGTATGTATGTATGTATGTATGTATGTATGTATGTATGTATGTATGTATGTATGTATGTATGTATGTATGTATGTATGTATGTATGTATGTATGTATGTTTGTATGTATGTCTCGGACAAGCTAGAGCTTTAACCGTTGCACCGATTCAAACTTTACACTAATGAGGTATGATGCGACACCAAAGTGATTTGATTTTGGGCGCTCTGCCAATTAAATTTTGCTTTCTAGAAGTGCTTTTATGACATTTTTAATGATATTCAATGCACTTAGCCAGCAAGAAAAAAATCAATATTCCAACCAAGCTTCAAAATTGATTATTGGATTTGAAACTGATATTGATTATCATCTTGTTATTCAGTACTATTGTATGGCAACGCAAATATCTTTTGCTGGATATATTGATTCTGATTCATTCTGATGTTTTCTCCTCAAATTCATAAATTTCTTGATTGTAAGTATACATTATTTCAGTATATATTTTAATTGCCCATAAGTCAACGTCGTTCTAGCGACGCAGTGTTCTTTGAACACTTTTGATCTAGTTTTATCATTGCCAGCTTTTTATATGTAAACTGTGAAAACTGTATACGAGGACATTATTTTTGTACGTCTATTCCCACGCCTAATTCCAGCACAGCGAGAACGGAACTGGTTTGTGTTTGTTTACAGAGCTGTGTTTACTTGCATGTTTCTTACGGCACAATAATTTGACATATGTATAGTATACTGATCCTACATCTATTTAAAGTGTAAGTGACCCCCCATTCCACTATCGTTACCTGGACCAAGACTTGGTAAGGACTCGTAAGTTTTTAGTGGTCGGCACCATGTCGCCACCATGTCTTTACCAAGTCGGTATCAAGTCGGTATCTAGTCTCCATAGTCGTTAGCTAGTCGGCAGCTAGTCTCCGAAAAAAGTCGTCGATGCACCGGCGATTGATGGCGACATTTTTAGTTCCACCCCTCTGCAGCGGAACTAAAAAAAGTCGCCGTAGTTTGCTGGCGACTCAAAAAATCAATACAAAATCATTACCAGGTCGTTACCAAGTCGTTACCAAGTTTTTACCAAGTCTCGACCTGGTCTTAACCAAGATAACGACCATAAAATCATGGTTGTCACCTGATTGCGACCTGATAACGTCGTGGTGGCGACGGAAATGACGGAGAGTTTGGTTCATTTTACACAAAGCTATCGATGAGGCTACCCCCCTATCATGCTACCCAAGTGAGATAATCACATGTAAGACATAGAATGACAAAGGTCAATCGAGTGAACACTTTTTAATAAAAGTACATAGGATATGTGATAAACTTTGGCTTGGATATGTGATAAACACTGGCTAAATTCCAGGGTGGGCGTACTTACATCGTATTTTTTAAAAGAAAAAAAAAAACAAAAAACCCCCAGCAAAATACAGCAATACAGCAGAGAATCGGCATTACACCGACAGTGCGCCGCGCATTGGCATTAGAATACGATCGTATCAATACGTCAGCTGAAGTTCAGAGTGATACGAGCGTAATTATCGTCAGAATATCGTCACCCGTCTTTCATATAGTCGTGATTAGTAGGCCTACGCTTTCGCTGGCCAGCAATATCGGTTTTCATGAGCCACGAATGTGACCAATAAGTCGCCTATGATCTCCCATTCTGCTTGTACTCTGCTGATACGATGCCAATAATTTCATATTGAGCTCGGAGCCTCCCACCCACGGGCACATGCATCGTAGAGGGTAGAAGCCAACTGAGACTAGTCTAATGAGTGTCTATTCTTTTTCCCTTCATTGTTTGCCTTCTAGGATATGTGCCCGTCCTCCCACCAGTGCACAAAGGTCAAACGTATCGACAGATTGGCGACGGTAAGCAAGAAAATCAAAATTTTAATCTGATGCTAATCAGTTGTCAATCAAAAGGAAGGGGAGCGGGGCAATCCTGTGTGGCTCAGGCTAAATATCTACTTGTGTGTGTAAAAAAGGAATGTTTTTTTTATGATTGCACAGAATACAATGTAGATAGACACAAAACCAAATACATATGCCTCAAATATCCTCCGGATCAAAATATGGACACGAATCTGTGGTCAATTGACCACTCCAATGGACACAGGATGCAATTCATGCTTGCTCTATTCAGAACAGGGTGATTTTGAGGCAGGTGGAACAGAGTAGACCTTACTTTTTTCCAAATTAAGACGGTTTGTGACATGGTCAGCTTTCCGAGCTCCCGGACAATCAGACTGGAGTAGTGTCCAGCTGCATGTGACCACAAGGTGGGCGGGATTTGGGTAAACCACTAACCCCCAATGTTCAACTCCCGTGACTGCAAAACTATAAAGCTTTAGGCATATTGGAAAAGAACAACATTCACCGAAAAGACCTACATGTACTGTGAGCTAAATTGTCAATGAAATTCAACTACCTCATATATTTTCACATGATGGTATTTAAGGGGCATCACATTGCTTTTATATTACAACGGTTTTTATTAAAACCCGTATTCCACCACCCTAATAAAAGGATATATTTAAGTTTGATCTTTGATACTGCAGGTTCATAGTAAGTTGATATCATCAGAGAACTATAGTCTTTAACACATAATATATTAGATATTCTTAATATTTGTTGTTAAACCATAGCGTTAATGCAACATGTAGGAGTTATCATTTTTGTACTTTTCGTTTTAAGTGTAGGCATAATTTATTCAAATTAAATACTTAGTACACAGTTGTTGAAGTAATGCAATTGATGGCGTGGGGTGGTCTGTGTATTAATAGGTTTTGGGTAACATGTTGTGGATCTTAGGGGCGGTCCAGACGAACATCGTGTTTGATATACTTTCAATGGAGGCCAATGGAGGCCACTTCTCCAGGGAATACTTTGCTCACTCCGAAATCTACCCTATTTCAGAGTGTTTACACCCGTGGCTCATTCGCCAATAATTGCAGCTTTCTGTCATTTGATATGGCGTTTTACTCCTCTACAGGTCCCATCATTTAACAGAGGGTCCTTAAATTTGGTTTGTTGTAATCAAAGTGAGTTCTGCAACCTGTTACTGGAACTGGAGCACCGCTCATGACCACTGACGACTTCTGGTGGAACTTGGTTGTCAGGAGGCTCTGCAATGGCCTTTGGAACGGATTCACGGATATTTCCCCGCCAGTGGCGCTTGGAAGATCTACTCCGTTTCCCCGTAGACCCCTCTAGCATTGCACGCCGTGCACGCCCGACAGGACGCACTCGACGCTGTTAGAACCCTCGTACGCTTAACGTTGAGTTTTAGGCTACCCGTGAACAGCCGACTGCTAGCTGACGATACTGTGGGGCACGCGACGACCATGCATCACGACGACTATGCAGGGGTGGGGTGGGGGGGTGTAATCTCCATTTTTGGGTATGCTTTTTGCAAATCTTACTACATTTAGACCTGTTCTAAGTCACATGGCGCACCAGCGAGTGTCCACGCAGAGGCCAACACCTTGGGAACATGGGGACCGATCCACTGCACCATGACATTATCCACTTGACGTACACAGGTGTACATGGCTGGGAAAACGTCGAAGTCTGGGTTGGCCAAGCGTGTCCTTCGAGCAGCATACAAGCCTGGGTGACGTCATTCCGCTGGTCTCTCATGGCGGCCTGAAGTGCATCCCAGGCGGCGGTCACTTGCAAGATGTCTGCTGGATCTCGTCCTTGGAGAGTCCCCTCGGAAGCCAAGATAAGCTCCCCTCTACTCGGTGAGTACTACAGCTCGATCCAGCCTTATGGGATTTCGTAGGCAACGCTGCGTGCTGCGTTCACTGCGAGCTCCTGGGCGTCCCTACGGTCTTGCTGCTGGATACAGATCACGTCTGCCCGTGCTGCCTCGAGGTCACCCGTCAGTTGCTCTACTTGTGCCCTCAGCGCGGTGCAATCGTTCCTGGCACGATCCCTCTCACATCGGTAGTGGCTGGCGTTGTCCTTCTGTTCCTTGGCGGCTTTCTGGGCATCATGGAGCTGTCCCACGAGGGTAACATGAGTGTTCTCTCACTCACTCTCCTTGTCCTTCAGGTTGCGAGTGAAACGGTCACACGTTTCCTTGAGCATGTGCGGCTCATCTTTCAGGTCTGCACACTCGTCTTGGGCTCCCTGCTTTTCTAACCGAAGGTAGGCCCCCAGCTTGTTTACGGTGTACTGGACACCTTTGACACCTTGGCACCGCATCCCGCTGTTCCCAGATATTTGGCCTCACCGTGAGTACGCTTCTGGGTCGGTGGGGGTATGCTCTGCATAAGACGAGTCGTGCGTGGTGGGGGACCACCCTGGTGGTCTGATCTCTGGCTCTGGGGCGAAGCACTGGCCGCCGAGGCGCCCAAATACTCCGAACTGCTGGTGACGGTGCTCAGGGGCTTAGGCTTTCCGGACGCAGACGAGTGGCTCTCCGGGGTGACAGGGGTGACTTCAGAGGCCTTGAGGTTCTTCACTGTCTTCAGGAGGGCTGTCATAATTTCGTCGCTACGAGCGAGGATGACCAACAGGGGTCCCAGGGCATCTTTTGTGGCCTTAGGGTCACTTGAGCTCCTTTCGGGGAATGCGAGGGAGGGTCGCGACTGCCATTGTTGTCCCGGTGAGCGTGTTTGGCACAGCTGCGTCGCGGTAACTCTCTGTGGTAAGTGGCGGCGCAGGGTTGTAGGTAGAGAATTCCGCCTTTCAGTGTGCAAAATCGGTGCGGGAACGCTCCAACCACTACAGGTGAGCCTTGTCCCATCCCTGCTTGGTGTCTAACTTCCGGAGGTGAAATCTGATGATCACGCGTTCGCGTCTGAGTACCACTTCCTTCAGGTTATCACTCCTGGCAAGTGGAACTTGGTCTCATAGCGCCCCATGAATTCAAACACCATCAGTTGTGTAACAGATGGCAATGACATGGGGTCTATGAGGTCTTGGTGGATGTCACAATGCTTCGACTTCCCTTTAGGTGAGGCTTCCTGCTTCTTCCGCCATTCTCCTGTGCGGACTGAACCTCTTCTTTGTGGTGCGTGAGCACATGTGTAACCGCCTTGTTGATGGACGGAAACATTGCCATGTGGCACCGGAAGAGAACACCTGAGAAGCAGTGGCCCAAAATGAATCCAATGGTTGAGGATGCCTTCGAGCCCCTCCCCACAGTGCTTTTTTCCATGGCGCAATCGGGGACCACAAACAGCGAGCGGGTCCACCTGCGTGCAGTTATCCGGCTTCCGTTCCAAATGTGGACGCTCTCGGGTGACCATGGCTTGAGGCTTCGGCAGAGCATCCTTGTGGCCGGGGTCAAGCTCTGTCCAGAGCTCGCATCCCCGGACAGGACAATGCATCCTGCACTCCAACAAGGCGACGAGCAACACTTGGACATCCTTGCAGTCAATCTTGTCCACTGGCAGTTGCAAAGCCGCAATCGTGATTTCCGGATGTAGTTTGGGGTAGTACTTGTGTCCGGAGATCGTTGCGATTCTCCTCATGCCTCCCCAATGGAGTGCGGTCGTCGTCGTACGCTTGTCACAGCCACTTCGGCTCTCCCACACCAAGTGGGGCCGCTCCATCATGTAAGAGTGCTGAGGAAGGCCCGGAACGTGGTCCGCATGGTACTTCACCTGGCCAGATGGCTTGCCCTCCAGATATTCATCAGGGTACAGCACATCCTGAGTGTATGGGTCTGCAAACCTCTGCATCCATACTGGGATTAGGACTATAAACCACCACATTTACATTTACATTTACATCTTGTCGTCGGTGAGGAGTCTTTTTGGTGCGGATGCACAAACTCTGGTCTCGGCGAGTGATTCGCAGGGCCGCTATCGTGAAGAACCCATGGTGGTGGCAGACGTGGACGACGAGTCAAACTCGTTGCCGCTACCCTCTCTGTATGCCAGGCCCGCCTCTTGGATGGTGGTCTCCAGCCCTTCCACGATCTCTTGGGTAGTGAGATCCGCATCTGCTGCATCTCTGGCTGCTTCTTGGACGTCCATATCCTTGTCGGTGCCCTCCACTTGACCTTCACCGGTCTGCACCGCCCTCTGTCCCTCTTCTTGCTCGTTGATTGGGTTGACGGGCCGAGACCCATCCTCACCCACACTGTTTGTCGGTCCTGCACGCTGGTGTCTACAGCCCATCTACTGCACACTACTTCTCTTCATCCTGGTCACAGCACTAAACTGTAAACAAAGTGAATTCTGCAACCTGCTACTGGAACCGGAACACCCCTGACCAATTGGCTGTCATGAGGCTCTGCTATTCTCTTCGGGACAGATCCACAGACATCTCCCCGCCAGTGGCGCTTGGAAGATCTATTCCATTTCCCCGTAGCTGTGCACGCCGTGCACACAATGCTGTCAGAACCCTCATACGCTTCTCCTTGTGTTTTACGCTAACCAAGACCAGCCGACTGATGACCTCAAGACATAGCATGATAGGTGACACTCTGGGTTTCACAAAGGGCCTCCACGGGGAGGACTTCGCACCGGTGCTGACACACACTGTTTCAGACGTCCCTTACACAGTGCAACACAGGACCAGATCCATAGTGAAAGAGGTAACAGTTAAGAGAGGCCTATTCCCGAGGGAATAGGTTGTCAGCCCTACTGCTTCCGACAAGTGCTAAAGGAGAACTGCCGCTATTGGGCTCAGAGCAGTACAAGAAAGAACTGGTTCCTTAATCCTACTGTTGCTATAATAGTGACTAACAACAAATTACAAGGTGTAAAATGTATAAATGTGAATGTGGTTATTTATAGTCGCAATTCACTATTATCGTGCTCTAGTGACTTACATATTTACTCCAGGTCATTGGCATCCTTGTTACACTACATTCCTTCTGAACTCCCCTGGGAGCATACAGGACATTGATACTGTAGCACAGATGTGCTAATTACTCACATTAGCGTTCACTCGCCTGACCTGTACCTTTTTAACGTGTAGGTGTGTCACAGGAGAAACTAAACCTAATCCAGTGCAACCTATAGGACTTACTTTTTACTTCGTGCAAATGCTACCATTCTCGCGCACTGGAGTCTACACACTAGTTTTGTTACATTGTTGGTAAAATGATGATCACTTGGAGCGTATTTTACATGGACCCGAACAGGTCATACTTGTGTTTGTTTTGGACCATTCATTGGTTCATTTCTGACTTTTACTCAAGTCTGTACAGGCCTCTAAGTACATTGTTAAAATAATTTTTAAAATTATTGACATTCATTGACAAATGAAAAAAGAAAATTGAAACTTTTTCTACTCATCATTCATAGATAAAACTTAATGTCAGGCCTCCAATCTTATAAGAACAACCACTAAACATCATCATCTGTATACACAAATCTTTTCTATGTATCACCAATGGCCCAGATTTACTATTCTTAATTGAGTTTTTATTGGCCCAAAGCATGTTTCTGTGTTTTCCATTTGTACTTTTTACATATGGGTGATGGTTGTGAGGTCCAGTATTTTACAATGCAACCTAACGATATGTTTTAAATATTTTATTTATTTGAAGCATAAGAACTATGTCTTGATTTGGAAGGTGGATTAAAAATAGATAGAGCATATCAAATATAGATAACATGAAGAAAAATAGTTTGTGAAAGAAATGTACAGCATTTAGCTGTAAACAATTTTCTATTACATTAAGAAATAACAAACATTTCTATAAAAGTATAAAAAATCAACTTGCACAATCCACACGTACACTATTTTGTACAATGACAAAATTCATTCATAACTGAGCATCCAACAGTCATCAGTTTCTAAATTGTAACTACTTCTTCCACACTGCAGCACAATACACATCCATTATATGGAAAATATAGATATATCTGTTTAATCGTGAGCAACAAAATAAAAAGAACACTTTCAAAACAGCCCACCTAATTCAAACTTTCATCAAAGTCAACAAACAACAATGATACAATGATACCTGATAGGGTTCATGATGCAAAATAACTATAGTCCAAGAATAATGATTCAAGATAAAAATAAAGTTTGCCATCTCTTGTTTAGTAGAACGCTGTATAGCTATTATTATTTCATCTAAATTCTTAGTAACATTTAATTCATTAGTTCTATTTGAAGCTGGAGTAAAACCATTTTATCAAGAGTATAGTTCACACAAAAAAGCACGCTGCATCTTGCATACTACGACGTCCAGCGAGTATTTGCAACAGCCTCTAAAGGAGGTCGTCTGGTCGACCCCCTCTGCCGAACTTTGCTTGCCTTCCTTATTGTCATTGAGTTGGGACCTGCCACCAACTCTGGATTCTGTAAAGGTAAAGAACAACACTTATTATATCTATGAGAGATTCTTTATAGCAGTCAATTAATTGATAATCAAAATTATATCATATGCTAGTGAAGTGAGCATGCACATTTCATATATTTATTGAAGTTTTATCTAAAGCATCTAAGACAGTATTTTCAAGATAATGCTCAGCCACAAAAATATTTGTTCTGTAAAAGCCAGTATCAATAAACGATGCCTTTTCCATTGTATGTGTAAGAAAATTAGGATTTGCATTATATGGGTATACTATATATTACAGTTTTTAAAATACCACGGTGTCTTGTTTATGAAAACACAATGTCACAGGAAGTTACTATTGAATGATTTTTGCCAGACGTACCGTGGATTTCCAATGGCAGATGACCCACTTAACATTGCAGAGATTTTATGTACACCATGAAGTTACATCAGATGAAAATCATTCGGTTTGCATTTCTATTCCACACTTGTTTTGATGGGTTTACAGCAGGCCTTTTATCACGTATTATTTAGATTGTTCTAATTTTTTCTACTAGACCTCTTTAAATGATCAGAATTATTTGAATGCACAAAACAAATCATACTATTTTAATCAAAGCATACTTGTTCAGCCACTAAGCATAAACTTTAACACTTAACCCGAATAACATTAAGACCCTCTAAAAAGCCTATTAGAAAATGCTTATGGCAGATACAAGCTTTTGAAAGGAAGGATGGGGCAGCCAGTGGATTTTATGTGTTTCATACAGCAAAAGCCTGACCCTGGCAAAAATGCAAAAACATAAAAAAAGAGGACATTTAGAGGGTAGAAGGGAGAGTACATATATGTGGCCCTTGCACCAACTCAATAAGAAGTTCTTTTGAATCAATTCGAAGTCACAACTTACATCTGGACTCATCCACTGCCGAGAGTAATCTTCTTCGTTCTGCCTCTTCTTGTCGATGTGATGAACAACACAAGATGCGGGGATCCAGACTATTAGGGATAGGACAATCACTGTGCCCACAATGTTGGCTTTCATGAAAGCGGCTGTAAAAGTAAATCAATAATGCATGATTGTTATGATGCGTCGAGCATTGTCGCAATGATATAGAATGGTTTGACATATACAGATAAAATAAAAAATGTGTTATGAACCAATAAGTAAAAATTTTACAACTTTGTCTTTATACAATGTTGGCCTTTCAACATCGAACATCACTACAGTGAATGTTCTCAACAATGGAACCCAATTTGCAGTCACAAATCCTTCCAATGTAGAGGGTTTTCGTTGTTTATTCCATAATTTACTTACATTCTTAATAGGTAATGCATGAGAAAAGTTTCCCTTATTCAATTTTTCCATTGTTCACTCTTCTGCTGTTGAGGACATTCATTTATATATATATTACTACTGTTTGTCTATAAAATGTATCAGATTAGGAAAACTATTGATGATAAAAAGAGGATTTGAACAGTATGTTGTTCTTTATCATTTATACTGTAATTCACATTCAAAATGTGAAATTTGATTATTTATGCCATAATAAGAAGAAATCACTATTTGCTTCTACAGGTTGGACCTGGTTGGTGTCCACCAAATGTGTTATAATAGGAAAATTTTTGATGGTAAAAGTCTCATTTCAAAACATATTGTTTTTCATTGTTTACAGTATAATAAACATTAAAAAACTGAAAATAAATTATGCTTCCCTTATAAAGTTACTTGTCCCCTTAGTAAACGAAATATCGCAATAAATAAAAGGTACTTTACCAAAAGCACTTGGACTGAGATTTTCAATAACATCCCAGAATCTTTCTACTAGATCTTGAACTTGCTTTTCACATTTACCCTAAAGATTAAGAACAAAAATCACATTCAAAACATATAATCACATGTATGACTTTCTAACTATCTCTATCACGTTTTATGCCAGCGCGTCTGTATAACATTCCATTGTGATATAAGGTGATTCATTCCTACAAACTTATTTAAGTGGTTCTAGCATGACTTGAACCAAAGAATAATGACCTATTAGATTTACTACTTTATGAAGACATCATAATCACATAATTTGAAAGTTTTGTTTCTCTCCAGTTCAACATTTATTTTCTCGTATGCTTTTTTGACAAAAAATAGAAAATCTAAAATCAAAAGTCCCACATTTTTGTAATTAAGTCATGAGACTTATGACTCTCACTCAGATTAGAACTATATCACATAATATTCTGCTTCACCTGGTTACAATAGCCCTGTACACATGGGACTCCATTTGGCAGGTCTTCATAGCCGCCGGGAAAAGGATATGGTGCACAAGTCGAGTTAAACGCTGGGTCTTTACAGCAGTACTTGCAGGTGTCATCCACTGTAACAAAATTATTTTACTACAAATTTAATACATATGTAGCTTTTGCCTCTTGGCATAGTAAATATTCTATTGCAAATTTATTAACATTTTACTTTTGATATTTTTAAAACACTTTTAAATATTAACGTCTGACACATCTTGTAAGGGCAATCATGTGGAGATAAATTGGGTGCCCCAAAAGTAATCTACTGATCTTTATTTAGAATTCAATAGAATCAAGAAAATACTTGTAAGTCATGGAGAAACTTTTGAGATATTAGATCGTACTCCGTCCAGATTCATAGATTTTTCTGTGAGTAAACATTCATATTAATGAACTGGTTAAATCATTTGAAATATGGCAATAATGTCTTCAAGTGTCTTTGCTTGTGTTAGGAAGAGCATCCAAACGTGAAACCTTCCCAAACTTACGCAAAACGTCAGCAATCCAACCCCTACTGTGGGAAACAACATATTTGTTTCACTGATTGATTGATAGAGATGACAAAGCCTTACTGTGCGTGGGATCATCACATGCGCACGACACCAGGCCCTTGGTCTCGCAGAGCGGCACACACATGCCGAGGCCGTCACATTTACCCCTTCAAAAAGATAAATAATAAAAACTGACATGGAACAAGATTGGACACAATGTATCATATATTTGATCCAAACTTTGATGATCTTATTATCTGCACGATAGACAATAAACAAATATAAATGTAACATACTGCTGTTTATCAAATAACCCAAATCATCTATAAGTGCTTACTTGTTTAGACAGTCTGTGCCATTTGTTTTTGGTTTGGAGTTAGGACAGTCAGCATTATTTCCAGAGCAGTAGCTGGCCTGCTCACATGGACCCTCATCGTAGCACTTGAAACTTGGGTCTGCAAACTGGCACGCAGTGCAGCAAAGGTGGTTCACATCACTGAAATGAGATGATGGCACCACTGTACATATAAAACTGTCATGTACAAAAAAAAAAAATATGTAGATTTATATGTGTTTGCCAGTGCTTGCGGATACAAATTCGAAGATTGAAAATATATAGATTTAGAATCATGTTAATTACTGGTATATGATTGATAAGTATATATAGAAATTGAGAGAGACCCTCTCATTAATGACATACAATAGAACTTTCTCCATATTGCTTATTTAGAATTTTCTGTTACCTCCAGATTAGTTTGATTTCCCTTCATCGACATTATAAGTATACATTAGTAGGTTGTATCAAATATTGGCTACCTTGAACATTTTACACTTTGCACTTTTGAGATAATGAGTTTGAACTGTTTCTACTGTTTATTTATCTAGTATAGTTTTATATAGGTTTAATATTTCATTTGGTTGATCATTTGTTATAACAGATCAAAGGAAAAAATTACAAACAAAGTGATTAAGGTCCATCTATACCTGCATACGGCCTTTGGTTTGAAACGACAGTTCCTATCGCAGCACGGGTTAGTGCCTTTCTTCGTTTCTGGACCAACATCACAGTCTTCTCCAGGTTCCACATTGTTGTTGCCACAAAAGGCTGCCTGGGGAGCTAAACAGAGATGATGCTTCGCCGAATGAGTTTATTGTGTCGGAATCTTAATTTTCTGTACATTTTTTTCTTGTTCAATACAAAATAAACTTTCTGACAGGTTTATGCCACTAGCTGCGGCCATCTTCATAACTTCACAGTGAATCTAGTTGCTAAAACTCAATAAGTAAGTTTATTTTGTGCTGAACTTGCGCAACAACAATGAACTTGCACAACAACAAAAAATGCACCAAATATGAGGATACTATTCATCTTTGAGAATGAGCAACATTTTAGTACTGGCAGATCAAGGTTTTCACAAAACGAACGGTTGACACTATTGGATAAATCAGTAAGAATTCTATGAGATTTATACATCTGAAAAACAGGGCAAAAACCATCTGGATGTCTTTTTGGTTGAAAATGTTGGATATGTGATCCCTGTACCTTTGCTCTAGATCTGCCTCACTAGATGGCTATTAAATCATAAATAATTATCACGTAAAGTTTATCTTATTCAGAGTCGACAAAACTTTTATCCTGCTTATCCATACAGTTAAATTAATTAATTAAATAAAATGAAAGACACATTCTGTTGAAATAGTATTACAAATATACAAAATTATATCTTGAGTTTGAATCACTCATAGAGAAGTTTCGGATTTTACTAATTGATGAAACACAACATGGAGAATTGCATAACGAGAAACTATATTAGACATACATGTTTAATGGGTGAAGAGACCACAAATGAATACCAGTAATCTCCCATATGTAAATATATCATAAATAGTAAAGCTAAATTTTACAGCGAAAACATTTAATGCATAAAAATATATAATTGTAAACTAAATATAACATCACACAGTAAATTACATAGTTCACATTATTCATCATCGTACATAATTCATTTCATTATATCAAAAAATGTATGTGATGGAATACTGGTATATTATACAAAGAATCAAGGCTATTACAAATTTGACATCAAGGTTCAATGATATCATACTGCATATGAATCACTACCACTGGAAATATTTTATATAAAACTAAAAACTAAAATAAAAGGGATGCTTTTAAAAAAATATTCTATTTTTGTTTCCAGTAGAAATGATTATTTGAAATATGACAGTTAAGAGACTCTTATTAGTATATGTAATTAAGTCATTAAACTTATTAGATTCTATTCTACTCTCACTGTTATGCCAAGCAAGCTCCTACCACTGTATTGACATAGCTGAAGACACATCTTCCATTTGACTATATCAAGTGGCCCTGACTGGACTTGAACTTACGACCCCAAGGTTGCAAGACCAGAATGATACCATCATCCCAAGCAGCAGGCTGTTAAAAGGCTACACGGACTAACCATTGTCTCTGTAACCACCAGCCTCCATACTTGATCAGTTCTCATCTCAACCCAGAGGTTGTGGGTTCAAATCCCACCTGAGGAGGGAACTTTTTGGGAGGTCTAATGTTCCAGCCGTGTTAAGTTCTGTGATTCTATGAACAACTGTGTATATATTTTTCCTAAGTTTGCTTGTGAATTCAATTCTACTCTCACTGTTATGCCAAGCAAGCTCCTACCACAGTATTGACATAGCTGAAGACACATCTTCCATTTGACTATATCAAGTGGCCCTAACGGAACTCAAACTCACGACCCCAAGGTTGTGAGATCAGAATGATTCTTATTAGGTTAATTAGAATACAAAAAAAATCTTAAATAACTATTATATAAAGCTTATAATCTATGAGGATTGCATGTAGAATATCTTAATTTTTTCAAATCATATATACATATGATACTACTATCCACAAGGAATAGTAAATTTACACACGACTTACCATCTGCAACATAAAAATTACTGAATTGCAATATTGTCAGTCTGAAAATTACCAGATATGGTAATTTGATCTTGCTAATGAGTATATGGTAAGAATAATAATGGAAACTTAAGCCTGTTCTTGACTTTGTCATCAAAAACATTGGTTTGGTACATGCAAATTACAAGACAGAGACTTATCTTTCTATACACTAGTAACATTAAAAGTAGAAGAAAATCTTTAACTATTGGGATTCTATCTAAAGTTCTCTGCGGACTTGATCTTTAGTTATTATCAAATAAAATTTGCATTTCTAAAATTCATTACAGATGACATATCTGGACACATCTGAGTATACATTTTGTGAACAGTTTTGAATTGCTACACTTCATTCAAATCCTATAAGAACATCCTTTTAGATAGATCATTTTTTTTAATCTTGAGTCTTCGGTGTTCATATCAAACAATGATTGATATGAATTAGACATGGCAAAAACAACAATACATCATATGACATAGACAAACACAAATACTGAGAATGTAATAATATGCATAATGTACTAAAAAAATTTACCTGTAAAGCACTTTTCATGCTTCGATTCCAGGACTGCTCCAATCGATCTTTGACTACATGGTGAAAATTTCTGAGAAGAGAAACAACAGCAGTACAGATTTAACCATGAAATACAAAATCATGCAAGAAAAATATTGTTGAGATAGTAAGATTGTACTGCATTTTTTTCATTTTGCAATCACTGACCTTATTGTTTGCATCGTAACCAGACACTGAGTACGTGTACATGATGTGCTTTCCACCCTCATAGGAATTTGGAGCACACTCAGATGTGTCTGGGTCATGTTCACTCCCCCAGTTGTGGCCAAATTCTAATGACAAAAGCACAAGAATATTAAACAGACATTGTGTTGGTGACATTATTCAATGCACGACTCAATGGCATTGCATCGCTTTCCATACATAATAGTTGTCTGAAAATATGAGGTGTTTCTTTATATTTAGAAACATCTTCTAGGAGAAACACTCATCTTCTGAAAAACATCTGATCTGTCAAGTTAGCAACCAACACACAAAATATTAGTTTTTTAATGTGAAAATTTATACGACTTACCATGTGTAGTAACTAAATCTGCCTCTGAAGTCAGCAGTCTTCTGTTATATCTGAAAATATTTATGATAAGAAATATTGTTACAGCACCTGCTGACCATTTGAGTAAAAAACATTGGTAATATGAGTAACTTCATGAAAAGAAACATTAGCAATCTTGATTGCAGTAAATTATAAACCAATATTCCTCAACATCTATTGAGTTTGATGAAGTAAGGTTTTGGATGTGATCCCAATATGTTCTCACATACAAGATGTACTCTTAAATACCTGTTTAAAGATGAGCTCCAGCCAGTATTTAAAAAGAGCTGAGATCCGCCTTTATAATAAGCTGCAAAAATAGATAATATTCAATAAAAATTGGAAAATTATGGAAATCATATCAAATGTACATAAGTTTGCAAACTTCTACCACATTTTTAAAGATTATTACATCATAAAATCATATAAGTTTATGTTTCTAATATAATATGATCAAGAAAAATTACATAAATTCTAATCCATATGAATGTGTATAAATAAATAATTGCTTTCATTTCATATTATAAATCATTTAACCAATTTACAGACATCATGCAAATGCCACAACCAAACAAGCACAAAAATATTAACATGCTTTAGTTTAATCACTTCAAGATATAAAAATGGAAAACTATTGGAAAATTTAATCACAAAAGTATGACAATAAGAGCATATCAAGAATGACAAGAGTAGAAATAAAAGAACAAATGAAAACACTTTAAATACTAATGGAACAAAACAAGAAATATTTGTACTGTTTACATATCTAAGTCGAGACATCCATATCTACAAATGTTGAATTGAATTTGGAATGTATTATTGAACGAATAGAAATTCTAAAAATATACTTCAAAGTGGTATTTAGAATATACATCTACTATATTTGCTAATTGCAACATAAATTATTCCTTTCGGACATTTTATTCTTTCAGCATTACTCTATGTGGGAATCGGCAAATAGTCAAGTATAAATATAACATAATATTAACTTTTAAAAATACCTAAAAAACAATATCAAAATATTTATCTTTTTTAATTTTCTTAACAACAAACTATTTGAATTTCTCCAAGAATAATATGAAATTCGAATATTCTAGTGTGAATGATGTTATTTATATATACATATAATAGTGAGTGTAACGTGCATTGAAATGCAGATGTATTAAAGTGGCTGTATTACATATTTGTAATTGTTTTACATATACATTGTATTTTCAACACAATAATTTCACACTTATCATAATGCATACAAATAATATTATTGTAAGAGAAACTATCTCTGAAAACATATTTCTAAATTATGATAATCAAATATGTCAGAATACAAAGAACAATTAACTGTGAAATAGAAAACAGGGTTACAAAAATAAAGATTGATTTTCTTTACGTTAGGTTCCCCGGCATCTGTTCTCCAGAGAAAAGATTTAGTGTAGTTGAGTGAAACAGAACAAACCAGAGGTAAGTTTATGGTACTGTGCAATAAAGTGTTAAAAATTAATACAGTAACTATTATTTGGTTCGCTGCCAACCTAAATCAGTTAATGTCTTTCTTAAAAATTTAAAAATACTTTCAAAAGATGCATTTCAGGTATTACGTGCAAGTGTGTGGAGCTTAAGAATTCCTTCAAGCACTAGTAAATGTAAATTGAATCATTTACAAATATTCAATTTGTCATATAGGTATCCAATGGATAAATGTCATCTAAATCACTAACTTTGGCCCATTACATTGTCTTCCTTTTTCCTGTTTTTTTTTCTTTTTCAAATATTAACAAATTTCTTTAACTTTCATAATGTTAAAATTTTCACATAATGAAATAAATTATAGATAATTAACATCATTTAATTTTTTAAAATTACAGGCGTAAAAAATAAATACAAATGCAGTTTTCAACTTTAATATCTTATCATATTGGTGCATCAATTTGAAATTTAAATAAATATGAATATATCAGATGATTAGCAGCCCATGCGGAAAATCTCGTACATAATACAGATCTGGAAATGATATACACGCACATTGCTTCAACCGAGTTTCTCCTCATGCTTGCAACAGTCTACATTGGGAGTTTTTATGTGTTGTGCTGAAGAATCACCAGTTTGTGAACAATGCAAGAGACTATGGAGAATTGGAGATATAACTTGTGAAATTTTCTTCATGTATCTACATAAATACGTATTCCTTATTGCTTGAAGGTCATTGCTTTAGAAAGAATACATTTTCTACTTCATGGTGATACATTTTTACCGTTCTAATTTAAACATAAATGTTTGAAAATGGGTCCACGAAATCAGGAGTCCAGTGAAACTATCTTTGTAACTTCATATTTATGGTAGCATTTGTGATCGTATCTTAAATGGGTCTCGTAAGTTTGTGTGAACAATTAATTAAGTTTCTTTGTCCAAAATGAATGCAAACCAACAATCTCTAGCTGTCATCTTTGTTTTAATCATGACAATTTATGCCGTCAATGTGGTGTGAGTTTCTTGTTCCATGTGTAGCCAACCTCTTTAAAGTCGAACTTTTCTTTTTCAATGAGTTTTTTATATTTTAATGAAGGAAGCAGGTGGTAGTGATAGTTGTGGTAGTGTTGCAATAATGTTGACTAAGAAGTCTTGGGCCAAAATCTTTTGAAATGTGGTAAGCGTATGTGTCTGATAGGATTTATGTGTTAGAATGGTATCCTCCATATATGTGTCTATGCCCCTCAAGCATTGTTTTGACAGACAAAATAGAATATAAATTTTTGTGGACCAAAATAATACATATTACTACATGCTTATCATATTACTAACATTGTAGCAACAATAACAGATATGTAATCCATCTATTATAACAGTTCATGTGGCATGGGTCAGCACAGTACATGTATGTGACAGTGAGAGATATTGTATATTTGTGCCTATAAATCACAAATAATTCCTATAATGTTGGTCACAACATGGTACTATTATGCTTTCTACAATGTTTTACAATGCTCAACCTGGATACATTTGCTTGACGAGAAACTCTGTTACAGCACCGTGATATGTACATTTATATAGTCAGAAGCAAAAAGTATGTTAATATAGTTGCATGCATGGAAAACTCCCCAGATTATGTTAATAGTTGAAAATGAAACCCAACAGCGTAAGTTAGCTTCATTATAAGTTCATAAGCATTAGTATTGGACTTGATTGAAGTAAAAACCGCAATTACTTTAAGTCAGGCAGATGGACTTATCATTTACAGCATACATGTACCGGTATATACATGGTCAACAATCAGACTCCACACTGTATAGCTGTGTTTGCTGCACAACAACGTTTGTTTTGTTTTTTTAATTAATATGAAATAAATGAAAAGTAAATTACTTTTTCATTTAGAAACTTTTGTAAAAAGATACCATTATTGAGTGTACACCATAGTTGGCATTACATAGCAACAAGATATACAACAGTGATATGTTACCAAGAAAAATCACTTTATTATGTAATGCTTTAGTTGTATACGAAAGAATTTGTAAAGAATTCACAAAGAAGTGTTAACCTTAACAGTGAAAAGTTTTTCATCACAAGTCAGATCTGTTATGAAAGGTTGAAATTGCAGAGCTTGGAAATGCGAAACTCCTTAATCAAAAGAGGAAAACTTACCAACAAGCATTGGAAGATATTAATAATGTTAATAGAGGCCTTCAAAGTATTAATTTGATAGAAGTAAAATGAATATTTTATCACCTGGAGAACAGATGCCTCCAGGGTGGTAGGGGGCTTGGGAGGCTACATATGAGAGGCCCAGAGTGCCTTCTGGGAAAGGCTGGGATGTGAAGAGATGGGCTAGGCAATGGCGGCCAGCGTCTAGATTGTCACGACTAAATACCTGCAATGATTATCATCTGCTTGTGTAATGTGAGTGTTAACATTGAGCTTTAAAGTTCAACTTTTGTCGAGTCTGGTAAATATAATGCATGGATGATTGATGATTTGATGAAAATGGTTTTAAAAGTTTTTATGTTGAATGAGTGCTTTAGACTTCAGAAAATTTTGACGAGTTGCTATTTTATTTGTTGTTGCTTGTATCCTGTAGACAAATAGTTATTGAGATGGTTTACTGAGAAAACTACACTTTGAATATAAAATATTGTATGTAAGCAGTCTGGCTCAAAAACAATACAGAAAGCTAGAGAAATAATGTTGATAAAGGTTTTGTGTATATTTTGTTTATAGTACGATAAAGACAAGTATTAGAATAATTTTGCCTTTGTTTGATGATAGAAAGTTGTTATTGACCAGAAAGATGTGTTAACCTATACCTTTTTTTGCTACA
>CM032660.1:47742414-47842414 GCA_019095985.1 Streblospio benedicti | reverse complement strand
ATCAATTATAATACAAGGGCAATTTGTACATGAAAATTAATTTAATGGCAATAAAACATCATATCATGTCAGATTCTTAATACTCCTTTTAATTTCAAACGCAGGTTTTTTGAGTGCAGTAACCATACAAATGCAAGTTATCTTTGCAACCTTTAATGCGTTCACCCTTGAATAATTAGAATGTAGATAACAACCCTACCTCTGTATCCAAAGCAATGGTCAGAATTATAGGTCTGAAATCTAAGTAAGAGAAAGTCTATCATGACACAGTGCTTAAATCCAGCTGCTGCACGCTATTGTGCTCCCGACCATGAATCACTGACGCGACTAATATCGGGATGGGAATCACAATAGCAGCATTCAGTCTGTAGTCTGATCGACGGAGTCTGACATATTTGACTTTTCATGATTCTCGGCCAAACTAAGATGTGACAGACTCGTGAGAGAATAACATTTAGGATGGCAATTTGTGGGAAGCTAGTATTACACAGTGATTCCATTGACTACCACCAGTTAATTTAATTTTCTGTACAAAATGCCCCCGTTTGTTGAATGCACCACTGCGTATTAGAATATGATGAGGTGCTTACATGAGGAGCACACACCCCCTATGGAGTAAGTCCGGGGGGAGGCAATATAGGCGAGCCCCAGAACACCTCCATCGAATGGCTGATGAGTGAAGAGATGCGCCAAACAGAAGGCTTGAAAGCGCGAGTCCGCACTGAATTGCTAGCAGGGAAACAAGAAATGGCATGCACATTTAATTACATTTAAAATTGTTATCACAACCCTTTGTTTGCTGTTTGACCTATGGTTAAAAAGTATTGGAGAACACTGCAGCTGAAAAGTTTGGTGAAAATATTTCATGATATATGCTGATGGGTGATATAGATGAGGGAGAGGCATACTGCTAGGAGTTAAGCATGCAATCTATAAAACAAAAAAGGTAAGAAATAATCAAAATCACTTATGCTGGTAATAAAATCATGTTATCGTTTAAAATGACTTGATGTCAGATTTGTTGAATTGTCATGTTTGTGGACAAGATTAATCAAAGTATCTGTATACATGTATGTTTATTATAGCGTAAAGGTATTTGTTTCAAATTTTCTAACTGGATAAAAGATTGTCTGCTGTATTACATACCTATGCTTTTGATGTTAAGTTTTTATGGGATATATTAAAATAGAAAAAAATAAAAATCATCATCAACATCATGCTAATGGGACATAAAATTGATCTTGATTTAATCAAATATATAATTGAAATGAAAAAAATAATCACATTCCATTGATTATGATTTGTTTTCTTTCAAATTAGACAACATTTTGACATATTGCTAATCATACTACTTGATAAAGGTAAAAAGACTATCAAGTAACACTCAAACAGCATTTTTCAATGGAATATTCATACAGAAGTACATTTAGCTTTACCAATATATTACTATGCACGAAACCATAATAAAAGTTTACAATAAACTTAATAAAACAATACAAAATTACAACATATTTGAAGCATGACATCCATCCTAATTATATGCACAAAGGACCTTTTGAACAAATTCCACCTAAACCAGAGGGTCTCTTGGAGCCTATATAAGCTAATCCCAATACAGATGTGTCGGGAGATGATATACACGCAAAAAGGTGAGCTAAACATACATCCCGCGGCACCACATTTCGCGCAAATGACTGCAGCACAAAGTTAGAAAAGGTTAAATAAAAATTAATTTATAGCTAACAAAGGGACATTATGATATTGGATGAAATGAATGAGACTTATAGAACTTGTAATAAAATCATACCATTACTTTGCATGACACACATGGCACAAAGTAGAGATTTGGTTTTCTTATCTAAATTCTCTACAATATATATTTGATGGTTTATGTGTTTTTTCTAAATTACTTATTTTGTGAGAGAACCAATAGTTTAGTTACCATTTCAAGAAAAAATTCAAAACATTCAGAAACTGACTGTTCTGTGACCCTGACTTCTCTAATGGTAAATGTGTACGTAACAAACAAAAGCAACAATTAGCGATGGCACCACATACCTCAAGCAGCGGCTTGGTGTCCCACAGTTCTCTCTCTTCATTGTAATGAGGCTGTCCCCCAGTAGGCACAGTCGGGGCCTCATGGATACGTACCTGTAGTACCAACAAAATGGTTACTTGTTTTGTAGTCTTATGATGGGCATTATGTCACCATAAATACTTTCTTATCTTATCTACAACAACGAACGAAGGAATGCCTCATTTTAGTTTTTATAGTAATTAAAAATCTATAATTGCTTTGGAACAGTATTAAATGTAACAGGCACCATTTCTTAAGACCAGCAGTCTAACAAGGAGTGCACAATTTCATTTTAGTTCTACATCTCAGCTATTATTGTCACATAAAGAATACAGTAAGGGCCATGTAAACTCACAACATTGAAGACTTGACAAACATCTGACAACATATCCCTGTTAACACACATTGATCAGAAAATCACAAATACACAAGGTTATACAGAAAATCGCACCTCTTTGATTTCAAATCCCATGCCTATGAAACCGTTTCCAAAGTCTGTTTCTTGGTAGATTTTGTCAACTCTGTCAATAAGACCGATCTGAAAATTTTCAAAACAAATGTAGTAAAGCTGTGATCACAATTGTAAAAGATGATTGAATTTGGTGATAAGTTTCTAAGATTTATTTATGACATTCAATCTTAATTCATAGATTCTCTTTAATTAACAAAAAATACAAGCATTGTTGAAAGTTAGAAAAACAAATCAGAAGATATTTTATAGCTATAAAAATAACAACAGTAAATGTAAATAAGACTATTTGTGTTACATACCAAATAGCTGGTAGTTTTAGAATGACTGCTTTGCCCCATTTGTCTAAAGAATCTATAGTCAGCCACCAATAACACAGGACACCTGTTTTTAGTAGGACGGAAATTCGTTTCACGCTTATCTCGTTTTACTGCTTCATTTTCTACAGGAAATAGGTGAATAAAAGTATTAAAACTTATCTTTTTCCATATAAACATAAAACTCATTCTACATATATTTCATTACTATTAGAATTATAAAATAAATGGTGTAAACAAATACAACTGTCATCAACAGTATCAGAAATATTAATCAATACCTTGAGCTTTTTTATCTGCAGTATGATCAAATGATTCATATGAAGCTTCATCCTTATCGGCATTAACATAACCACAAAAGTGTTTGCTAAAATCAAAATATGAACATGCCATGCATAACCTGTCAGTAAAACTTAAAATGCCATGTGCTAAATATATGAATTTCATTAACTTAAGTTGTAAAACTGCCTCACCCAAGATCTTTCTCGTACATGACATCAGAATTCTTATATGATATCATAGAAAAGTTGGTCGATTCTGGTAACTGCCTCCAAGATGGCTAGCAACATACAAAGGTTACAGTCAATAACTAGATATAGTAAAATCAGAGGGGTCAATTCCAAACTTATACCAATAAGTATATGGCAAAATATAACTTTTGACGATGAGTATGACTTACTTCCAGTATATACACATCTTCATCGGTCTTAATTGTAGCCACCATGCTCTCATCTTCCCAATATGCTTGTACATCCGAGGATGGGTCATCTAACAATTAAATAAATACACTCACTGAGATCTATTTTTTCTATTATGTTCAGGAAATTCATGCAAGAATCAACCAAGAATAGACGATCAACCAAGAATAATCCAGTAACATAAGATACTATGTTGCAATCGGCAAAGTGGTTGCCTTTATGTGTATATCTAAATATTATTTAATGATTAAATTGTTTATGTATCTAATTAACATATTGCAAACTATATAAAATTCAGCTACTCAACATAAAAAAAGTATGGCGCAAAAAAATTCCATGAGGTTATCCTTAGCTAGGTCATCATAGAGGACATTGATAGTTTGCTAAAGGAATTTTCTTGAGTTCTAATTGAGTTCTCTTAGTTTTGAATATTAATTTAACATAGCAAACAAACTTACTCATGTCAACTCCATGGTATAGATTTTGTGTGTCTACAACAACCTCTCTCTCATTATTTTGGCTGTCGATTGAAACAACTTTGAAATCTGGAGATGTAATGCTACTTTTTCGATGTAACTTCAGATGAAATTCTCTAAAAATAGCCATAAAGCAATTCAGTGAAATGTACAGTGAATGAAGCAGAAGCATGAGATTTACAAAATGTTGTCATTTAAAAAGTACAAAGATTCACATGTATGTCAAATGTTTTAATAGTAGCAAATAATATTTGCAGATTTTTTATGAATAGGTACCTTCCCAATGTTCTAAAATGAACAAGTTTTTCCTCACTGCCATCAGCACTCCGCTTCACCCTGTGACTAATCTCTGTATGATGAATTGTTTCATAGTGTTTGAGGATTCCAGTGAGATCACCTAAACATAGAAAGATTATTTCAATATCTTTATAATAGTGGTTTTAAATTTTCACCACATGTAAAGGATAGATGTGCGCATCACCACATCAACATACGTCAGCAGATCATCACGTCACTAAAATATACGTGTGATGACCTGCTAACGTGTGTTGAAGTGTTGACGGCCGTATCTAGTATGAAAATGCATGAAAACACTATTCCACCAATTTTGGGTTTTCAGCAACTGAGCCATGTAATGCCATGGGTTGTGCCATAAAACAAGAAATTTCTCCATTAATATTTATGGAGAAAAAGTAGGCACCCTTTGCAATTCATGACAACTAAGTAAGAAAAATCTACTAGTGAGACATTGGATTGGAGGTTTACTTGTTATCGTTATTCTTGTGATGATAAGCTTCCTGATCATTTTTGATCTAAAACAAACATATACCAAATTTGATGGGCAAGTTTCAAATGGTATCGAAACTATCAGAGGAAAATTAAAATATTAACTTATATTAAATACCTCTCTGATAGGCAAACTTTAAGTGGCAAAGTGCCAATTTGAACACATGTGATTTTCACTAGGCATGTACAATGTAGATCAAATTCGAGTGTATTCTTTCAAGCACTATCAAAGCTATTGTAAAAAATTTGAATATGGACCAAAAATGGCCATGTAGAAAGCACACTTTGAATGGCAAAGCACCCAAATCGAATCACTTTGATGTCATGTCATACCACTGTGTCATACCACATATTTGTGTGAAGTTTAAACAAAATCGGTTCTTAAGAAACGCTTTAGCTTGTCCAGACATACACTTACAGTGTGAATGTCACATAGTTACAAACGAAATAAACGCCATACTTTACTGCAGCTGCTAAAGCGACACATATAATTACCTGTATTGGCAGTATATGAGTCACCCAGGATACACGGATTTGACAAGTAAATCAGAAGAAATGCAGCAAAGAGGTGTGTCAAAATCATGTTTAGAAACTTCGTGTCGTGTTTTGAATAAAATTACATCTATATTTCTAATTTTAATGACATAGTTTTGGCCAAATTAAAAGACGTATTTGATGAATATTTCCTATCGAAGTGCTGCGATCTATTATGCGTAAATTCCCATGTTTTATTCAGATTTTGTTTGCTTTTGCTTTTTCTTTTCGCACCCAGGAAGTAAGTATGTGAGTAATGGTTTAGTCTGGTTGAAATCGGTACTACCCTCACAAGATAACTAGCTTGTTCGGCACGGATTTCGTGCCGTACGGTGCCGTATGAGCTCGACTTTCGTGTCGTACAGGCTGAGAACTTTTGTGTCGTACTGGTTTGGTGACGAACGAACTGGTATAAACCTGAAATTGTATGCCATCACGTGATAAATGTGTTGTGATTAAAATGGCAGCCTCCATAGGAAGGCATGTTTATCTGATTTCTTGTCCTGTTTTGCTAAGAAATTCTGTAATTTCCAAACGTTATGCTTTCACAAATTTATCAGTTCGTACGTATGCAAAGCGAGGGTTTTATAGGAAACCTTTGAGAGCCTTGACAAGTGAAGAAGCTCAAGAGTTGGAGAATCTGTCAAGAAGTTCAAGTAGAAAAGTGAAAAATGATAAGACACTGCAAGTTGACAGTAAAAGTAGCAGTGTTAGTGCCGATACAGGTGTGACAGCGCAGTCTAAGACAATGAAACATGGCTTCGAAAATCCCTCGACTACTTTGAGTAACCAACTACATGACAACAGTCCTGGTGTTAAAGCTGTCCAAGATTCCGAGATCGACTTTGAAAAACTTCGAGAAGGTGACAAGAGATTTGGGTGAGCAGCCAAGAAATAGGCCATTGATTACACTATCTAACATATCATCCGCACAATATGCGCACTATACTTTGTTACAAGCGCCTATATCCAAATAAAGGAGTCACATTCAAAACACAATTAAACGCGTCATTCAAAGACCAAATCAATGACACCAATCTGATGCCGTCGCCAGAGGCAGAGTCTTGACATACGTCAGAGTTTTGTCACATCACTAAAATGTAAGTGTAATGAGAGTCTGACATATGTCGAAACTTTGACGACCGCATTATGTAAGTTCTATGTACACAATGTATATTACTCAATCAGTTCCTGAAATGTAAAGTAAAACAATATACCCTCATTTGTAGACCTGTAATTTTAGCAGCCAGAAGTAAGAAAAGTCGTGAGAAAGAAGGAAAGTTTCTTTTGGAAGGCCACCGTTTAATAAATGAAGCTATTCATGCAGGAATTAAAGTGAGAAGTATTTTAAAAGAGTTAATGATTTTACTTATAGCGAAGAATTCAGATATCAATTTTGCACTAATGATGTATACTTCAACGTGTAATTAATTAAAATCTGATAAAAAAGAATGCATGTACAAGATGTACATGTAAGTCTTTTTTTAGAATGTTAGCTATTGCTATTTCTTAAAAATGCAATTGTTTTGGAAATTGTAAAATTTTGTTTGTCTTTTTTAAATGTTCTTTTTTAAATACCTGTAGGTCGAAACAATCTATTTCACCAACTTGGATTTGCTTAATTCATTGAATTTGAAAGACTTGCCTAATGTAAAGTTTTTTAAAGTTATGAAATCACATATGACAATATGGTCTGATGTATCAACACCACAAGGATTGATAGGTATGATTTTGCTCCTTTGTTTTTTTAAGTGATGCTATTTTACTACTACTACTACTGCCATTGCATGTTGAAATTTTGAATATCTAACTTTATGCAATTATAAATCTATATGATCTCTAGCAATTCATAGACAAGAAGTAAAAGACTAATGTATCACATCTTCATTAGTTTTGATAGATGCAGCAAATGCGGATAGCTGCTGAAAATTTTATTTCATTTCTACAAATAATGATTGCCTTTGTGTATGATCACGATATATTTTGAATTCTGATTGGAACCCTAATTTCATTTCACATTCTAATGGCTAATAGCAATCTAGCTAAATTGATTGAAGTATTTGATTTAGAAATAAACATGTATTTAGTTTATACACTCTGATTCATAAGTTTTGCAAATGACATTTTTGTATGTATTTGCCATATGTACACAGGAAATTAATGGTATAAGATTCAGGCAATTCACAATAATCATAAAACACTGCACTATATCTAAAATCATATATGAATAGTAACATACATGGCAGCGGAGAAAAAAGGTGGATTACTTATCAAGTTCCTACCCATGTGTATGATTTAATGATTGTAAATTTTTAACGATATTTTTAACATTTTTATACAACAAATGTTACAATATCATTAGTTTTACAAAGTGATTTGGAGTTGGAAAGAGGACTAAAAGATTTCCAATACTTTAGAGTAAAACCAGATGTGTGTTATGACTCTTTTATGTTGTAAAAAAACCCATTCCTTGTCCTTCAGTAGAGATGTCTTCTGCTGAAATGCAGTGGATGTTCATGTTTTCCTTTGAAAAATGAGCACACCATTTCAGATGCTGCTAATATATATATGTTACAGTAAATCTGTGAAATCAGGGATTTCGTGAAATTCCTAAAATTTTCAGGGAATTCATGAAATCCCTGTTTCACTTGGGGATTTCATGAATTCACTAAAATCTCTAGGGATTTCATGTAATTACTGAAATGATGCTCTAGTTATTTCATGAAATCCCTGAATGGCGTTTTCATATTTCAGTGTCCATGTAATTATATGAAATCCCTAGGGGTTTTAGAGAATTCATGAAATCCCTAAGTAAAACAGTGATTTCACGAATTCCCTGTAAATTTTAGGGATTTCACGAAATCCCTGATTTCACAGATTTACTGTAACATATACATTTGCCATCATTGTCAATTGAACTGTGTACTGGTTATATTTGCAGCAATCTGCAAAATTCCTGCACCCGGAGAAATCCAAGTGAATGAGCACACAGCAAAAAAATTGGTACTTTCTAAGCAAATTCATGCAGAGAGTGACTTGGATTCCATACATAGTTTACTCAAGACAGCTGTGGTGCCTATAACGCTTATTTGTGATCAAATCCGTGATCCAGGCAACATGGGTAACATTTTGAGGACTGCTGCAGCTATTGGTTGTCAACTGGTAATGCTTACCAAAGGTGTGTGATGCAAGTTTTCTTATTTTTTTTGTTATTCTCTTCTCTACAGAGTGTTCAAATGAACTGATTATTTCGAGAAACCATAGAAATACTGACTTGGCTGTACAGGTTGACAATAGCTTGCAAATCAACAACATATTTATATTTTTTTGTGCCCTTTTGTCAACAAATATGTAAAGTAGGACCACATCTATAAAGAGGCCACCTCCATATATAAAACCATCTAAATTTGTAAATGAATATGAAACTATGGTTACTATGGGTAGATGCGGTCGCCAGAGTCTCGACATACGTCAGAGTCTCATCACACGTACATTTTAGTGACGTGACGAGACTCTGGCGACCGTATCTACATATAATTCTTTATGATATAATTTCATTCCAAGGTTGTGTGGACATGTGGGAGCCCAAGGTTCTCCGTTCATCTGCTGGAGCTCATTTCAAGACCAGAATCCTCAACAATATTGGCTGGGAACATGTAGGCAATTACTTGCCTCAATCCACACAGATATGTTTGGCTGATAATCGTTTTAATGTGAACCAACCAAATCTAGGGTATGTAAGCTTGTAATTTTAAGGTTCATAGTATGTCATTTGTGGTATAGTTTTGTTTTGCATTTTCATTTGTATTTCTGATATTGGGTTCTTATTTATAGTGAATACCATGTGTACATGTACTTTGGTAACATGTGTGGTAACATATTTTCTTAACACATCAAGTTTGTCACCGTCTAAGGTATATTGAACTTTTCCTTTGTAAATGCTATTTCTAATTTATTTTTACCAACAGATCAAAGAAACAGAAAGAAGCCATGAGGCAAGTGCTTGAACGCAAAGATGATGACATTTACATGGAAGAAAATGAAGAAACTGGGGAAACATTGGAAGTTAATCAATCATTTGTGAACAAAAAACACCTAGCCCAATATGATCATCTGTCGTTACCGTCAATGGACATATTTAAAATGGACTTTTCTACGAAAGGGACAGCTCTTGTTATTGGTGGAGAGACAGAGGGAGTAAGTGTGGCGGCGAGGAAGTTGTGTTTTGATCACAATGGGGACATTGTGTATTTGCCTATGTTAGATGGTGTTGAGAGTTTGAATGCAGGGACTGCAGCAGCTGTGATTCTGTACGAGATGAAGCGACAGATCATTGCAAAACAGACGGCAAAAATAGGTGAAAAGCTCAAGGAGGGATCTAACTTAAACATTGACACCATATTCTATGACGCTTTGTGCTCCTTTTTCCCTTTTGAAGGGACATGAAGAGAATATTATAGTTAGGCATGTCTCATCTTCGATTTAGGTTATCCTCATTTACTGAATTTATTGAAGATTGCTTACAGATTCAGGAGGTGGGGTTAAGGTTTCATCATATACCATGTACCATGTACATATACCATGGCGAATGATTAGAGCTCTGTATCTTGTTGACAATAAAATAAATTCTCCAAGACTATCATATGGATGATATAACCGTACTACTTAACATTTTAAGACATTATCTTGATATTATTACTAAGTTGTGTTGCAATCATGTGGTATCATGTATGTAAAAATGATTGCAATACAATTTGACAGTAACCAGTTATATGACAAATTGTCCATCAACACTGCAACCCAACCCAGATGACAATTAATATTTATATATATATTTGCTTTCTTGTGATGCATGGCTCCTACGTCTGAACCAAAACAGGTAATATTTCGTTAGTATTCTCAAGACTTTGAATAAGATTTAGTTATGATAATGTGTATCATTCTCTACTGTCTGAAATTCCGAAATATGAAGTTTTGCCATCATAAGCTACATGGCTTATTCAGATGAAGCCATATAGCTTACCATGTCGAAATGTCCTGCTTCAGAATTTCAGACATTAGAGAATAGTATGTATACATTATTGTGAATCTACCTACTGTCACTAATCTTCATTCTATCAAGATTTAGTTAGATAAATAGTTATTTTTTTATTCAGAGTTGATTGTTATTACCAATGAATGGCAGGTGATATCAAAAAATAAATAATGTCATAAAGGTAGATTTAAGATTTTCAACAATTTTCAGTTTTGTTAGCAACAGCATGCCACACAATAAACAATTGCCATTTATGGCCAAGAAATATTCTTGGCATAGAATAATACAAATGGTAAATCATACATGCGCAATAGGAATTATTTTAGTTGAAAATCTGTTATACCATGTATTTTGAGTATAAAATAGTTTATATAATATTCAAATGCTTTTTGTAGAAAATCTGTTATATTTTGAGTACAAAATATTTTATATTACATTCACATTATTTTCATTTGTCGTTGTTAATTAATAGACTAGACATCAAACCCAAGTTATTGGCAGTGCCTAAGTTATTGACAACATCCAACTATACCTATATCTCCAAGGTACATGTAGCACAGTCATTTTATGTTATAATTGGACATAGCGGACAAAACTGTCTCCGTGAATAAATAAATATTTGTAGCGAATGCTAATGAATGTTTTTTGATGATGCCAATAACTTAAACACTGCCAAAAATTTGGGTCTGGTTTCTAGATCTGAAAATGTGACTTTTTAGCATTACATTGTATCAACTTCCAGGCATCTAGTCTAACATAATTTTACATATCACAGACATTTTGCAGTCACCTTGATCCCTCCTATATGTGCAGGTCCACAAGCTTGAGCAGTGAACCTCACTAGACCCAAGATTGGGTGCATATATATGTGTTGAATTAACGTTTTTCACTTATCACAGATTCTTTGGGGTACTTCATAATACAATGATGTGTTGATAATACTCAATCCTGAGTCTCTTAGATACACAAAATCGTCTGGTAAATAGTTTACTTTTAGGACTATGAACTAATCATAATTATATTTATAACATAGATTAATATAATTTTTAATTCAGTATTTTGGCCTAATATTTTTCAGTAAAGGGATAATCTTTTACTAACATTAGACATAGTGCATGAACTACGTAAACACTGATATCCAGTGGTGGGGTGTCATACAAATAACAATGTTGTAAAATCAGGCCTTTAATAACTCAAATCTCACTACCCGGTGGATTTGCATATCGAAGTCTTTGTCCTTCCATACTGTCACTCTTTTTTGGCCGGTGTTTGATTTGAGGTTTTCCGTCACTCTTGAAACGCATTCTGGCAGCTTCACGAAAGAAAGCCTCTTGGGCAGTTTCTTGCCGATACTCCAGTTCCTCAATTTCATTCATCTCTTCCTTTCCGTTCCCAGTTGGATTGTCCGGTTTTGATACTGTGTCAGGTGATTTGGTTTCAGTATTCGAATTTTCAGTCGTGTCAGGGGTTGTACTTTCTGGTGGGTCTATATTTGTCTGGTCAGAGTCATCATATGTATTTGAATCTGTGGAAAAAGTGGAAACAGCTTTAATTCGCATCATTAGAATGGATGAACTTTGACACAGTTATCATGTATATTTTTTTGCACAAACTATTAAGTGTGAATTAAAAAAAGGTAAGGTGCATTTATCAAAATATGTGATTATTGCATTTACAAAAGGAATTATGTGATTGATCTTTTTTTTAATTAGCTGTGATGAAGATTTAAATGCAACAGATATTCATAAAAATGTGCATAGATGTATCTAAATTACTAAATTAATTAACTGGTTTTAAAAGTACAAATTGATTCTTACCTTATGCAACGCATAGAAATATTAGAGCTAGCGACAGAAAAAAGCGAAAGTCAAAATCTACAATAAACTATGTTTAATGCACAATACACTATACAGAGAATCACAGAATTTGCTTACAAGTTTGTAAGTTAACATGCATCGTATCACAGGTTGAAAATCTTATCTCTATAAATAGAAAAGTAATGAAGATCATAATACATCATAAACATTCACATAAAGCACATATGGGAAATCATGACAATTAGAAGCTGAGACACATGGGAAAATAGACCTATCATTCATGTGAATGTTTAGAATACACCATTTCCTTTGTGATGTAAAGACACATTTAGCTAGTAGAAAGAAATCTTTACAAAAAAGTTAAAGCAAACCTAGTTACGATATACAAGTAAAGGAAAAATGCACATATTTCAACATGTGTTAATAGCTTTTTGTTGTCGGAGATAAATGCATCTAGTATGAATATAGGCTGGATATGCTGGTTTTGGACAAAATTCAATTTTAAGTTTACACGTTAATTACCATGTATGTAGCATCAAAGATATATAGAATCTTGTGATCCCGAATATTCTGACGATGACGAAAAAAGCATCAGTTCCTCAGATTCATTTGACAAGTTGGATTCAGAAATTGCTGTCGAAATAAATAAAATTCCCAGTACCCACATATCTTGTATAATTCATTACAATCCCTATCTACTAAAATTATAGGAACTTTTACAAGTGATCATCCATGTAATTCATTACATTTCGTTTTACGAATTTATGATGCAGTGAAAAATGGGTCATTCTTTTGTGTTCATATTCCATACTCTAGTCACATATAAATAATTATTTCATAATCTTTAATGAAAAACATTTAATTAAGCAGAATATATTGTTTCAAAACAATATGTCAATATGAAAACTGGCACTATTCTTTTACAGTAATTATGTTTGTATTTGTTCAGGTCTCATATCCACCTCTTCTACTTCATTAAACGCTTCACTAGTCATATTTTTATAAACTCCAATCTCCTTACCTCTTTCCTTGAGTGTTTGGTCACTAATTTCATCTCTTGGTTTTTGTTTATTTTTATAACCACTACCACTTTCTTGAACAGTAGCTGACTCGGAGACATTATTATGAATGTAAGATTTTTCATGAGTTTCAGACTGTTTAATAGTGTCTGAATGTGGAATACTGTTAGTATTGTTTGAAGTATCATTGTCTAGTATTTGTGGTTCTGGAATAGAAGTCATGGCATCATCTATGTCTTGCAATGAGTAAGCATCACCGTCACTGTCCTCATTATTGCCTTGCGTCGCATTCCTAATACTATTGCTCTTATGCAGAGCAGATTGTGTTTTATTGATACTATCACTGTCTTCATTACCACCATTTATAGCAGTATCTGTACCCTCAACTTTTCTTTCCAAGTAAAGATTTTCCTGGCCTGCTTCCAGCTCTAGTTTAGCTCTAACTTGCTCCATAGCATTTGAAATGATTAATTCTATGTATTCGTCAATACTTTGCACTCTCTCTTTTGTTGTACTTGAGCTAGCACCATTTTTATCATCTACATTATCTCCTTTTTCGACCGATTTGAGTACATCATGTGTCAGATCCCCATCATCTTTTGTTTCTGTTTTATTTTCATCACTGAATGATTGTCTTTTTTCATTCCTTGTATTACCTTCTTCCTCAAAGCAATTTCCAAAATATTCCTCTTCATCTGAACATTCGGTACATCCTTTCTTTTCATGTTTACTTACAGTTTTCATATCCACAGCCTGCTTTTGTACATCAGTTGTGTTTGGTTGATCTTTTGGTTCACTTACAACATTTCTTTCATAATTCTGTTCCTCCACTTTTCCTTCTTTTTCAACTGACTTTGGAATGTCCTTCAACACATCACCATCCTCATCTTTGGTTTCCATTTCGTCTTTTACTGATTCAGATTGACGTTTTTCATTAATTTTATCATTTTCGTCTTCAAACCAATTTCCAAAATATTCCTCATCTGAACTTTCTGCCGTTCCTTCATCCTTACTTATTGCATTTACAGGAGCATCATTTCCGCTATGTTGAGGCTCACTTTTGTTTTTAATTGAAACAGAAACAGACTGCTCCTGTGCATCAGTTTTGTTTGGTTGATCTTTTGGTTCATCAACAACTTCATTTTCATCATTCTTTTCTTCCACTTTTTCTTCCGTTTTAACTGACTTTGGAGGGTCCTTCAACACATCACTGTCATCTTCAATTTTGCCATCTTTTTTTGTTGCAACAGATTGACTCTTTTCATTGATTTTATCACTTTCTTCCTCTGCTTTTTCATCATCCTTCCTTACAGCATTTATAGAAGCATCATTTCTGTCTTGTTGATGCTCAGTTTGATTTTCAGTTTTTACAGAAACAGCCGGCTCTTGTACATCAGCTGCGTTTGGTTGATCTTTTGGTTCACTAGCAACATCTTTTTCATCAATATTTTCTTCCACCTTTTCTTCTTTAACTGCCTTTGGATTGTCCTTCCGCAAATCACCATCCTCATCTTTGGGTTCTGTTTTGCCGTCTGTTTTTCCTGCAACATTGATTTTATCACTTTCTTCCTCAAACCAATTACCAAAATATTCTTCCTCATCTGAACTTTGTGCCTTTTCTTCACTCTTACTTTTTGCATTACCAGGAACATCATTTCTATCACTTTGATTTTCAGTTTTCAGAGCAACAGAAGGCTCTTGTGCATCAGATGCATTAGGATGAGCATTGTTTTCATCATTACTTTTTTCAATGTTGTCTTCTTTTTCAACACACGTTGGAGTGTCCGTCAACACATCACTGTCATCTGTAGTTTCTGTTTGTTCTTTTACTGCATCAGATTGACTTTTCTCAGAACTTTCTGCTTTTCCATCATCCTTTCTTGCAACATTTACAGAAGCAACATTTCTGTCTTGTTGATGATCATCATAATTTCCAGTTTTTACAGAAACAGACTGCTCTTGTGCATCAGCTGCATTTGGTTGATCTTTTGGTTCACCAGTAACTTTGATTTCATGCTTTTCTTCCACTTTTTCTTTTTTAACTGACTTTGGAGTGTCCTTTAGCAAATCACCATCCTCATCTTTGTGTTCTGTTTTGCTGTTGTGAGCATTGTTTTCATCATTACTTTTTTCAACGTTGTCTTCTTTTTCAACACACGTTGGAGTGTTCTTCAACACATCACTGTCATCTTTACTTTCTTTTTGTTCTTTTACTGCATCAGATTGACTTTTCTCATTGATTTTATCACTTTCTTCCTCGAACCAATTTCCAAAATATTCTTCCTTATTCGAACTTTCTGCTTTTCCATCATCCTTTCTTGCAACATTTACAGAAGCATCATTTCTGTCTTGTTGATGATCATGATTTTCAGTTGCTACAGAAACAGCCGGCTGTTGTACATCCGCTGCGTTTGGTTGATCTTTAGGTTCACTGGCAACATTTTTTTCATCAATATTTTCTTCCACCTTTTCTTCTTTAACTGATTTTTGATTGTCTTTCAGCAAATCACCATCCTCATCTTTGGGTTCTGTTTTGCTGTTTTGAGCATTGTTTTCATCCTTACTTTTTTCAACGTTGTCTTCTTTTTCAACACACGTTGGAGTGTTCTTCAACACATCACTCTCATCTTTAGTTTCTGTTTGTTCTTTTACTGCATCAGATTGACTTTTCTCAGAACTTTCTGCTTTTCCATCATCCTTTCTTGCTACATTTACAAAAGCTTCATTTCTGTCTTGTTGATGATCATCATGATTTTCAGTTTTTACAGAAACAGCCGGCTCTTGTGCATCAGCTGCATTTGGTTGATCTTTTGGTTCACCAATAACTTTGTTTTCATGCTTTTCTTCCACTTTTTCTTTCTCACCTGACTTTGGAGTGTCCTTCAGCAAATCACCATCATTATCTTTGGATTTTGGCTTGCCATCTTCTTTTGCTGAATTTGACTCTTTGTTTTCATTTTCTTCCTGAAAATAGTTTCCAAAATATTCCTCCTCATCTGAACTTTCCGCTTTTCCTTCATCCTTACTTTTGGCCTCTATAGAAGCTTCATTTTTCTTTTGTTCTTGTTCACCAATCAAAGTAGATTCACTATCTTTTCTCTTTTCAACCTGTGCAATATCATTACACTCAGGTTCATTTTTTTCGACTATAATATTGTCTGGGAGATCTAACACACTCTCGTTCTTAACTAACACAGTTATATGAGGATGGTTGTTATTTGGTACTTCAGATGTTTGAGCAGGAACATCTCTGTTTTCAGAGTGAGTGTCCACAACAGGAGGTGCGTCTTTATCAGCAGCGGTCTCATTAGGTTCAACTGCATTATTATCATCATTGTCTTTTTCATCCACTTCCACTATCACAGCTATAGTTTGATCACACTCTGCATCAAAGCCATCATCTTGTTCTTCCTCCACCTTTACTGGGGCTAGCACAAAACAATGACAATCTGTGAGATAGACAGAAGGTTAAAGTAAAGCACATTAACATGCATCATAAACCATACTGTATTACTGTATACAATGTGAATCTTAAACCATTTTAACTTGTTTATTTTTTAGTATGTTGAGATTGCGTGAATAACATCATATTTTTTTTGGATGGAAATTCATTTATCCTGGATATAACATATATAAGTATCACAATAGTTTTTAATCAAGGATAACACACAGTTCACTCTAGCATCGGCCCTCCATCCACCACGATTGTGGAAGAGATATGTGGACGACACGGCTGTGATCCAGAAGAGAGAACATGCGACAGAGTTTCAACAACACCTGAACTCAGTGGATAAGTGTATCCAATGGACCACGGAGGGGGAGAGCATGGTGAATGCTGAGAGATCCCTTCCATTTCTTGACACTTTGATCCTAGTGAACAGTGATGGATCTCTTCGCACACGCATCTACAGAAAGGATACACATACAGACCAATATCTGAATTTCTGTAGCAACCACCCAATGGAACATAAAGCTGGAGTAGTCCGGACTTTAAACCACAGGGCCGAGAGTGTGGTTAGTGATGCCAGTGAGAAAGAATCTGAGAAGAAACATCTGGAGAAAGTGTTAGGGTTCAATGGATACCCCCCAAAAGTGTGATGATAAAGAGCAAGCCGAAGGGAAGACAGACTGCACAAGATACAGTGGTACAGGTGGATCGCCCCAAGAGACCTCCGGTAGTGATACCATACATTCAAGGAGTGTCTGAACACATGAGAAGGGTGATGCACCAATACAGTGTGCAGGTGTTCTTTAAACCTGTGAACACTATTAGACAGCTACTGGTGAGACCCAAGGACCCCCTGGAGAAAGAACGTGTAATTGGACCTGTCTACCAGATTAAGTGCCAGGATTGTGAGGCCTCATACGTGGGAGAGACTGAACGCGCATTAAAAGCGAGGTTCCTAGAACACCACAGACCCAGTTCAGCTGGATCAGAGGTGTCTCGCCACCTGCACACAGACAGTAAAGGACACAGTGTCTCGCTCGAAGGGACCAACATTTTATGTGTAGAACCTAAATATTTTGAACGTGGCGTGAAGGAGGCCATTAATATCAGGAAACTCAAGCCCTCACTAAATAGAGATGGGGGCAGGTACCAGCTTCCTTCCATCTGGAACAATGTCCTCACCCGAGAGGGGGAGGGGGGCGCGCAACCCGGGAATCTCCCGAGGTCCCAGTGACGACGAATGACGTCAACCACTGTGATCAAGATGGCTGATGCCATTGAAAGCTTAGTGTGTGAACTGTGTGTTATCCTTGATTAAAAACTATTGTGATACTTATAAACATCATATTTAGTACGAGAATCAGTTTGCTCAACAACTAATATCTCAACAAAACTGTAGGACTCATTATGTAAGTCATTCATCTGTAAATCATTATTTACCTTGTATATGTACTGGAGTACTTTTATTTTTATTGATGTAAAGCAGAAACATTTATTTCCACATAAGCAAAACATATATATATATATGCTACATGACATGAGTACAAAATTAGTTAGATATAAGATTGAACTGAAAAAAACCAAGCACACTGTAACTATACTGTGAAAATATTGTTAGGAACAAAATACAGTGTCAATTTGACTAAAATCAATTTGAAATTTGAGTGCATTCTGGTGCCAATTTGAGGCAAAGGAAATCAAATTGAAATTTCACCTCGTGCTTAAAAAATATTTTAATAACAACATCAACATTTTTGTACTTGTTAGTTTGTAAAGTTGTGTTATTGTAATTTCAATATCACAAAGTAGTCTTTTATATAAATATGTATGATAAAAATTGGATGAATATATATTCTTAACAATAATCTCACGTCTCGCTGTCAGTTAGGACATTCAGTCAAACTATAAAGGTGAAAATGCACACTGTTATACTACAGAAAAGTTTACATCATGTAAACAGTTTAAAACTAGGCAATATTTAAAACATACCAGTTCTCTGCCTGTTTCCAAGTCGTGACTTTGGTCTGGTGGTTCCTTCTACACTTGGAATTTCTCTACTAAAATTCAAACAAGTATATAAAGTTTTTAAGTAAAACGTATGGTATTATAATGAAATTTATTATACCGTATACGACCATCCAAGTGCCAGGGCCGTTAAATTGAAATTTTCTCAACTGGGGGTCGGCTGTTACACGAGAGTGTGGTTACTACATAAGTCTTAAGGACATTTAAGAAAAAGAGGGGGATGGCTGTTACACGAGGATGGGCACTTGGATGGTTGTATACGGTAAGTAAACATTAAGCAAGTTTTTTGAGGTGTAACATCAAAACATTAGCTGAGTGCTTTTTAGACTAAGCTTCCAGTTTGACCATTTTTAGTGATGATTGTTTCTTTATTTCAAAATATATATAACCCAAGTCAATGAGGCTTTGAAAGTAAAAGTATTGTGATGTAGTTTGTGATGCACATATATGTATTACTGATCAATGAATCAATACCTTTCATTTTCAAAACTGGATCCTCCACTAGAAGCTGATCTGATAGATAACTGTGAACCCCGACCGTCAATTGGATCATCCCCTGTCATATTCTGCTCTTCTATTATTTTCACCTCTTCATCAGCACTATGGAAGTCAAGATCCTCTTCCCGTGTAATAGTTAAATCTGATTCCTTGATCGAATCAGCTGACATATCTTTTGTTTTATCCACGTCAACTACCGTCGCCTCTTCCTTGTTGATACCATTTACATCGGATTCCATCTGATCGTCAGCATCTTGATTTGTCTCCATATCATTTTCAGCTTGAGTTACATTCACGTCAACATGGAGAGCAGGGTCTTTCTGTTTCTTTGGTTCATCGTCCAATTCAATATCACTAACAACTTCTTCTGAAGCATCCTTTGTTAATGCACTTTCATGTTTTGTTTCATATTCTTGGCTTTCTTCCTCTTTCGATTCGGTACTTGTTTTTCTTGTTTTCCTTTTAACATCTTTGTCCGTGTTTTGAGTTGTTTTGCTTGGTTCGTTTTCTTCCATACTTTCATTGTTATTTATTTTGTCATACTGCTTTGCTTTTTGCTCATCAAAATCTGTATCAGTATCTGATATTTTTTCTTCTTGTGTAATTATTGCCAAAAATGATCCTTTAGGTTTGGAATCCTCACTTTTCAAACTCCCATTACCATACTCATTTGTCTGCACGTCTTCATCTGCTTCAGCTGTGGATGAAGTCTCTTGAATGTCCATTTCTTTTGTTTCTTCTGTTATTTCTTGTTTTTCTTTTGTTTTATCTTGATCATCACTGGCAGTAGCTTCTACTTGAGGGTTATCATTTTCTTCTATCTCCGCTGGGGTGTCTTCTTTCTGCTCTAATACTGTATCAGTTGTTGATTTTTGTTCAATTCGTTCTGGATGCAATGATGCTCCAGGAAAATCTGCAACAACAGGTTTAGTTTCTTCTTTTGAAGGTGGCACCGAGGATTGCTCATTTTGTGGTTTGTTCGGGTCATCTGCTCTTGTTTTTTCATGATCTTTGTCAGCTTCATTGTCATGATCTTTATGATCTTTCGTTGTCTGAGCATGTACCTCATGTGTATTTTCTCTTTCTTTTTCGTTCTTTTCCTTAGGCTTGGATGATCTTGGCCTTGGTTTTGGTTTAGGGTCATAATTTTGCAATGCCTCCTCTCTGGGACTTGCAAGGTAAGGGGATTTTCCTATTCTTCTTTGATATGCCGGTTTGGATGACTTTGGTCGGGTTGGTTCATATCTGGTTTCTTGTGCCTTTTTAGTTTCCTGTGTATCAGAAGTACTTTCTGGAGGACCTTTTGCTTTATGGTGTTTTCTTTTTCTATCATCTTCATTCTCTTGTTCTGTATCATTTTGCTCAGTTCTGGTTTTCTTCTTTTCTGGTTCGTCTTTGTCAGTAGTGGATCTCTTTTGTGATAAAGGCTTGAGTTGAGCCTTCTTTGTTGGTGATGGTCCTCTTGGGGTAGTTGAGCGGGATCTTGTTTCAATGGGTATTGGTGGTGATTCATTTCTTGCTTTGGCTTCTGAATAAATGCGTAGCATTCTACTAGCAGCGCTTTCTGCAATGCGCCCATCATTTTCTTTTTCTTTCTTTTTCTTTCCATCCTTTTTGCGAGTTTTTGACTTACTATCGCGAGTCCGTGATTTTGACTTAGACTTAGTTTCATTTGGATGCCTCGACTCTGATTTTGATTCACTTGGATGTTGTGATGACTCAGACATAGACCCACTTTCATGCTTTGACTCTTGCCTACTTTCAGATCTAGATCTTGATTTTGATCTTGAATGTGAAGAAGTGCTTGCATGGTCATCATTTGCACGATGACGGGAAGACTTTGGTCTTGCACCATTTGACATAGTGGTGTCTGAAGTATCACTACTGTGTTGACTATGTCTATCAGAGTCCTCTGAGTCTCTCAACATTCTAGGATTGGATGACTTTGGACGTTTGAGGGCTTGTCTTTCCTCATGCTTACTGGGACTCTTGGATCGTGGATGGCAAGACTTTGGCCTTTCCTTACTCGAACGATTGCCACTTTTAGACATCGATTCACTCCCACCATATTGTTTCTTTCGGGGACCCTCAATATAGTTCATGTATTTTGTATATTCTTCATCAGAGTGAAAGCCTGGAACAAATTTTTTACAAAATATAGCCTTTCAACTTCTGAATTATTTTCTTAAACACAGTTCACTTGATCAAACAAACAGTAATGAATGTCCATTTTTAAGGCAAAGGGTATAAACAAAGAACAAAGGCAACTGCATCAATGGCTTTGATTTGGTTGAATTAAAATAAAGAGTCTCTCATTCAAATATTAAATATCTACAAAGTTCACTGATCCAGTTTCCTTTCGGTATGACAGACCGAGTGAGCTAAAATAATATGTTGTAACTTACATGTACATAGTGGTATTTGCATATTTAAAATTGCATACATACTTAGAATATGCATGTACAAAACATTCAGAGCATCACATGGGTGTGTTTCACAACCCAACTATTAACGATTTGTTTACAATGTTTTATGAATCAAACATTTGATACTTGTAGAAAAATAGTAATTAAAACATAATTACCCAAATACTGTTGCCTCATGAGAATATCTCTGTATTTCAGCTGTTCCAACTTTTTCATATCTGACATGTCATAACATCTACAGAAAGCAAAACATAATATTATTTTTATAAGAAGCTCTAAACATGATTAAACATACAATATACCTTAATATACATATACTAGTTTATCTTAGAAAGGTCCACAACGAACTAACTTGAAGCTTATATAATATGACAACTCAAATTTACTTACCTTGCCAAATACCACATATACTTCTTATTACCAGTAGACAGATCTGGATGGACAAGATAGTAGTTATCATTTGCCGAGATAGGTTTCTTCACCTTGCTCTGAACTCCAGACTTTGGTTGTTTGCGAGAGCTTGCCATGGCAATTTCTTTGGAGGTAGAACAGTTGATATGACGACTTGAGTTTGGGGATGGATATCTGTGGTCTAAATATATATTTTGTTTATTAGTAAAAAAAACTTCAAATCTATATGGTCTCCCAGAAGTGATTCATAGAGATTCTCTTATGTCATTGTAATGGATGTCACAAATACAACGCCATTCAGAAAAGATATGTAAGGTTTACAGTATTTTCTTTATTAATGAGTAATTTTTAAAGATTCACATAAGTATTTCTAGAATAATATTAAATTTCAAGCGACCTTTCTTTTTGCTTCCTTTTGCTGATTTTTGTTCAATTCTGGCGACTACTTTTTGGTACTTATAAAAATAGGGTGATGATGAATCCAGACAGTCCCCGTGTCTTGCCTGGTTCTTGCGAGGACTGTGCTCTGTAGAGTGAACATATAACATATATGCATATATAGTGAAAATAACTAAATACAATGTAACATATAATTTCTAGACTTTATGTAAATGGATTCATTTAGACAATTGCCAGTGGTACCAGATATAGATTCATTCGATTTCTTCAATTATATTCTGATAGTCAATGTTGAATAAACCCATCATTATATGTTTACCGTTCTGAATATTTTCCACTGCACATACTAATTACTTCTTGACACCACATGCTGTCATCTTGTCTAAATGTCAGCTTTGAGAAAGACTGCCATGACGAGTAGAAACTATATAAAATTGTGATGGGTTTATTCAACATTGAAACACCACTACGCGGTGTCTCATCTTAGGAGCCGTGTGACGGAGCCTTGATGGTGTACATACGTGGCGAGTGTCTTGCGGGGTCCGGTGTGGACGTTCGGCTGCGGGCAGCGGAGTGCGCACGCAGATGACTCCCGCTACTGCCGGGCTGAAAGCACAGGGAGGGGTTTTATTTCAAGGCATTGCATGCAGATTCTGCTAATAGAGTACTGTAGAACCTCTCTATTGAGACCACCCGTGGGATAGAGAGGTGGTCTTTATAAGGAGGTTCATTTTGGTCACTTTATGAATGTTTGGCACCATGAAAACTCGTCCTATTACAGAGGTGGTCTCAATATAGAGGTGGCCTCAATTGGAGGTTATACTGTAACTGCTACAGATTTCGACACCTGTAGTGTACTTGTGCAAGCAAGAATTTACTTTGGAAAATATTTAAACAACTTTGGGCCAAAGTAAATCTTGAGCAGATGAATATTCTACATAAATGCTGTGTTAATTAAAGGATGCAACTTAAAATATAATGTTATTTTTCCCATAACTATAGTATCTTGTTTTTCAAACGTGATGTTGAAGTGACAACGTGTGGTGAAACTGGAAAAACAAACACAAAGACATCTACGAGATTCAAGTGAAACTATAAGTAAGTTGTGTTGGGCAAGGCTGCACCTACTATCACCGTTCCAAGATCATCCGAAAACGCCTAAGAAAAACTCACACGAAAGTACATTACAAACTAAGGTACAGATTATACTGCGTAACAATTATACATGAATATTTTCATGACATTTCATGACACACACTGTACTGCTTGACACTGACTCGTTTCTTGCTGGAGCAATGAGTGGCGCCTATGCTGCTGCATGTCACCAACCTCACAGCCTATGAACACTGTGAAATGCGTGGTGCTCCCTGGAGGATATACTAGCACCATGTCGTTTGCCTTGCAAATGGGATTTCAAGAAAAAGCACCATTTTTGGCTTTGCTGATGCCAGATCGATCAGTCAAGATACCACGGGAGGGATATTCAGAATACATCTGTCGGGTCTTGTCTTTGCATCAGTTGAACCTTATTTACACACCAGTACTACCAGTACAAAGGTGAAGATATGAAGGAGCTAAGATGCATTCAGTGGATGCGCTATACTGATGCCCCCCCCCCCACACACACACCCCGCTGATGACACGAGCGCGTACAAGGCATGTTGGATTTAAGTTATTTGTGAATTTGACGGTGACAGTTTATATATAATAATCAGCCAAATGCACACAGTGAAGGTTCACCAACCCACGTCTTTGCAATCGACTATATTTGCGCTACTTGTAGTGCATGTCCTGTTGCCGTGCTAGGTACTGCCAGGAATACCTCTGGAAGAACCGCATTTATCTCGTATGACTGGTGTTGCTGACTTTGACAACTAGGTAGTATATACAGTAGAACCTCCAATTAAGACCATCTCTATAATAAGACCACTTTTCACGGTCCCGAACCTTCATGAAGCTACCAGAATGAGCCTCTGTATAGAAACGACCTCCCTATTGAGACCACTAACACTCGTCCTAAAGTTGGTACAAATAGAGAGTAAAATAGATGGTGTGATTATTTGTTTGCATCGAATACTTTAGTAATCTATAAAATCCCCACAACCCATCTTATAATTGCATCCTTGTATAAGTTGTATTTGTCTGTAAGTATTCTTTTGTGGGAAGGTGTGCATCTTGTAATCATACTTTACATCATACATTCACCAACGAACTGGATACGTGTTGTCCTAATTTGCTAGATCAATTGTGTCTACAAATGTGTGCAATACGTTGGCAATTTGTAATATTGTCTCGTAACACTTGATCCAGACTAAATTGCTTTTGTAATTACACGAGTGACATAGCAGATTAATGTTTCATAGTCAGTTATAATGCTTTAATTTGTGATTTTTTTATATTGATTCTCTTCTAAATCTACAGAGACGGGTAGAAAAATAATATATTCTTATTGAGTTTTAACATCAAAACTGGTGCCACAGGGCACATTAAGCTATTCATTGTCTCAAGAACGAACTTATTAATGGGTAATGCATAGTGTAACTCTAATCTTATCATGATTGTAAATTCACTCCGTTGTGACTTTGACTGTGATATGTGGCCTGTACATGTACATGTATGTCCAGATTAGGAATCGCAGATATTCAATGACTCCACGACTTTCCTTTGTGTGTGTCTTATTGAAGTCCAGTTATCGTTTCACTTATGTGTATTCATAATTCGGATAAGTTTTTATGTGGAGTGCCCCACGACAAAACATATATCTGGATCGACCACTGCATAATGACCTTGGTCTACATACATAGTCAAAGTGTCTCTGGGCGATTATTTTAACCTGGGTTCACAGCCAGCAACGTCAAAGCTAGACCCTTTCAAAGTGGTCCAAATTAGCTATTTTGGGCTAACTTGAAATCAAAGTCAATGCACACCCTGGAGATATAGTGTTACAGATATCATTCATACAAGTGTAAACATGATCCGCATCGACTGTTATGGTATTCTTAGAGATAATATAGGCCCGTATTCACAGATCCATAATCGGGTGCGTTTGAAGCGATCAATTAAGATCGGCGGTATATAGCTGAATTGTTGTCTGGAAATAACACATAGTGATATAGAAATGCAGTAAAGCTGCCCAATAACATGAATTGTTTTGTTGTAACAAACAATATCCATGTAAATACTAAACTATTACGAAAGAAACGCAACACCTCTTGGTCATATGGAGAGGAGGAACACAGTTGAGTCGGCCTCTCACACAGCCACCCATTTGTACAATTGTTTGTCTTGGCAGGCTTTTCTGGACTACGAGTCAGGCAGGTCGTAAATGTAGATTACATAGCACAAGTAGCTAATCTTGTAGGTATATTTTGCTGGCAGATCCACAGGCGTGTGCTGACTCGGGTATTCTTTCAGCCCACCATTTTTCCACAAATGACTTCATAGATGAAGTTTATTTTTCATTGATGCACCTCTGTGTCTACAGTTATCATGATGTAGTTGCCCCCACAGTTGCACCTTGATCGTCCATTTTATGAAAATCTGGATCTACCCGTCTATTTAAAGTCACACCATGTCCTGTTTCACGTTACGCAGCAGTTACATGCGCTAATTTAATTGAGATTGACAAGTTGTGAAATATGTGTGATGGTTAGATAGTTATATTGAATTGCACGTACACGATGGCAGATAATGAAGGCCAGCTGTATACCAGAGGAGAATTTAAGTCAGGGATTTGTTGTTATGTCCTTCTATTATGAACGCATACATCGACAACTTTATGTATGGTTTGAAGTTTTAATAAGTGCTCAAGCAGATAACCCATATCATAAGTGTACTTTTATTGCTGTCGCCTATCTCTCATACATACAGAAGAGTCTTGTCACGTAGAAGTGTTATATATTGAGATATATAAATGATTTCAAAGAGTATAAATCAACTGAAGAGCACAATTACAGGCGACTGATGATAGTTGCTTTATAGCAACCATTGTTAACAGTTTAGGAATGTTATTATGTGTTTCCTTTTATATAAACATGCTTCTATGTCTTGCATTCTGTATATAATAGTTTCTGTACAGTATGGGTCTATTGAATAATTATACTGTCCATGGTGTTTCTTAGTTAAAGAGAACATATTCAGAGAGAGAAAGAGTACAACATTGAAAGTTTGATGAACGTTTTATGGATAGGATCGAAAAAGGTTTCAAAATCCCAATACCAATAGTTGAGGTTGAATACATGTATGACTAGTTGTTTCAATTTAGGCCTTTTATTTATGAGCTTGGACGTTTATGCTTACCATTTCCAAATATATTCTAAGGTGCTCATACAGTTTGATAATACATGTACACGGTTTCGCACGCCATACCCCATAATAATTGGCTAACACTGGCCACACTCCCAGGAACTACTGTATATGTCAAATCAAAACATTTGCCATCCATATTTAATTCCCAATTACATGACTACCACCTTAAATGTAAGAGCCTACCTATAGCCAAACAAGATTGTACATAATCAAATTTGTAGTCCAATTATCCATTAAAAAAATCTATTTGGTCACAGTTGAGTCCATTGTTATCATATATATAGTATTCCCAAATGTATGTGTATAATTGTGATCCATATATCTGCAGCTATGCCCACATGGATCACAGGACTTCTATTGATGACTCCACTAGACTAGTTGGTTGGTAAGGACGGTGTTTACCTCCTACATAACCAAGAGATATGGCCGCTGACAAGTTAAGCCATTCTGATATAACACGATCGATGGCTTTCAGGAGTTTGGTCAATTTGACTGATTATTAGATGAAGTTGATGTTGTGTTCTTTTTTCTACAATGATTATTATTCTATTATAATAATGTATTCATTTGAAGCGCACATTGGCACATTGTAGTCATTTTATATTTAATTGATAACATTAACATTATATGGTGTGTGTTCCAACAAGTTGTAATCGAATGGTTTGTGTGAAACACACGAGCGCACACGCACCGTATCAGGTCTTCTCAAAATCTGCTATTATATACTAGAATTGATTGATTGGTCTCGTTTGAGTTTTTCACTTCATTATGAATGATGTTCTTTGTAATCTTTACATCATTTCAACAATTCATGCACGTTTTAAGTTCATACAGACATAAGTTTTATCATACTCATAACTTCATTTACAGTACGACCATCATTCTAATGAGACCGCCTGTATAATAAGATACTTTATCACGGTTCCAAATCTTCATAAAGACCATCTCAAATATCAACCAAACTCTTTGTTAAGACTATTTGAACCCATGCAGTTCCCAAATGGGTCTTATTAATAGAGAATCTTCTGGACTGTATATGTGACACGGCGTTTTTGAGTAATTATTGAATTCAATTGAACTAATTGCAAATAATAAATCTTGATCAAAGTGCAAATTCATGCCAAAAAGTGCTTGTCTCAACACTTTCTCCACACTTATTACACTTAATTACAGTCAATATACACTTTATTTTATTTATCCTTTATCAATATGGATCTAATCAGTAGAAATACACAAATAATCCATCAATCTCTACCGAATTTGACATCTCCCTGACTGTCAACATGTATGAATTTGAAATGCATACCTTTCGGTGCATGTAAATACTGTGTATGGACACAATAGGCAATCATTGTAAAGTGCATACTAGACCTCATTTGGCAAACACACAGTATGAGTGATTCTACAGCATGTAATAATATGATTTTCAAACTGCATTGGGACAACTGTGAAAAAGGCAGCATTATAAGTGGGAATTATCATTAAAAGAGATTGCTTCAAATCAAAGACAACTGCATCAATGGGCTGTGAAAAGAGTTTTAATTTTCAATTTTCTCAAAGCCCATTGATGTACTTGCCTTTGCTTCAAATGAACACTTAAGAATATAGGTGACAATTCTAATCAGTTTCCCTAAAATATAATGTGTATAATGAGACCATTTGGGCCCATTTACAATTGACCTATCTTCCTGATCTAGCGATGTCCGCTCTTTTGTTAAATTAAATCTCATTACCTAATAATATATATTTTTTAAAAATAGACATACTCAACTAGAAATATAAACTCAAACCGAGAGCTCTGTCCTCAATCATTTAGAGCCCAAATCCTACATTAATAAGTGGTCCTTATCCCCGTCTTAGTCTTTCAAAAGACCTTATATATAATAGTTGTTTCCTCTATTATTACGAAAAACGCTCATGTAACCCATCTATCAAGTGCAAAGAAGAAGAGCAAGTGCAATTGTGGCAGCCTCTAGCTCTAATAGATATAAAGTCTTTTACAAAACCCTAGGAATCCCACTGATATTAAATATACAGCCTCAAACATTCTGGCCTGTTAATAGCCTTTAAAACCAGAGTATTCACTAGCAGCAGCTGCAGAAGCAGCAGCATGCACGGGTGATTTACCAGGTAAGGATTAGCCAAGACATTAAGTATGCCATCTTGATCAAAGCTTATCCATTACAAATGAAGAGTACCGCATGCTTAAACGGGAAAATACCCATATCATGCATTTACAGCTGCTCTGAAAATAGATTGCTGTTCAAATAATAGATGCCATGTGCTTGTATTAATGACGTCAAGTTTGCAACACTTTCAGCAAGATCTGCGTCATATAGAGGCTTTTAGAATAGGCCTTCATGTCAGACCATTTAAAGTCCTTGTGATAGGCTACCCCGTGCTAAGTTGTTGTTTTTAGATAGGTGTTCAGTGTTTCCAACTTTCCACTTGCGAGCACTCATAATGAATACATGTACAATGTTTCCCTGGGCCTTTCACATACTAATATTATCTAAATGAAATATGACACACCAGGACTCCCCCTGGTGCTATATATGCTGCAGATTTATGCAATACAAACTATTCCACGTGGCTAGCTCCTTTGTATGGCCAGTACATAATGCTGTCAACAACAACCCGAACAACTAGCCCTACCTCCCTGCTGGTGACGCATTTGGCTCCAATTCACATTCGATTAACGTGATTGGGTCATTAATCTGTCACCGTACAAAACAGGTGCTCTCGCTCGCCTTGGGCACGTTTTACATGAGCGTTTCAGGCTGTGGCAAAACACGCCAATTAATGGGCTGGATTGTAGTCTACTGGTCTCCAAACAGCCACGTCTAGACAATTGTGTAGGTAACTTTGCCATCTATTTCCTTAAGATGTAAACTCTCTTCTTTCTTTACAGGATAGTTGTAGGCGGGGCTGTGGAATGGGTGCTGTGGGTGTGTGAAGTGAACTTCCCTTGAGTGTCATAAGTTCTTCTTATAAGATTATAAACAGAACTTCCATGACATTCTAGTGAATATGTTCATTGCCCACTGGCAAAAAAATGAGTCCCCATGTATAGCCCTTGTCCAAAGAACGGAGCCAATGCCTGCTTGGTCGTTACTTGAGGGGGCGGGAGAGTAGGGTGACCAACATCGTCATATCATAGCCGTGAGTAATGACGATGGGTAATGGGTGCTGGGCCCACGGGTTGATATGATCAAGGACTTGTAAAGGCAGTGTGAATGATCAACACGTGAAAGCCGACGATGGGTGACCAACGGTGATATCATTTTCTCTCGTGTGAAGTGCATACAGACTAATAAAGGTTTGTTGTGACTCACTGGCCGTGCATGTCATCAAATAAATCGCATACGCTATCCATGGTGATATCCCTCTTGTATTGCGTGGTATCGTTTCATACTTCAGATGGTGTAGACTATACACATGTTTTTGCTTCTATCATTCTGTTTTACAAGGTTGACAAAATATAACCTTCAAGTTCTTTAGACTGTCATAGTCCACTTACAACTTGTCCTGGGGGCGGGTTTGGGTTACACGTAGCTCGTAAATTTCAAGTCTTATTTTCCATATATTGCGAGAGACCACTTAATGTTTCTCCTTCTTCAAATACAATTTATTTAGTTGGCGTCACACTGGTTACAACTTGCAATGACCTATACCCTCCCGCCACACACACACGTGCGCGCGCGCGCACGCACGCACGCACGCACGCACACACACACACACACACACACACACACACACACACACACACATTAGTCCGCACACTCACCCGCTTCCGGCTCTCGTTGTTGAGCAGAATCATCTTTGCAGACGTGTTGGTGACGTCATAGACCTCAGCCACGGGCGAGTCGGCAGGCCAGCTCATGTCACCGCCGAGATCAGGGCTTCTGTAACACAGCGGTAACATCTCATTACGGGCATACCATAGATAGCACCATATTGCTATCATGAATATGTTTTCACGGTCTTCCCTTTTGTCTCTCAAGTTGCAACTTTTCAACTTGTTTCGGGGTTATTATTCAATTCACAAGTTATAGAAAAATAGATAGTGTAAGCCTGCCTGTTAGAGGCAGTGTAAAAGGGATTACCGCCAGCCGGCGTTGCAACTTTTTGATGTTGTATAATAAATGTATGAATGATAACTTTAATATGTCTCCAATTGTCTTTTTCCACCTTTCTCAAATCTTAATTTTGTTTACTTATTACTAACTGTATTTACATTGAAAAAGGTCAGGTGCAGGTGGAAGACAATGGGAGACACGAGGAATACCACCTACTGGCGAATAAAACAACTGTGTGGGATAACTTTACAAACAAATGTGTTTGTGACCAATTAATTTCACTGGTTTCATGTAGTGATGTGCAAGTAGGCTCTTGTAAATGAACCAAACCCCATCAAAATTAGATTATTGGTGGAAGATCATAGCCTTGACGGTATATCGTGCCCAGATGTTTGTACCCAGACCCCGGGACCCAGACACACAGACGGTCACACACGACATCAGACGTAATCAATGCTGAGTAACCTGGGAATCAATATGAGGTCAGCTGCAGGATTAATCCAATAATCCTCACATCATTAACTCTCTCTTCGCATTGGGTTTGTATTGCATTCCAATATATTGATGTGTACTGTAAATACTTTAGTCCACTTCTTTAATAGTGTTTGTTTCTCACTGTATTTTGTAGGGCCATGTTGTCCAGTTCATGGGCATATCTATAGTCCATCTTTGATATCACATCAGAAACCTAACATAATAGCCTTTTTAGTCTTTTGTATAACTTCATTCCGTATGTACTTTTTACATCTACATAAACAACAATATGTTTAGAACTCGTATCAATGTTATGTAGGCGGGCCAATATAATTGTGTATTCATGATTAGATACACAAAACTGAAATAAGCTATACTATGCAACAAATCTTTATTGTGCACTTCTCAATTGGATGTCTATCTTAATATTTATCTCAATTATTAGTCTGCATGCTGCCCAAATAATGCACTTATATCCACATTTTTAGCGAATATGAATTAACACTAGCTTTGTATATTGTGTTTGAAGATACATAGCTACTACGCAGCAGCTGATGTATCTTCAAACACAACAAAGCAGGTTGAGATTTAACATCTAATCAGTATGCAAATTATGAACTGTTTGACAGATATTCGCCCAAGCATAAGTTAAAGGTTGTCGGAACAGAAAACACATATCAAGTTTTACACCGCCATTTTATAAGTAGTCAAACTATAAAAACTATAACTATAATATCATATTTTTCAAATTTAAATTAAATTGAACAGTTTTATTGCATGGGCGGTCCCCCCCATCTATATGGACTCTTGACCCTCATGAGGACCCATAATATCCAGGGTGGGTTTTTGGCCCATCCGCAAGATTTTGCCCGTACAAAAATCCATGAAATCCTGTTGCTCCGCACGTATCACACCCTTTCCAAAAACCTGTATCTGCCAGTGATTTATTGTAATTTGGTTGTAAATTGAAGTTAATCAAACAGACAGAGCTTGTAGTGTTATATTTTGATCATGGTATATACCATTTGTAAAATGGATCGAACCTGTCCATGTGATTTGTAATGGTCATTTTCTGTGATAAATTGTGACCCTTCAAACGTTTTAAAAAGCCTTTGAAAAAAAACTCACTTTATCAGATAGTGTATATGTTAGCGTACGTGTGTGTAATGTTATATTGCACTGGTACTTTCATTTAATCAGCACTTTTACTTTTGTTTTATTCAAATTGTATACGTCAATTAGCTTGTGGACATATGCACTCTATGGATCCTCTATACTGCATATTCTTTTTTTTTATCATATCATTAAGTGTTTCTATTTTATGTGTCAGCATATGACCCAGAGGTCTGAAATGTTTAAAATAAAGAGCAAGACTTGTACGGGTGCACACACAAATCACCCAACCAAAGGCGAGCTCGTCACAATAGCACAAATGTACATGGCACTTGTATAGGGTGGAACTCAGGTTTCCACGTCATGGTTTGCTTATTAATGACATATATCATAGTCTCTACAATGTACACAATACGTAAAAAACACACAATTAAGACCAACTTTTTATTAAGGCACCCCTCTAAGACCATTTCTCTTGCGATATAGGTCCCAAACTTCCATAAATAAAGAGACCAACGTGAACTCCCACATAGAGACCAATCTGATTCTGAATCTGAATCTGAGTTAATACTCCTCAGCCATCAGTTTTGATGATTATAGCAGAGGGAGGCCACGTGATGTTGGTACATGGACCTCCAGAGGCAGGCTAGGAAGCCAACTGAGCCTCGGGGATGTGGAGGGATCACACTAGCTATAGTTTTCAAACTAGGTGAGTTCTTTTACGTGCGGAGGGGTGGCTTAATTCCTCTACACGGGACATGCCTTTTAACGAGGCTTCCGAACCTCGGATTATCCATTTAATCAAATTGACACCCCACCCCTCTCTCACTGTCGTCTTAACACACAAGTTTTAAGGTATGCCATTGAGCAAACAATCATTGTGGAAGCCGAAGTTCTATTTCTTTCACCTACCATTATACAGTGGCCATGAATGCATACATGTATGTAATCATATGTACGCATCAGTTTCACATCTAGTCTAGCATTGCGTTACACGAGAATGACAAATAAAGAAAGCTCCATTAGTGTCTTATGTTTGGATTGGTTTATCTAACTCAACTGTCAATTTGATACAATATAATGTAATTTAAATTTATAATGGGTGGAGGCCGGTATTACATTAATCTACACGAGAATGTGGTAGAACTTAATAAATAATTTGAATTATTTTTTAATCTGCAATATAATATGTTAAATGATTATTTCATGCGTCATTATATGTTGTGCTATTGCGGTAGCAGAGGAAGGAACGTAATGCAAGTACTCTGTATCAGTGGTAATACAGGAAAAAAGAGTGTGCGCGCTACAGCGTAATCCTAAAAACTGATACCAAAGTACGTGTTAGATTTTAAGTTCTGATCAATTGTAAAGAATGAGGATATTGCAAGTACAAGGGGCTTGGTAAGCTCTCCTCTACTAGGGTGATCCTCTATTAGGTACATGATGAACTTACAGCATGTACCGCACCAGTGATGTCTCTGTACCTCAATTTCTTTGCACGTATCAATATAATATCAAGTAGGTATGCAATATATTCAATACTAATAATAGAGTTCTCATACTTATCTATATACGAACATTATTCCATTTTCAAAAGTAAGTCCTTGCAGAAACATGATTGTTTGAATGAGCAGGCATTGAGGTGCATTGTTTGCAGATTATAAATACAAATTAAGCAGTTTGGAATGCCTAATAGTTAGTGGCAAGAAATCAATGCAAATGCCTGCAAGAAACAAGCAATTAAATTGTGGAAGATTTGAGAGGCTAATAATTTAACATGAAGCAAGCTAATGGTAGCAACCCTCTATTGAGTAACTATGTTTACTGCTGTTTATATGCTGGTAAAGGCAAAGTCACACGTTTTCTTTATAAACAGGTCTCTGTAGAAAGAAGATGCCATTTTTCGGCAGACAGACACACGGCACGGACAAATGTCCAAGTTACCCAAGTATAGCTATATAGTATAGTATACACCTGCAAAAGTACACTTTTGGTTTCTAAGGGAACGATCATAAATAATGATACCGGGGGTGGGGGCGGGGTGGGGGTGAGGGGTCGTCCAACTTTTCTATTTTTATTTATTTATTTATTTTTTTTTTTTTTTTTTTTTTTTTTTTTTGGTGGGGGGGGGGTCGCTGCACCTTTTTTTTCATCACGCTACGCTATATTTTTTTTCCAAATATGTTCTTTTAGCAATTGTCCAAGAATGCAATGTATGTAGAGGACTTTTGCTTTAGCGGGGGTGGGGTGGGGGTCACTCAACTTTTTAAAATGTTGATGGGGGGTAACTTTTTCTTTGAGCCCCAAATAATGGACGACCCCCCACCCCCGGTATCGTTATTTATGATCATTCTCAACGGCACAAACTAAGGTGTGAGAGAAAGATTGGCCAATTTATAGTTTGCCAACAATTACAGGTGGATAAGGAGTACGTAAATCGCTTAATGCACGTAAGATATACGAATTATTAACTTTGATTCACAGGGACATTGCGAATAGTCTATGCAGGGCATGTAAATCCACAGGAGGCAATACTTTTCGGAATTTCAAAAAAGATTAGCGGGTATATTTGTATCTTCCTGTTTCGGCCGTCTCTTCTGTGTAGACGTTCCCTGCCTCAGCAGTAGGTGTGGTCTCACGTCCGTGGTACATTAATTCCCACTTCAGTGGTAGATCTAGACACGTTCCTGCCTCAACGGTATACATGACTCTATGGATGAAATTATTCAGGGCAATGCGGCTTATGAAGTATTAACGTATATCCGTCTTATGTACGTGCTTCATCAATTTTTTCTCTTGCTTTTTCTATGTGACATTGCTTTAAATGCATGTGCACACTATAATATGACGGTTTTAGAAGCGGTACGGTACCTAGCTAAAGCCATGTTCCAACAGCCATTTAAAATCAATGTTCCGTCATCATGAATAGCATATCCAAAGAATGGCGTGGTGCTTCTAGAAACGTTTGCTATTAGTTTGACAAGTCCCAGAGCGGTTTAGTCTTGGGAGGTGCTTTCTACGCGCTATTTGGAGTCACACGCCCTCTAAGGAAATCCTGATTCTGCTAGTGCTAGCTCAATGGCAGTATTGAGGCTTTTCCACAAAATCTGTTAGAAGTAGGCCTATCAGTCCACGTATTCAGTGGATGTTGTCACTTTTCTTATATTGTCACATCCAATCCAAAGGCAACTGCATCAGTGACTTTGACATACGATAAAAATAATATCAACTCTTTATATAACAAAGTTCACTGATGCAGTTACCTTTGGTTATATATATATATATATATATATATATATATAGTTATATTACGTCATAGAGGTGTTGGCAAGGATTAGAATCACGTGCATTTGTTCACAAATCAAATCAATCATTCTACAGACAACTTACATGATACAGGATTTCGAGGCGGGTTTGCACATCTAACTCATCCACCACCCCCACCAACTCTTAAAAAAGGGGGGAAATGACCCTTTCATCATGTATTATGACATATCTACAAGCTTCTTCAGTACAAAACACATGAAATCTACTGATAAAGTCATATTCTTAAATAAAACCTGGATATGCCAGTGGATGTGATTGGCTATGGATCCACCCACTTACCTGGCAACCTGGCGTCGTATCTGGTCTGGCGAGGCAGTGCGTGAGACAGGCAGGTAAGGTGTATGCAGCCCCGACTCCCGGAAAAGCGGGCCCGGGCTCAGCTGGGCTCGCGGCATGGCAAGGCAGCGATCACAAGTGGGCTGCTAATGACTCATATGGTGAGTGAAAGTTGGCATCTTTGATATAGCTATCGAGTCACATTTTGTAATAATTGAAAATAAATGACAAAATAATGCAGTGTTAAAGTCGGCGACAACGCTCGCTCTGCCTCATTTTATGAAAGACTGGGTGCGGGGTACCATCAAAGAAGACTTAAAGTCATGGGAATTGACGATTGAGATGGTGAATGACAGAGATTCATGGAGGGAAAAATTGCACAGGTACCCATTTTTCAAGAGACCACCCCGTGGGGTGATATTATTATGAAGGTACATGGTAGTCCATTTATTGAAGGTTTATGACAGAAAAAAATGAACTTATAGTGGAGGTTCTAATGTAATCCTATGGACGTGTACATGTTAACTTTCCACACAATTGTAAAGTGACTTTTAAAGTTTATTTTCCTTTGTAAGCTCAACCCCAAATAACAATGAATTTGATACAGTTTGTATATAACAGCAAAGAGCATTTTATCTCTGATGACAGGACCTTCACGGAGCTATTTAATAATAATCTTGTCCAAAACAGGAACCAGTTAACTTATCTAGATTTTACAATCATATCAAATAACCATAGTTATTTTGAAAGTTTAGTAAACCATTTTTAATTCATTAATGATTATTTCTAAATTACGTGCTTACAATTACAAAGTGTCACTTTATTTTTACATTGTGTACTGTCAGTGTACTCATTGTACGATAGAATCATCATTAAACCCATCTATTATAATTGCCGTACATACATCACATACCTTAAAAAAAACACAATCGACCAGACGTTACACAAACCAAGTATCCAAATGTGCATATATTATATCCATATTACAAATAAATTATCCATTTTATAAATAATACAACACAAAACAATGACAACTAACCTCTATTCATTCAAAAGTCAAACTACTTTCATTTTCACACAATATCTATAATAGTTTTAACATTTCATATCCTAACATACATTTTCACGCAATCCTGACAACAGTTACTGGGCACTAGTCATGACGTCACAAAGGACCTATGCACAAAATTTAACGACTACGTATGAAAAGTAAACTATGCAATGTCCAAATCTCCTTTCTTAAAATAAACAAATATCATTCTGCCGAAAGCCCACAGATCAATTATTCCAACAATGGTGATTCTGATATTTACAAGCTCACTTCCTCACCAGACAGTTCTGATCCGAGTCTTCAAGTTATTTAATAGAAGACATAAACCATACATAATGTAGGTTTATCTAATTCAGAGGAGATTATAAAAATGTTTTAGCACATACAAATAAAAAGTGCTTTATCTACTGCACTTATGATCTATTGTACTTTTGATTATAATATACTGTAATTGGACAAGTGCTGTAACAAGAGCCAATTATCTATAAGTACAATTTTTATGTTAATCTTAATTTACAATAGTAACAAAACAAATAAAATATGTAATTGATAAACACAATCTTGAAAATTTATCATGTTACACAAAATGTATTTCTTTTGTCTTAATTGATCGCTACTCTGTATGCTAATAATGCTATCTTATCAAATCTTATCCATGTGATCTTTAATAGAATTACTACCCATTATACATTAGATGCTATGATAAACAATGATTTTTAACCAGAAATTTCACTTTACAAATGGCTGCCTTTATTCTTTTTTTAATCTTTGTCGATTATTGTTATTCAAATTCTTTGTTGTAGTAATGATATCACTGAACAAATCTTTCGCAACCGACTGTCCTCCGCATGCCACAAAAACCAGCTCCATTGCGGTATACACCAGGCATATGAAGAAGCCATGTCCCACCAGCACATAGAACAAGGAGCTGGGTCCCCACAGCTCAAACAGGTACCCGGTGAGGTAGTCATAGACAGCTCCTCCACACCCTGCACCCAGCACGCTGATCATCACTCCCATGCTGTTCATGTGCAGGTGCAGGTTGGCCCATGCCATGCCTTGAAATAATAAAACATACGACAGTTGAAACTTTTAGGTCAACATAACTTGAAATTATGGATAACTCAACATAATAAACCATTTCCCTTCATAACATTTTATGGAGTATATTGGTCTGATATGTCAAAATTTTTCCTAATGCTCTCATGTTCGATTGTAATGATACTTATTTTATTTACATACTGCATTTTTCTACATTTCATGACCCTTTCATTTGCACCACCTAATATAGTGAGTATTCTAATTGTTTTTGTCAATTAGCGGCACAATGAAATCTAATGATAAATATGCTATTACATAAAATGTAAAAAATGGCCATTAAAATTATTGACGCTGAGTGAACAAAAAAGAAATTCTAATAAGAATAGTGCCGAAGTGGCTTGTGACTTTAACACTTCAACTGAATAAGTATTTACCATTAGGATTGGCGAGGGAGAGAAACAATGCACTCACGCAAACAAACACCCACAACACAACTCTCTCCTGCAAAATTTATGTCTAAATAATTCACATTGATAAATCAAATTCTAAGTTAATATGAGTAGGCCCTAATTATGGTTGTCATCATAAATACAACTTAATTGCAACAACTTTAACTTGATACTCGACAATGAATGGTGAGCATAACGTTGAACTTTGTTTAGATATTTTAATTGCATAAACGACTGACCTTATTTCCATAAAAAGCTAGTATCATTGAGGAGGCCAAGCAACCGAGACAATCAGATATGATCATAGCACGAACTGACACACACCTAAAGATGAAACAATATTTCATATTATATCATGGAAGATGAACCCAATTAATGTAACAAATTTGTCTGAATATAATAAAAGCAGTAATTATTTCTTTCTCTACATTCCCCGGAACATTTCATAAAATAAGATGCCAATTGACAACAATCAAAAACAGTGCTATCGCCTAAAAATCTGATACCACACATGTAAAAGCAGAAGGCTGTTGTTCACATGTTTCTGTTTCATTACTATCCCCCTCCCCACCCGCCCCTCTCCTTCCAGAACGCTAATCGCCTAAAAGTTCTGATGCCACACATTATTCTTATGCCCACATGGCTGCTAAGTTTAGGTCCAACAAAAAGTGACAGTATTTTTTTTTTTACATTTTGACACCAGCACAAACTTTGCCCTTCCCCTTCTAGCAGAAGGCTATCATATCATTAGGTCAATACCTAGATACAGTGATAATATATCTAATTAATCATCAATGGATATTTTCAAACAAGCCAAACCTGGCAACGACAAAGCCTGTGAACCGGCCTGTCAGGTGACTGAGCCAGAAAGCTGACATGAGCATGGCAGCTGTTGTGTGAGAGAAGGCAAGCTCTCCATCCATGACAGATGTGTACAGGAACTTACTCGCGGCTCCCTCACCACCAACAGCCTGCATTACAATTTTTTTTTGATTGCTTTAAACTTTCATCTTCAATCTCCAGTCATTTTTCATGTCATGTTCATTTTACACGTGTTAATTAAGTCATACAGTTTGCAGTACTTACACTAACTTAGCATTGTACTCAGATGAAACTTTTTTAATAATAAGTTGATTACAGTACAACGGGAATATGCTATTTATAATATGAGCTATTAAACCATTTCAACATAATTGATATTATGCAGGAGACACTGACAAATTCAAATATTAAACAATGTTGCGATGCAACAAAGTAGTACTCACCTTTATTACTGAGTATAAATAAGCATGCCTATATTTTGATTTACTGTATATACTTTATAATATTGTACTTATTTTATTGGTTATTTTATTGGTTATTATTATTACATTGGAAGCACTAACCAAAGGAAAAGAACGCTTAGTTTTAAGTTTAGAAGCACAAAGGAAAAGAACGCTTAGTTTTAAGTTTAGAAGCACAAAGGAAAAGAAAGCTTAGTTTTAATCAGGAATGAGGAGAATGGTAATATTTTGTGTGTTTATATTTAACTTATTGTCAATATTATTTCTATTTATCATTTATTGATCATGTTTATTTGATATATATTATACATATTTTAGTTTTTCACGGTGAAATAAAGTCTTAGTAAACACCCGTCGAGTCATTCTTCAACCTGATCCAGTTACAGTGAAAAACAACCCTCAAGCTGGGAAATGAATATAAATCCAAACAAGTGGAACAAGGCATATATGGTTTCAACTACTGGTATATAGAGAAAGACTTGACAAAATCTCGCCAAAGAATTCAGGTGACCTTGTATGTATCCTATATATGGAATAGTTAATAGACAGTATAATATCGAAGTGTGCGTCAACAACAGCCCTGCTGCAGCAAACGTGTAGCCACGTGTAACTCTTTCGTCTGAATCTTGAATGTTAGCGTTATCATTATATAGCCGTTAATGTAATTATTCTACTGAAATTTAGTAAAACTCAGAAAAATAGTTGTAAATGTAAGGTAATATACTGTATGGTCTCACATCACCGCATGTTTGGTTATTGTTATGTAAATTTGCAATACACAAAATATACCTTGCTGTAACCATCTCATAATAATTCAAGTTGTTAGTTTATGAAAGTGCGAGCATTGGTTTGGCATCCAGTGCTTGAAGCGTGTCAGACATGAGCAAGATCGAAGCAACTGGTCTTAAATCGCAAGCAGAAGAAGAGTTGAAAATAGCTGATTCACTTAAGAGAAATAAGGAACCCTCCACAGAAGACCCCATCCTATCACATGATACAAAACATGTAAGTTTGGAAAATCACATTAATAAACCTTCAGGTGAATCAAATAGTTTACGGAAGTCTTCTCGCGAAAGGCATATGACAGAGAAAATGAAAGAATTGCAACAAACAACATTTGAATCAAAGGAAAAACGGTTCCTTTCATTATATGAAAAATGGAAGCCCCAAGTTAGGCAAATTCGCTGCACCTTGAAGGGCTATTGTGATGAAGACACTTTGATTGCATTTATAAATCAAGCAGAAACGACTGCGTCTAACATGACGAAACTGTATGAAGAGGTAAGAAAAATAAAGGCCCCATCACAAGAAGTCAGAAGAAAAATGGACGCTTGCTTAGCTGTCACTGCAGATATTTTGAACTTCCTTAATGTAAGACTGACAGAAAATGAAGAAGACTTCGATTCATCAGAAGAAAAGGAACGCCTTAAGTTATTGATAAATAAAAACTATGCACAATCTATTTACGGCAGCACTATCTCCAGACAAAGCCGTGCAAGAGATGATCGGAGCAGCGTTACATCAAACTATTCAGAGTCTGCTTCTATGAAGGTAGCAGAAATGAAAGCTCTCATAGCGTTGAAAAGGGCTGAAATAGAGCTAGACGCCAACATCGAAGCTAAACGTGCCGAATTGAAGACGCTAGAGAGTCAAAGGGAACTGAAGTCATTAGAAGTCAAACTAAAGGTTTTCGAAGAAGAGCTTGGCATGTCTGAGACTAGGGATAGGAAATCAATCGTCAATCAACAGAAAGATTTTCTTGAAAGAGAACAAAAATGTCAGAAGAGACCATGCGTTGTACAGCAACAAGGTGATTTGACATCAGTAAATGCACTGCAAGATCATCAAACCCATAGTCACGACTCTACATTATGGCTACTACAAAATTCAATGGCAATGACAAGGCTACCAGTACCTGAACCTGAAATATTTACTGGTAACCCAATTCATTTTATAGAATGGAGTACAAGTTTCAAATCTCTCATAGAAAATCGATGCATTAATCCACATGAGAGGCTATTTTATCTCAATAAATACATAGCAGGTGAAGCTAAATCCGTTCTAGAAGGGAGCTTCCTTCGCAAAGACAAAGATGCTTACCAAGATGCTTGGGCTAAGCTAACAGAACGCTATGGACACCCATTCGTTATTCAGAGAGCGTTTAGAGAGAAGTTATTTGCATGGCCAAAGATTGAAAATGGTGATGCCCCAAAACTGCGTGAATTTTCAGATTTTGTACAAGCTTGTAGCGACGCGATCCCACATGTACAAGGACTGGAAGTATTGAACGACTGTGAAGAAAACCAGAAGATTCTATTGAAACTTCCTGAATACATAACATCAAGATGGAACAGGATAGTTACGGAAAATTTAGAAGACAGCAGAATTTACCCCTCCTTTGAAGAATTTTCACGTTTTTTGAGCAAAGAAGCAAAGATAGCATGCAACCCGATTTCTTCTCTGAATGCCCTTAAACCTTTAATAGGTGAAGAAAAAAATCAAAGTCAAGTGTGTTTTTTTACAAATACCAATACATATAGAAAGTGCAACATCTGTCAAGGCAGTCATTCTATATACAAGTGTCCTACATTCGAAAATATGGGCCTTGAAGAGAGACTCAAGGCAGTGATGGAGAAAAGACTTTGCTTTGGATGTTTACGAATCGGCCACACTTCAAAGGATTGCAAGAACAGAGCAACATGTAAAACTTGCAAAGGAAATCATCCCACACCTCTTCATAACGACCGAGGCGCAATATGAAGGTTGGGGACATCGTCATTGTGAAAGAAGAAGACCTTCCCAGAAATGATTGGAAAATGGCTAGATGTGATAAAAACTCACACAGATGAAGATGGCTTGGTAAGGAAGGTCGAGATACAGCTGGGACAAAAGAACCTTAACAATAATGGAAAGGCAGTAAACACACCATCGCGGGTTGAGCGTCCAGTTCAGAAGCTAATTCTACTTCTGCCAAACAGTTCTTAAATATTAGGACCACCACTTGCTCATGTCTTGGCATGTTTTGGGGACTGGATGCGAGATCAATGTATGCATACTCATGTAAATTCAATATGGATAATTTTGAAGGTTTTGTTTGTTTTCTAATAAGCAAGTAACATTCATACGGTAACTAATTAACAATTTTAAGAATGAACAATTTTGCTACTTTGACATAAATGTGTGGTATATGGTGGATGTGACGTGTATATTTGATGAAGAATAATTTGATTTGAATATTATGACTTAATTTGGTATAGTGCTTTATGTGATGTATGAGGAGTAATAAAATAGTGCATTTAGAATTACCGTAGGTAAATGGTGGGAGTGTAGCTGCAGCCAACGCAATTTTATTACTGAGTATAAATAAGCATGCCTATATTTTGATTTACTGTATATACTTTATAATATTGTACTTATTTTATTGGTTATTTTATTGGTTATTATTATTACATTGGAAGCACTAACCAAAGGAAAAGAACGCTTAGTTTTAAGTTTAGAAGCACAAAGGAAAAGAACGCTTAGTTTTAAGTTTAGAAGCACAAAGGAAAAGAAAGCTTAGTTTTAATCAGGAATGAGGAGAATGGTAATATTTTGTGTGTTTATATTTAACTTATTGTCAATATTATTTCTATTTATCATTTATTGATCATGTTTATTTGATATATATTATACATATTTTAGTTTTTCACGGTGAAATAAAGTCTTAGTACGATTCCCCCTACACCAAACCCAAAGTGCAGCAAACTTAACGGAGAGGCAGCTTTTGCTCGCCACAAGTCCAACACCATCACATTCCCCCCTAAAATATAAGAGAGTGATTTCAGATTAGGATCTTTTTACTTGTTTTAATGTTTGAGGTAGTGTAAGACAGTTGTGAATATTGAAGCCAAATCCATGGGCCCCAATATCATAGGAGGGTGTTTGTGGTATGTATCAGGGCTTGACACTAACTTTTTTTCCCTCATGCCCTGCAGTGTCCCCACATGATGGACCAAATACAGTCGCCCTCATCTAATCTTTAGTTGCCCTGAAACTTTTTAGCTAAAATGCAGAATGTAATTTTTTCCCAAATTTAATTATATTGTACATATTAATTCAATATTATGTTTGATCCAATATTGTTTACATGCTGTATTTTCAATATGTATTTATAAGCATATGTTTAAGACCCAAATCCCTCATGTTATGTCTGGTTGATGTGCAGAACATTTACAGTTAAGACATATCCTATAAGACAATTTCACACGCACACACACACGCACACACACACACACACACACACACACACACACACAAAATGTCAGAATGGGTAGTGCATGTAGTGGGCTTCTGGTAGAACAGTGGTGGGTGATCTCAGGACAAGGTGTGGGAGTGTCAAGACAGTGTGGATGCAGTAGACCTGAGCTATGCATGTAAAACTGCTTTCCGGGAATTTGCGCCAAACACCTGTTTTTGGTAAGATCTACCATGGATGTGACGAAGTTTAAATATTTGAAGGAGAAATATCATACCATTCGTCCTCCATGCCTCATCTTATTGTATCTTTCATACCGGATCACAACTAAGGCGTTTGGCAAACTAGGCAATAAATGTGGGCGTCGGATATCTAGTATTTTTATCAAAACGAATGGTGATTTTTGCCAGGTGATCGAGTGATATGCCTGTCAAAGTCCACGACGATGAAGAAATCAAAGTTTGAACACGTTTTTGGTCTGTAATATTGTAAATAAAGATATATTAGTATGAAATATGGATGGTTCATGTTGTGTTTCTTGTGCATCTTCGATAACATGTAGCTGCAATTAGAATTACTACTGATACTATGACATTTTAAATCGCTCGCGGAAACTGTCAAATGAATCGCCAATTTCTCGAAACTGTCAAAATTAAACTTGTAGCTGTATGTATCTCAGTTTATTCATAATTGGTGAAAATAAGAAACTAGACAGTCTCCTGAATGTGTACTGTAAATGTGAATTTGTTCTGATGAAAAACGTAAGAACTACTAAGGATTATATTTCACTCTCAACAGAGGAAACCTCCGATGGTGAATAACCCCGGGTGAATAACGTGTATCACAAAATGCGCCTCCGGCACTCAAGAATCCTACACTGATTTTTTCCACGGCTCCCAAAGGGTTAATGAACCCACAACAGCCGTTGATGTGTCAAAATAAAGCTACTTACTTTGTTGTTGCATGATAATAAAAATAATTGTCTGAGGATGTGATAGAGACTATCGTTTTGTAAGTTATCCATGATTAAGTACAGTAGGTGCAGCGACCACGTTTATCAACATACGTGTGACGTAGTTATCTGAACATGATGTAAGTCATTCGTTCAAAACCTTATGCAATTTGGCTGAATTTCTGGCTGAATTTTTGGCTGAATTCTGAGTTGAGTTTATAGCCTACAGCCCTTGTGTGTATAGTCTTAACCAACCCAATTGAGGCTTGGGTATTAATATATTTCTGATTAACCTTCAGATCAGACATAAAAAATTTCATTTATTAGTTTTACCAAGGGAATATCAATATTTCTTGTGAATATGGCGATTGCTTTTGGGCTAAATATGGCAAGAACTGGTATTTTGAACTGCGTATCCAAAGGGCACACAAAGCTAAGATTTGATGTGCCCTGACTTGGATTTTATGTGCCCAGAACACCAGGGCACTAGCTCGTGTCAATCCCTGTGTATAATACTATAATTTACAAACACTATACCCTACACGTCACTGATATGCATTACTACTATTATGTAGAAGAGTAGCTAACAGGCTCATAGATCAGGGGAGCCAAAGATGAGTTTTATGCTGGTTTATGCCCTAGACTAGTTTATACTTTATCATTTCAAATTATTGGCTCCAAACCGATCAGAATACAGCATTAAGGAGCGTGTTTCATAATGCTGTCACCCTTATGTTATTACAGGAGGATCCCCACAAAAAGAGAGAAAATAATATATATAAAATAATGCAGAAATGCTGAATCTGTACCTATATTGATAAGGCCCATAGCTGTGCCTACAATGGTGAATGCCACACCCGTGAGAGGAAGATTGGGACACCACGGTACCATTCCAATGCCAACAGCAGCCAGAATGTTGCCAAAAAACATCAGGTGGTGTGTGTAGGTGCGAAGCCACTCAAACAGGAAGCTGCGCATTTCAAAATACATTTCAAATTCATAAACGTTATATGATTAATGTTGATAATTACTTTAATTTCATATATTTGATGCGAATATCTATATGTATCTATGAAATAATTTCCTACACGCTTACCCTCCTATTACAGACCCACACATCATGCCCACACTTTTGCACAAAATAGCTCTAGAAATCTCTTCGTAGTTCACATCCAGTTTGTTTCTTAGGTCAGGCAGTGTTGGACCAATGATTTCACTGTACATGCCCTGTGTAAAGAACAGACACATCATCATTTTTAACTACATAGAGCATAAATATCTTAAAAGAAAAAGAAAAACGCAAAGTTGAGAAAACAAGGCTGAAAATGAAAGGTTATTCAGGATATATGTATCATGGCCACTCTGTATGGCTACCCGTGTTTTATAACTTAACTTGCTGTGGTTTGTTTAACGAGTTTAAAACACTCATTATATATTTGTTTGGAAATTTTCAGCATATTACTCCCTTAAACTCTCAACAGGTGTTTTCTTCACAGCTGTATTTTGACCATCCTATAGTATGACACAAACACATGAACAACTCCCACATACTGGCTTGCAAGGGATTCTAGCTTGTATTCAATTCAATTACTCGAAATTTGTTTATTCAACACAACACTAAAAGTAGACATATTTGAAAAAAAGGATTCTGTTGCATCTCCAAGTTCTTTACAGACATTTAAACCTCAAGATATGAACTCATAGTTTATAAATTGAATTCTGAACGTCTTTTAAAGACCCATGTCATATGTTTCCAGATTCCGGGCCATCGTCGATCTGTTTTCACAGCTTGAAAAGTCTTAACATGCATATGTTCATATCAACCCGTAGTCCCAGTTGCATGTGCCTTTTATGATGGAAAAATATCTTTGGGTTAGCGTTGCACCTACAACAAAATTAATACTCTTTTTTTTAAAAAAAAAAAAACATTGTATATGTTTGAAGTTTGAAATCTCGGCTACATTCAAAGCATAATTTATGACGATGCTACAGGACACACTGGGTTGTCTTGTAATGCAAAATGGACAAACTTAAATTACAAAACTGTAGGAGTCTACTATATAATTAAACTATTGTTTTCAATATTCCACATAGCAGTACTAAAAATAATAGACTACACACCAAGAACATGAATCACAAAACAACAACACAAAGATAAATGTGTCACAACTACCATAGCTATCCACGTAAATTCAAGGCAAGCTTGTTTCAGAATCCTGTAATTTTTGAACGGGTCCCCCTTTCCACCTGGATCTCCAGAATATATTAACTTATCCGTAGATTTAGCGTCTATTTTGGCGGATATTGTCGACACATTTGATTTTGAAGTCTCCCATTTGACTTTGGATTTCTGTTCCATTATTGTTAATAATTGGACGTGACTAGAATATTTGTGTTTTTGATATTATTTGACTTTGTTTTGACAAAGCAGAAACCAAACATAAACACGTGAAAAGTAATGAAGAAATAGTAAATATTCTCAGTAAAACAGGTGCATATGATACTGAAGCGCTGCGTACTGTCCGATACGCCATGCGTTCCTATAAGTCAATTTAGGGTCCATTACTATTTTCAATATGAATTACAATTACGATTACAAATGTGTTTTTGATTTCAGCAACGTATATTAATGAGATCATACACACTATCTTACCCAGGGTACGCGACTTTGCGAAAATATAGGGTCTGAGCACTCCAGTTCTATCTAATTACCATTTTTATTCAAAATATGGTAATGCATTGTGTTAAGACGATTAGTGAACAGATCGCAAACGTATCAAACACAATGCAAACTAGCAACATCCTTCAGAAGCTAACTGTCCCGATGGTTTGCTATGTTTACACGGAATGTCACAACGCAAACAGCACATTTTTTATAATACAGCACTTTCTTGATATCAACAAAGATATTATAGAACAAACAAAGATATTATAGAACAAGATGCCAAACTCCAGCAAGCCCTATGGAAAATGTGTGCTGCAGCACAGCAGCGCCCCTAGTGGCCAGAGTTTTCAATACAGTTCCAAGCATAGACTTGCAATGGTATATTCATTAATTTTACTGAAGAAAATCATTTTAATAGTGTTTAATGAAGTTGCTATTTTCTTCAATTTTGTACAGTATATGGTATTAGCCTGTGTTATTATCATCATTATTCTCACTCTTTGTCTTAAATACATTTAAAGGCTGTTTAATGTCAATGTATCAGAGCACTACAGTCACTACACGTACATGTAAATTGAACAGTGGTTTCTTCAAAAAGTCTCACAAATATGTATCATATTAAACTAGCAGATTAATTTATACATATAAAAATATAGAGTTGCACATAATTGGTTATTACACTGCCAGATATTAAAATTTATTCAATTTAGATGGTCTGATGAATGGAAATGGGAAGGTTTATGAGTGTTAACAATAACATGAAGCCTAGATCTACAAATAACAACTGTTGTCTATTCATTAGTACGACAAACTTTGTATAAAACTGGGATATTGATAGGACTTACAAGTAGATCTATAAGGAATATAAGTTAAATATATAGTTTAGATGGTGCACATTTATGCGGAATACAGTCAAAGGAATAGAGGATCTAAGTCTAGGTTCATATCAATAGTGTTAGCTCTATAATAGCTTGTAAAGGTTACTAACTAGATCTGCTAGACAGTCACACTGAAGTGCATGAAGTACAATTAACTAGATGTCACCATCTACCAAGTCTAAGATAATATACGATAATGTTGAAGATAATATAGGCCATCTAATTGCATCTTAGTCTATGTTAACTTTGTTATAATGTAGTTGCTAACTTATGTCCCTTCAGACCCTTGAATGCTTGTGCATCTTTTGAGTAATTCTCTAATATGAGAAGGTTCTATAATAAATAAGAATATGTCAAAAGCCCTTCCATTCATCAAACCATCGAAATTGAATAAATTTCAATATCTGGCAGTGAAGTAACCAATCATGTGCAGCTCTATATTTTTTATATGTATGAATTAATCCGCTAGTTTAATATGATACATATTTTTTTCTCATCCAGATGTAAAAGATGGGTTATAAACTGCAGAAGAGAAGTCTTGTTGAAGAAACATGTAGAATGATTGCACAGGAATGCAAGATTATGTCTAGACCATTTTGAACATATTAGTCATACATGTAGGCCTACTTAGTCAGGAAACTTATATGGACTAAACCTTTATGAATGAACTAAACCTTTATGAATCTTACAAAGATTGAAATATCATGTAGATATATAGACAATAAAATCACTTTGAACATAGTGCTACTTGTGTTTTAATTAGCTTTTTTCCTCTTTATTTTTAAATTATAAGCCCATTGAAATTTTAGCTAAAGATCTGTAATGCAGCTAATTCACCATTGCTCAATTTACATGTAGTGCTCCGATACATTGACATTAAACAGACTTTAAATATATCTAAGACAAAGAGTGAGAATAATGATGATGATAACACAGGCTAATACCATATAAACTGTATAAAATTGCAGAAAATAGCAACTTCATTAAGCACTATTAAAATGATTTTCTTCAGTAAAATTAATGAATGTACCATTGCAAGTCTATGCATGGAACTGTATTGAAAACTCTGGCTACTAGGGGCGCTGCTGTATTATTGATCACCATTGCAGCTGCTGAGTTTGGCATCTTATCAATATTTTTGATATCAACTGCTATCAAAATTTACAAATATAAATTTTGATAGCTGTTGATATGAAGAAAGTACTGTATTATATGAATTAACACAGCTAATGAATTTGTTCAACAGCACATTTTTTTTTTATTTATTTATTTAATTCAGACATTCAGTCCATAGTAATAAAAATAAATGTATAGTACATCATAAATATAGCAAATCATTCCACCTTCTGTATAATGCAGATGAGAGAATGAAAAAATTACTATTAGTTATATTTTGAACTAGACAATTATTTACAATCGATAATCTTTTCTTAAAACCAAAGATATTTTTTCTCATTAAAACGTTAAAATTATCAAGTCTATTAATAACAAACAAATGTGAAACACTATCACCAAGTTGTACATGAAATAATTTCCGATGTTCAGGGACCATTCAGAATTTATCACAGGGTGGGGAAAGAGGATTTTAGGCCAGGCCATGAACTTTTGTCGCAGTGTTTGGAGAGGGTGGGGGGTGGGGGTGAGGTTAACTGACAATGATTGTGTTAGCTGTTTGGGGGGGGGGGGGGTGTCATCAACTTCTGTCACATGAAATTGAGGGGGGTTACCATTTTTTCAGAGATTTGAGGGGGGGTTATCAATTTTTTCACAGCATTTTTGGAAAATCCTCCTACCCCACCCTGTCATAAATACTGAATGGTCCCTAAATGTTATTGAACGCAACTTTATACTTTCTAAAAACACTTTGCTTAAAATTACTCTATAGGAATTATAACAATACGTTTTAAATAAGTTACGTTTGACAGCATCTGTACACTCGCTGAATTTTCTAGTGAGCAAATTGCCTCTGACATAGAGTGCTTTTACTTGCAATTGTCTATCTATGTCGCATTCATCTGCGTCATCATTCTGAATTATTATACCAAGATATTTATCACTTGAAACAATGTTTAAGTAGTGCAATGCTGAGTTTATTAAAATAACAAAAAGCACTTAAGCTGTCTTCGATAATAATTTTAATGTGCAATTGTTTATAGTAAAGTGTTCATAATGACATTGAAACCACATCTATATGTATTTGACTACACCAACAATTATGTACCCAGGTAATTCTACAAAGCAATCCAGTCTTTAGATTTTTGTATGACATGGAACTACTTTAAAGTGGACTAAAATTACTGCAAATTACTGCAATGTACACGGATAAAAATTTCCATCCTACTATCATTTGGTGAAGAGGCCAAATTTAAGATCAAAAGATAGTATAAAAAAAATGGATTACTAATTTCCAAATTAAGTGACTGGGCTTGCAAAAAATGGACTGGTCCATGTATGATGAAGAAAAACAATATACAAAGTAAAGGTTTCCTGAATTTTTATAAGAGAAATTTCCTTGTGTAAATCAAAGGCAACTGGCTCAGTGAAATTCGTTAAGAAATTTAATATTTGAATGAGAGATCTTTCTCTTTAATTCAAACAAATTAAAGCCCCTTTCAAGACAAAATAGGAAGGATTACATCCACTGATGCAGTTGCCTTTGGTGTAAATATGAATCTTTAACATATGTAATGTTTACAAAATAATTGGTCTCTTAATGAACTACATGATGTAGCTAAAATATTCTGATGCAAATATTGCAATACAAAATTTATTTAATTATTCAACAGTAATCATAATATGATTAATTCACTATCATGAAGTCAATAATTTTCTCATAAATTTTGAAAACCAGCATATACATAAAAAGCGGTTTTGTAGACTGTACTAGGTACAACAAACATGGTTTACATGGGTAGATTGGAAATTAATGATTTGGGTGCATGATATTAGAGGATTCTTTCTCCAAGTCTACAGGGCTAGATCACTTAGCCTTTAAGGTGGGTGCATTAAACCACTGGAGCATCCTGACACAGCTAAAATCTGTGTGATTCCAATTGAGTATGTTAATGATCCAATTTTATAGTACATGTACATGTAGCACTGTTCACTGAAATGTATAACACACATGTTGAATATATAAAGGTCTATTAATGCACATGCTTTAAGTGTTTGTTAAATAGGTACCATGAGAACACACAGAAAACATGATTTTTATCAATGGAAAATAGTTCACAATTGATTTCCAATGAAAAATACAGTGTAACTAATCAATTATCATGTCAAATAACACCTGCGATAACACCAGAACTGTTTGACACATTCATTTGCATTTTTAGGAATATCTCAAATGAATATATTTCAGATGCATATCTAGTCTACTAATTTTGTACATATAATTTTGAAGCAAAAATCGTAGTTACTGGTTTTGGAGACATGATTATCACAGCATAATAATTTTATCAATCTTGCAAATCATGAACAAATAAATCCACCTTTTTTTTTACAAAATTAGAATATGCACTATTCAAAAATAATGACACTTCTATGAAGCATAAATAAAAAACAAATTGCTGAAAAATTACTACAACGCTGCCCTCCCAATATTTTCAATATACATCATTATTTACATGGCCCCTAGCATTATTGGAGTGTGTGTGTGGTTTGTGTACTACTATTGTGTACTACTATGATTTACAAACACTATTACACATTACCACTATAATAGCAGTAATGTGCATGGTATAGCGTTTGTAAATTAGAGTAGTATACAATACGACACACACACTCACTCCCATACATGATTTTTCTTATCTATGAACTCTGGCTAATTTTTACACAAACAAACCAAATCATGTGACTTTTCACATGTTTTACAGTGCATTCTGGGAATTTTTTAGACAAACATTGATAGAGACTAAATCAGTTTCCTCGTCTTCGCCATCACACGGTCTAGTTGATCGAGACTAGTCACCTAGCGGCCAAAACGGGTACTACGATCGCACCCTAATATTATGCTAATATCTATATTAGTAAACCGGTGTATGATGCTGGGGCCCATGATTAAATGCTGAATTAGTGGAGAAAATCATAAAATATGTCCTCTTGGACCTGCTTAGCTCGAACTAGAAAAGGTCAAATGAAATACTTTTTAGTAGTGGAATAATCGAAACTTTTAACTTATTTGAGTTATTACCGTGATTTATAATGTAATGTAACATAAAGGGTAATGCTTATTTTCTCCACACATCAATAATTTTAGTTACCTGAGTTTGCGAACAAGACCAATCAAAGGATACAGATCTAGCACAATCATATACTGCAAAACCCTTATCATGTTTGTGAATTTTGAAGGTAGATTTTAACGTCCATTTTCGGACCTGTGAGCAATATCAAATATATCAAAAAACAAAACAAAACCCAAAACAGTTATAACAATCACCAAACTAAACCATTCACAATCACAATACATTTTGCATTGAGCTACACTGAAACCGATTATCAATAAATTATAATGCAACATCTTTTCAGTGATTTCTCCATGATTCCACACACACTCAGAAAACAGAGACAGGAAACAATGACTCATTTTTGGTGTTCAAACAAAATACATAATTCATGTACCGTAACTAATGACGCACTGCCATAAAACAAAGCATTACAATTATAAAAGAAAAAGAAAAATTAAAATTGTGCATTTAGTTGTACATCGTCTGATTCATCGTTATCAGACCCACACTACATCACTTCAAATTCATATAAGAATTTCAAGAAACACATTTTTTTGTCCTTTGGGACCATATTACTCCTGCAGAAGTAGTGCGCTTTTAAGTTCTGTTCATCAAAATAATTGAAATCCGAAAAAGAATAAATGAGCTACTGTTGTTGACTACTGTCTTTGGCTACGTTGCCAATGTACATAAAAATTTCATCCCACAAATCACCAAAGGTCAGATTCATAGTTTTGAAAATATCAAGACAAGCTCGCAAATGATCAAGGTTAATCCAATGGAGCACTGGAAAAAGCTGCATTAGAGTTTGGAACCTTCTTGCCCCTGATGAAGTTTGGCCTTGACATAATTTAAAAAGAATTGCTGTAAGGTGAACTCGCTGCCTTACAACTTCACTCATTGACGTCAAACCTAGTGATGGATCAGGAATGAAGACTAGCATTGCACAAATGACAGCGATTTCCTCAATGGAAAGCTTTTCTTGTTGGATAATTGATCCTACCATATGAAAATGCATGCCAAGAACGTGGAATGGTTTGATGTCTCTCAAGATGGCACATTTCTCTTGTATGGTCATATTGAAAAAGTTGTACTGTCGGTTTGGGATGTCATGCTTTCTGCCATAATAAATATGCGTTACGGGGTAAATGGATTCTCGCAGCAGCAGCGTTTGGTCTTGCAATGGTAATTTACTAAAGCCCGGCAATCGATTGAGGTATTTAGCGTATACTTTAGAATGATACATAAGAACATCTTCACAAATATGCCACGTGGAATTTACATTATTTGCATTTACATAATCTGGTGAGGAAGGCCAGGGTTTAATACTGTCAAAATCTTTTAAAACAGTAGTAAACATCTTCACAAGATGAGTTTTCACATTGATAAATTCCTCGTCAGACACTTCGAATAGGGTAGGATCATTCATTAGCTCTTCTATATCCTGACAAGAATCTGATGTCACTGATTTCCGTGCGTCACGAATAACAGCAATTCGGTCTACATTCAAAAGTTCGGAATCATCACGACTTGTATATCTTTTAATCTTTGAATCTAAAGTAGACGTCTTACACGAATGTAATCCATCAAAACCATCAAACAAATCTACCCAAGTGCGAGGTAGGTTGTCTGGATAATTTGAGCACATATCATTCCATGATTCACCATTTAAACCGTTGTATGCAGTCACATCTGGCATATTTGCCATCAGTTGCATCAATACCTGAGCTATTTCAGGTGGCATTTCAGGTGGCATTCCAGGTGGTATTCCAGGTGGCCTTCCTGGCATTTGTGCCAGTTCTGCAGGCATTTTACGCATGTCATGAGGCATCCCCTCCAACCCCCTATTCATGTCTGCAGTCATTGCTGTCGACGAAGATTTTTCACCACAATTATCTGGCTTCAGTGACTTTTCTTCCAAAGACATTTGTTTAAGTGGCAGTGTTTTATCTGCAACAGATGCTGCTTGCGGAATATCCCATACGGGTCTTTTATAATGATGCTGTGAAGATTGCAATACCGATTCTGTGACACCAGACATGTTTTGGGATGCACTAGCACCTGGTGAACTGTAACTTTTTGTCCCAGTTGAAAATTCAATACTTTTTGATTGTGTGTTATCTGATCTCATATCCCATGTTCTTTTCAATTCATAAGGTGACTTTGATTCGATTGATGAAGTTTCTTTCTTTATGGGGCATGTGTTTGTACGATCTGCATAGACATCTGCAGATTGAGATGCAATGCGTTCTGATGACGAATCCTGTTGATAAAAATGCCTAACTGATCCTGAATTTGAAGAAATAGTATATGTACAAGGTACAGAAGAACATGAACTTAAATGCACAGAATTTAGACCTCCCATAATTGATTCTGCACTTGAAGTTATAGAACGAGATGCATTTGATACAGGTGAATATGAACTTGAAGGAAAAGGATGTGGACCTAAGTCACTTTCCACATCATAATTTTCACAAGAAAGTGAATGAGAAGCAGTCAAGTGGGTAGGTGAATTTCTTATCTCAGATAAATGACGATGAGCCTCATTCATTAACGTTTGGAGTAGCTGCTTTTTTGAATCATTGTCCAAAGTTTTATAGAGCTCAAAGCGAGATCCCAGCATCTGCAGCAAATCTGGTGAATTAATATCTATATCAGCTGTACTCACTCCACCGCTTTCTTTCACATCCTCTAATGACTTTTGATTGACCGAATCTGAAGCTTCGCTGTATTTATAGGAACTAGAAGTTTTACCATATGACATGGATTCATTTGCAGATGCACTATCAACATGACAAGCAATTTGTGGGTTTGACCTCTGACTTACAGGCTTTTCAGGCATGGAATTCTCTAACTGCAACTGAAGATTTTCAAACACAGCGCTGTCAGTCGAGAAAGACATTTGCTCTTGAGCATAATGTTCTGGGGATGACTGCGGCTCCATCTTTATAGCTGTCTCTGGATGTACTGATTCAGTATTACCTTTCAGTGCCATGAGAGTAGCTCTTTTGACTGCATACGGCTGTCTACCCATACGAATTGCTTTAAAAGTCATACCAATTTGCAAACATTTATGGTAACGACAACTTTTACAAGTAGAACGCGTCGATTCTGTGATCGCACACTGCGAATTGTTGTTACATAGCGGCAATTGTTGCTTATCTTGCTCCACTTCACGAGCCACTCTTCGAAAGAATCCTTTACAACTTTCGCAAGTAATAGCTCCAAAATGATATCCAGATGATGACCCCCCACAAACACCACAGGCTATTTCCTTGAAATTCACTTTCAATCCGCCTGAACGCTCATCACCTGGTACGTACATGCCAAGATCCAAGCACTTCTTATAGCGACACTTTTGGCAGTTGCTGCGCCTGTCTTTAGTTATTTCACACTGACTTGATTTGGCACATGTAAACTTTTCATGTATTCCCAATTTGAGACTTCGCAAATAGAACTTTTTGCATGGTTCACAGACAAACGCTCCGCAATGAAAGCCCGCGGCATAGTCCCCACAGACTTGGCAGAGGTCAGACGATGCCTTTTTCACTCTGCCTTTCCTTCCACGTGGACGGCCACTTGTTGTTGGCAAACATTCCTCCTGTATATTTCCTTTGCCCTCATCCATCATTGCATGTTCCTCTTGTATACCTTCTTCCTGGTCATGATCCTTACGGAATGAGACAGTGAGGAACTTGTTTGTGTCCTGGCTCGAATGGGCAGAAGTTGTACAAATATTGTAAAATGGCCATGTTTAGTGAACTATCATAGCCCACTTATACCAACACAATATCCATTGATGTTCTGAGCATTTTATCTAACCATTTTGATACAATTGTCTTAATCTATGTGATAATAAGTAACATTGCAGCTGTTGATTATCTATAGAATTGTTGTCAACTTCTGCACTTCTCAGACTTTGTAAAGGCCTCAAGAGAAAGGACAAGTTGATGCTCTATGATCGATGCTGGACTGACTCAGTTACCACTTTAACTTCTGAAAAGAAGAAAAAAGAATATGGTAATAAAATATGCACTTCCACAATAAACAAATAGTGTTTAAATTATTAAAACAAAAGTCAAATACATAATCGGAGAGAGTGAGATAAGAATGCAATTTATGAGGAGGCAGACATCACAATAGGCATATTAAATCAAATTTCATTTGCTTGCAACAATCGTGTGTTTGTTTATTTCGTTTGTGTGTGTGTGTGTGTTGGGTGTGTATTGGGGCCCGGGGGGAGGGGGGGGGGGGGGGGAATTATACTAAAACTAAAACTGGCCACTGAAACTGGCCCTGTGCCCTGTCATTCTGACACAGTTTACATTTTGGAATGTGAATAGTTTTGGAATAAGCCGTAAATAGAAGTGATGCTATGAGGTCAGAGGTCAAGTGTGATAAGTTTGCATTATGGACGCATGATTCAATTCAATTCAAATTCATTTATTTTTAGCTCAATATACATGAAAATTAAAATTCAGTTATAAGAAATAAATTAATAAAAAGCACATATATTAAATAATTATTAAATGTATACATGCTACAAAACAAAGATATGGTGCGACAAGATATGATGATGATGATGATGCTACAAAACAGACAGTAGCCAATAGCTTATTTCCATAGTGGCACTGGTTTGATCACATGATACAATGATGGCAATTTTTCACTATATGCTAATAAATAAATAAATATATTACGAAATTAGATCACAGATTGATATCCCAGTGCTACATCACAAAATCACTTTTTTCTTTATCCTGCATCTTCTTACATAGGTATCTTTTACATTTGTTTTTAAAATCATCTTTAGTTTCTGTACATTTAATAAATTTGGGTAAACTATTCCATATTTTTGCTCCATTAAACATAAATGAGTTACTCCCATGACTCTTTACATGGGGAACAACATAGCATTTTTCACTACTTCTGGTGTTGTACGAGTGAACATCTGTCACCTTTTGAAATGTACACATGTTGGCTATAGTATAATGAATGAAAACCTATTGTTAGGTCATAAAACCTGCAAATACACTGTTGCATCAAAATCATCCGGTTTCAAACCATAAATTGTGAATAACAAAAGACTAATAGAGCACTGCACCCCCAGTTCGTGAACACACCCAGTTTGTGTGTTATTTAATAAAATTATTAGGCTCCAAGTAAATACCACATATTACCACTATGAAAATAATTGTTTTCCCGATGCCAAAAAGTAAAAAAAAACTTCTAGTAAGATCTGATGTAAATAAACATGTTCAAATCCCCTATTATCGCCACGCACAAACTGGGTGTGCATACGTTTTGCCATAACAAATCGCTCCACAGATCATATAGTTTTATTGAACCATAACAATTGTGTTTATCATGGGGCAATATAAGTAAATAGCTTTATTTTAACACATCAAACATTATTGATAGTTCATTATTAGCTGTCCTGCGATTGTTTAAACAATAAAATGCACGAACTGGGTGTGCAGTGATCTATGTGATTGATTTGACACCAAGAAATAATAAATTATACGTTTGTCAAATATTAGTCGAGTTGTAATAGAGTCGGTATTGACAGTTTCCGGGTTTCACTCCGGGATTGTTCTTAGCACTGTTGTTTTCCACAGTGGAGATTGCCTATCGCCGGCTGAAGGTCTTACTATCTTCCACTGGTGAGAGCCCCGAGTGTGCTCTAGCTTCATGTAATTTAATGCCAACTCTCTCGGGTGGCAAATCCAGGCCTCCACGTAAATGTTTATAAAAGAGGCATAAATGCTGATTTTGCCACCGGTCTGCCAGACTTTGCCAGCCAAGGTCACGCAGTAGGCCTGTGACTGATATGATAACGTGGGATCCACGAGCCTAACGTGCTGCTCGCCTCTGCATAATCTCCAGGGAATCAGTTTCATCTTTTTTTACTGATGGGTCCCAAATAGCCCCACAATATTCCAATGATGACCCGGCGAGTGTCATATAAGCTGTCACTCTTAGTCTGTAGGAAGAACCATGGAGATTCCTACGTAGGAAACCCAGATATTGGTTGGCATGGGACACTGTGTCCAAGATGTCAGACTTCCACTGTGAAGCGGGCCCCATAGTTGTTTGAGTGTGACGCCCAGATACTTCGCCTCAGAGACAGAACCAAAAAGCTCACCGCCTAGGGTGTAGAAATGAACAGGTTTCTGGGTCTGTCTAGCAAGGTGAAGGATATTACACTTGGACACATTGAACTTGAGGCCACAGACCCGACCCCACTCGAAGAGAGAATCTAAATCTCTTTGTAGAATGACCTTGCCCTCCATTGAGTAGATTGATCTATAGATCAAACAATCATCTGCGTACAAATGGCATGAATTGGATGGATTGAGAACAGATGGTAGGACATTTATGTACAAAAGAAATAGTAGGGGGCCCATGATGACTGTGCCCTGGGGTACTCCAGACAGGACAGGATCACCATCGGTGCGAATACTGTTAGGCAAGGGGGTATATCTCTTTGGTCCCCCGTCTCATTGGTCCCCCAACCCATTTATATGGTGTTGATGTTATGGCTGCTGCTACTGCTGCTTATCCTCCTCTATATTATTACCCCCCATTACACAATTCTGGACTACAAAGGTAACTGTTGTATCAACATTTTGTGATCATATTATATAGAGTAGCCATCAGAGGACTCACTGCGCTGGTTCAAAGTACTTACGTATCAAAGGAATTGCCTGTGCCAGGGTTGGCAAAAGTCTATTACATTTATAATAAAAGTCAATAAATGTCGACATTTATGACATATGTCGACTTTTATGACATTTATTTGGCTCATATTTTTCCAATTTTGACATATTGAAGCATGTTGTTAATTATCGATACATATATATCCATTGTAAAACATATTTTTATCAGAAAACTCTGTATATGAAGAGAAATGTAAAATTAGCACGTTATATTAGCACGATAAGTGTCACAGGAGACATTTTAATAAGCCATATATGTCAAAAGGAGGAGTGAAATCAGAAAAATAAATGTCATTAAGTAATATGTTGACATTTATTATTCCCATATATGTAGAAAGGACATGTGAAATCAGAAAAATAAATGACATTAAGTAATATGTTGACATTTATTATTCTCATCTATGTCAAAAGGATGTGTGAAATCAGAAAAATAAAAGTAATTAAGTAATATATTGACATTTATTATTCACATATATGTCAAAAGGACATGTGAAATCAGAAAAATAAGTCATTAAGTAATATGTTGACATTTATTATTCTCATAAATGTCAATCAGAAAAATAAATGTCAGGAAGTGATATCTATGACATTTTCAATAAGCCACTACCATAATGATTATTCAAAAATTACCTGTTCAAAATTTTCTTAAATATACCATGTAATCATCAAAGTCTCAGTAAGTTGAAAATTTTCATAATTGAAGTTACCAGAAATTACCCTTGCCAATTACAAGTTCAGCAAAAATCTACTTCTGCCATTTAAAGCAAACAATTTCCAACAACATACTGGTATACTTAACAACCCTCAACAAACAACACTAGGGTTAATCATTCAAAAACTGGAAGATATAAATAGAAAAAAGCAGGAATTTATGTCATTTATTCCTGAAAAAAGTTAAATACTGACACTTACCCATGTAAAGGTTAACACTTGTCATTAAGCATTAACAATAACCTAACCTGTGAAAATGTCTCCTCATGTCCAACTTAACCAGTTATTGTACTCAGCAAACAAATTCACTGCTGGTTGAGACATTTAATTAGCATTGTGACACTAACCTTGAATTTACCAGTTTACATGTAGAAGAAGACATGTACTTGGCCTGCCTCTACCTGAGAAAATGTCTCCTCCCAATGCTTAACCAGATATGTTGTGTACTTAGCAAACAAAGTCACTGGTGGTTGAGACATTTAATTGCAGCAGCTGAAGCGAAAGCCTTGTGTTCTTTGTAACTATGTATGTATCTATGTATGTATGTATGTATGTATGTATGTATGTTTGTCTCCGGACAAGCTAGAGCTTTTACGCTTCGCCCTATTATATTCAAATTTTACACAACTATTTGGTATGACTCTACACCAAAGTGATTTGATTTTGGGCACTTTGCCAATTAAAGTGTGCTTTCCATCGTGGTATTTTAGGTCCAATTTCAACATTTTCTGCAATAGTTTTGTTGATGCTTATGAGAAAGTATTCAAACTTGGTACAATGCTTACATGCTTACTGACCATCAACTGCATTTAATTTTGGGACTTTTCCAATTAGAGTTTACCTTTCAGACGGCCATTTTAATTATTTTTCTTCCTATTTTTCCACTATAGTTTCAATACTGTTCAAAACATGGCATAGTGGTTATATTGGAATAAAAGTGCTCAGAGAGCACAGTGCTACCATATTAATGTCGACTCATGGGCAATAGATATCTACTTTAGCCGTGTGTAGAAAGCGCCTGCAATCCAATGCCAACAACATAGATGTAGGATGAGTCACGCATCAAGTAAGACTTTTTTTCTGCTTTGATTGCAAAGCAAACATCTTTATTGCCCATGGGACAATGTTGCTCTAGCGACGCTGTGCTCTCTGAGCACTTTTGATCTAGTTAGGATTGTGACACTAACCTTGCATTTATCTGTTTACATGTACTTGCTTCCACTTGATAATTATTAAATTAGGACTGGTAGCAACTGATTGGTTAATCACAAATAGCACTAAATTGCTGGTAGCAAATGATTGGTTAATCATAACAAGAATATAAGCATATAGAATATTACTTAATGACTTTTATTATTCTGATTACACGCGTCCTTTTGACATATATGAGAATTATAAATGTCAACATATTACTTAATGACTTTTATTTTTCTGATTTCATGCGTCCTTTTGACATATATGAAAATAATAAATGTCAACATATTACTTAATGACTTTATTTTTCCGATTTCACGCGTCCTTTTGACATATATGAGAATAATAAATGTCAACATATCACTTAATGACTTTTATTTTTCGGATTTCACGCGTCCTTTTGACATATATGAAAATAATAAATGTCAACATACAGTACATTCTCGTTTAACCGAATATCAATAAACCGGATTTTCCCATAAACCGAACGTTCTGCAATAGTCCCCTTTTTTCCGGACATATATGAAAGATCGAGCTTCTGATCGAATTATAAGCCTTTTCTTAATCGCGGGGGTGGACAAGATGTCCGAACACAACGCAAGCGGTATTGCAATAGCCTCTATCGAAAAGGCGTGCTACTCCATTTAGACAGCGCACACCAGAACACCACTGATTGATCTAGACTATCTCTGCACAACGCACGCGGTTCTTCGTTGCCACAAAACTCGTATGCCGATCACGTTAGTATGGAAGCAAATTACTGTAGCTTTATTTAATATTATTGCAAACTATTGCTGTATGTCTAATGTACAGGCCATAAAATGATATTCAATCGAACTATCATCATAGGAATATTGGTTTACTGTATACAAACGTCATACCAAAGTTATGGATTACTTGTTCTCCAAAGGTATTTCTTGAATATCTCTTATTATCGTTCATAGTCACTCGTGGTTGTTCTTACATTCGCCAACCCCCGCCCCCTCAATCATCCGTATATATATCGATTTTTGGAACGTCTATCCACATTCCCAACGTGTCCGGTTAAACGAGGTTGTACTGTATTACTTAATGACTTATTTTTCTGATCTCACGCGTCCTTTTGACATATATGGGAATAATAAATGTTTACATATTACTTAATGACTTTTATTTTTCTGATTTCACGTGTCCGTTTGACATATATGAGAATAATAAATGTCAACATATTACTTAACGACTTTTATTTTTTTTATTTCATGCGTCCTTTTCACATGTATGGGAGTTATAAATGTCATGCGAAGCATGAGTAGATAAATGGTCAATGTGCATCATTTTTGTTTACTTTAATTTTACTTCCAACTCCTAACATTACTCCTTATTCCAATACGCTTTCTACTACACGATCTCATGTTGTTCCTATTAATTAAAACATTCCTCTTATACTCCTCCTAGCATTCCCCCTTTTTTTCTTTCTTTTTTGTTTGATGTGTGTCTGGGGGGGGGGCTGCGACAACTTAACACTTAACCCTCTTCACACATATCTCCTCCGCACGTACATATAGATCCACTTCTGAAATCTTCTATTATAGTATCCCAATAAGATCAATATGACAGGGGGGGGGGGTGCTACCAATGAGACGGGGGACCAATGAGATGGGGGACCAATGAGACAGGAGACGGGGGACTATAGAACTGATCCCGGGCAAGGATGGAATCCTTATGAATTCTTTAATCAATTGGCAGACTTTGCCGAGTCAGATCTACTATATTAGAATATGACAGTGAGTCAAGCAAGCATATTTAATCCTAGTGTTTATATTACTAATGTGATGCCACTGGGTGACTGGCACTGGTGGCGGAGGGGAGTACAGGTACTAAATTTTAAGCTTCTTGTACATGTTCTTATTTAAGGACACAGTAGCAGAGTACGTACGTAATATAACATTGGAGTACATAGAGTGGGCTTCATGTAAAATAAAAAGTGGTTCAATCTTCTGTTCAGGATTATATTCCCTCTTGATTTACCATACAATAACAACAATTAGTAGAAAGAAGCTGTATATTTACCTATATATTTTTAACCTACTTTTTTTCCCGTCCAGCTGCAACGAGTTCGGTACACAATAGCCGCAATCAACTATGCTGACGGTTGATACATAAGTTGTATCTTGGTTGAGACCTTTATACGGTTAAGGCTACGTAGCTTTAAATATCTGCTTTATCATTTTGATTGCGACACCACCTGCTGCTAGCACCGGAGAGTTTTGAAATGTTTTTGACCGCATAATACGTAAATACAAGACGTTAATTTGCGGTTGTCTTCATATGTGTTCATGAGTGTCAGCGTAATGTTATGGCATCCAAAATGAGTTGACGAGAAAGAATGAGTGCTGCGGCAATATTAAGGTGATACACAGTTATACATTTCGTAATACTGCATAACTCTGTACCAATACAGTCGTAATATTTTCTTCTAGAAAATTTAATGTTACAGGTTTTAATATTAATTGTAAATATGCCATAAAATTGCTAAAAATTGCGTTCCTAGGAGACAATAAGTCAATAATTACTGACTTTTATGTTATACTGAAAAACATGTTCAGATCTATTCACTTAGATCGACCATTATTTCATACTTAGTTGTATCTTCCATCGATAGATTCACCTTAGTTCCAATCAAAACATGCACACACAGAAGATAAAAACATGAATAATATTCTAGACTCCTGAAACAGTCCCTGTGTCCGGCCTAACCTTATCTAATTTCTAAACAATACCCTCTCTTAATTATTAAAGGGAACTTTTGGGACATAATTCTAAATATCTTCGGAATCATCTTAAAAATATCTAACAAGAAGAATTGACAAAGCTGTTCATATTTTTGTCTATTTCTGGTCAGCTGTAGACCCTGCAGCATTTACCCCACGTTACACACAAAATAAAAATGTGGACGAATTTTGTACTTGACCATGCTGCTATACTCATGCTCAATGACTAGAGGTTTTTTAACATTATTGCTATGTTTTTATCGCATCAATTCCTATAAAACTTTAGTATTTCATGCAAAAATGTAGTCAAAGAACAGAAGGACATTGTTTACTACATGTACATGTTAAAGCAAATTAAAGTAAGATAAAGTATTAAGTATTTTCATGTCATGCATGACATGAAAATATAATGCAAATCACTGTGTTGGTTTTAGAAACATAATCACTACGGATCCATATGATTATGTTGTTCATTAGCTTACGGTGTCAGAATATATTGTATACTGGTGTACACCCGGTTTTATGAGAAATTTTCACCTGTCCTCAAATGATCACTTGCCACATGTGCAATCTTCGTGTAAAACCATAAAACAGTTAAGTGGTAGCTCCCGGGAGACAAATTCTTTCTGAAATCAAGGTGGTCTAAGACCAAAATGAGGTGAATTTGAAGCTTTGCATAGGAGTTTGGTGGTTTTCGATGTTTGCACGGGATTTCGATTAAAAGAGGGTTCCAGCTCAGTGCTCACTCTGCGCTCTGCTCTAGTTATTGGGCATATATTGGGTGTTGAATAATATAGATCTACGTATACTTGTGTTAATGATCACTTTACTTGGTAATAGAAAATGTATCATACATAAAGGTCAATTTCAATTACACGATTTCGTTTTGAAAAGGTCAATTACAATTAAGGGGAAAATTGATATTAATCACAATTACGCCAATTGCAATTATAATCAAACCCAAGACCTATACAGTATTTCCATGGTATTACTGTATGTGATATTTTGTATAATAGTTTTACTATTATCAGAGAGGCAGATGGCCTGAAAGGATCTGTTGCTGATACTGCCAAAGGTACGCATGATGCTTGGATCAAGCGGCAACATTTACAGGATTTGTACCAAAAATTACTGGTGGTTGACTTGGAGTATGCTCTTGACAAAAAAGTAGAGCAAGAATTGTAAGTATTTTTGAAATTGTTTGATATCCTGACATGTTATAAAATGTATTTATAATTATTTTTTTTATTTCACCTAAGATTCAATACTAAACTGACATATTTATTTATGCAAATTCTTAAATGAATGCAATTCTTATAATGTGTGATATATTTTTTTCATTCAAGGTGGAATCATGCCTTTAAAAATCAGATCACTACATTCCAAACACAGGTGAAAGACAAATTGGTTAGTATTATTCGTCATAAGATCATATGTGAACACTCATAGCATTGTTAATGTTTTCTTGTATGTTTTCCCCTTGACTAAAATTTGAGCCTTGAATTTGGCTATTTGTTTTCTTTATGGTCTGATTGTACTCTGGGTATCTACTATCAGATATCAAGATATGACCTCAGAAAATGCAACCTGATTCGTAATATTACGTAGTTTTACGGTATCATGCTTTTTGATATGTTGGGTGTATGTATTTGTCCATTGTCTGTCATTGTTCAACAGCACTCGTTCACTGTAATAATGTGCAATTTTACAGATATTGTACCAAACAAAACTACTATAAAAGTTTACATTAATTGTTTCATTTAAGCTTTGCCCTGCCTTATGCGTAAAATAAGAACCATGTAAAACAAATAAGTTAGTAATATAAGCATCATAGCAGGGCCACAGATAAGTATATGTCCTATCGTCCGAGACAGGTATCTGTGTTGTCAGGACGGGTAAAAATTTTGAGTTACTTGTCCTATGGCCAAGTATTCTCATTCACCCCAGACATGACTTTCAATTGAATTTACATGGAGTAAAATTGGAGTTTGTTGATTTGGAGATGTAAATCTTCATTAGGACGATGGCCCTGCATGATAAGACTATGTACTGGTCTTGGCATTATAACCGTGGAAAAGTGTGAACTGAGAGTCCACAAAAATTCAGCAAGATTTGGGTTAATCAAATGACCTAAGTTGATTTTTCAAATGAGAGAAAGCCATTGATTGGTCACATTTTTAATGAGCAATTGGAAGAATTCAGAAGTCATATCTTGACATCTGATTCTGAGAGTGTCTGATACATTCATTGGGAATGACGTGTCTAAAATCTGCTTTGCTATTAGGGTTAATGAGAAAAAAAAATTAGTAGCAATAGATAATAGAAAAAAGTCTGATTTTACACACCTTGGTTTAAACATTAGTTGATATTGGGAATAGGGAAGGCTAAAATTGAAAATTTGTCATTTTAGGGGCTATGGCTTTTATATGAATGTGTATTACTTATCATGTGGTACAATTTTAAGGATGGGCCCTTGAATGGTTGTATGGTATTGCTTCTACTTTTATCATTAGCTATGTTTAAACTCTCTTTAAAGAATCCGAAACGTGCTGAGGTCCAGTCTACACTGAATCTGTTCCTTGAGACTGCAAGTGGCTTTTATCTTCAGGTGAGAGGCACTTAAGTACAATCACTTTTCTTATACCTACTATAAGCCGGTGAATATATAATTGAATTCTATTTACCCGGTAACCTAACAATTCGATAATGGCAACATGATTCCGACAAGCTTTGTCAAACCGACAATTCCTACCATTACTGAGTTTTGTTTTGCAGACATCTTGATTAACTAACTAGTATGCTCTCATAATGATTGGCCAGTCAGAGGCAGTCACAGTGTGTAATATCATGAAATTTACATGTTTGTATATTTTAAATTATTTTTATTCTTCTTATATTTTAGCTTCTTCAGGAACTGTGCACTGCTTTCAAGTTGGATCTACCTTTCCGAAAGAAAGGTTCATCTATCGGAATTTTGAAAGGTGGTTGACAATGTTTGAATAATTTAGTATGCTTTTTTGTTATGCTATAATTGTTGATAGTAGAAGAAGGCTGGTAAACATTATTGGGTACAATGAATTTTAATAATCTTATCACTGGTGTACATGTTATTTTTTGGTATGTGATTTAAATTACTCAATGGCATATAGATTGATTATTGACCTTTTTATGCTCTCATTTTTTACTTCAGAGTATGGTTCTGTTGATTCCAAAATCAAGCCTCCCAAGCATAGCTCCAGTTTGTACATATGCCAGCATTGTTTAGTTCACTTGGGTGATATAGGTATGAAGTTTACAAAAACTAATGCTCATCCAATATTACTGCGTATAATTTGTCACAAAGTATCAACATTACAACAATGCACACATTAAATGTTAAGTTCTTATTTGGAATAACTCTAAACAACTCATCAGTGCTTGAATTTAACACTATCTAAATGCTATTAATCGTAGGATTTCACAATTTTGCCAGATCAAAATCATGTCGCAAGCAATTATATGTCAGTCAGTATTTCATATTAGCATAGTTATTTTTTCAATACCATGGCATTCTTAAAACATCAATAACTGGTAAAATTTACTTTTCCCCCATAGAAAATCTGCACACATTGTAGGGTTCCGGAATTGCTCTGCCACCCCATAGTATGATACCAGCCAATTTGCCAATTAAAATCTCAAGCACTCACAAAACTTTGTCGCCATAAAAATTTGTAATTAAGACGTCTACAAATTCTCATATTTGATGTTAATATTGGTAACTTTTTTGTTGTTAGCTCGCTATCGGCAGCAAATAGGCCAGGCTCAAACGTACTATCGACATGCTGCTAACCTTGTCCCGTATAATGGTAAAACATTTGATGGCTGTCATTTGAACATTTATGGATTAACACATTTATAAGTGGAATATCAGTTTAAATTAGATGTCTATTACACTTGTTAAAATCTCAGTCACACGATCATTTCTGGTATCTCTTGATAGCTTCTTCCTTTGGACATAATCATGAATTTTGGAGTTGCATTGTACTAGAAAAAGCCATTCTTCCCAAAGACACAAAACTATATTATGTTCATACCAAAACACAGAACTATATTCTTTTTCTTTAAGGTCAGCCGTATAACCAACTTGCTATCTTGGAGGCAGCAAAAGGCAACAAGCTGTCGACTGTATTCTTTTACCTGCGCAGTATTGCTGTAAAGCATCCATTTCCCGTAGCTGCTACAAATTTGGAAAAATTGTTAACAAAAGTTACGAAAGATGTGTAAGTGAAATACCATGAATGTCAATTCTGTTTACTATTACTCAAATTGTGAAATTACATAATGCATGTATTAGAAAACATTTCAGAGGAACGCGCTTCTGACGTTTTTTGCATATGTACAATTTGGGTTATTATTACCAGCTGATGATTACAAATCCTTTTTTTTTTCCTTATAGAAGGCAAAGTACTGGAAAGTTGACTCTGTCTGAAATTTTGAATGCATTTTTGCAATTTCATGGGATTGTTCATCAGGCTTATGGTAAGTATATATCTTAGTGAAATGATTTTTTCTTTCCTCATACACTTGTACTAGTAACGGTAGACGCTAGTGTGCTATTGAAGGATGTTTCAGTAGAACATCATCACTCGTATTGCAGATTTACAGCGTGCCAAGCAGCTGTGTGAGAAGATCGTGCTGCACCTGACCAACCACATCACCAGCATGTCTATCACGTCGTACCAGCTGGTCCAGATGGTGGCCATCAACCTCTACGCCATGCTGCATGCCAAGTAACCAGATACTAGGCAAACGAACGGAAAACCGTGAATGAACGTTATTCCGATAATGTGGTTTGAAACATTTCACATTGACACACTAAAGATATATTGAACATCTACGTTGATGTTGTTGTCAAATAAATTACATTATGTAAAAATTTCGATGTTGTTTGAATGATAAAAGTATCTAAAATCACATTATCAGAATTAACGTTCATTCACGGATTTCCGTTCGGATGTCTATATGTAAAACCTTGTAAACACCCTCCTACACAAAATAATTTGACAAACAAAGCTGCACATCTAGAGGGTCTCATTTTGGGCTTTGGCTGTATTGAATGGTGTATTGTGAAATAATTGGGAAGGCTATGTAAAGGTGTTTTGGAAGATCGTGGAATCGAACTCACGGCCTCCCGTCTATGATTCAGATCAGTCATATGACATTAATATGTCATAGGCGGGCGTGCTACCACTGCACTAATCCCCCGAGACACAGGTTACATACTTCGGTTTTCACCTGTATCAATCTTACGCAATGCACTTTCCCGCCTTGGATACTATTATTAGCCTATCCAGCCTCGCAGCCTTAATCAATCATAGCCTGCTTATACCTCCGACTATTACGAAGCAGTCATCTAGGCACACGGAGCCACGCACACCGGCCTTACAGGCTCATCCGGGCGTAATCTGAGCCACTTCTTTCACAGTATAACCAATATGATTTCAATATAACCGGCATCATATTCCATTGCAGACGAAAAAATGATGATCATGATGAGAAAAGTAACAATGAAGATGATGAAAAGAACGGAAACAAAGAGCTGCTAAGTAAAGATGAACAAGAAGCTCATGATTTGGTGTTCAATTTAACACGTAAGTAACAAGGTTATAAAGTAGACTGGGCAGATTTGAGTGAAATGTTATAAATATTGATATTCAATATATATCATTGCCAAGAAGTAGTTTTAAGATCTCGTGTTCGCTTTAAGTGCACAATCAACTGCAGATTTAATCATCAAAGTGTGAGCACTATTGAGATGTCAATGACAATGTTATTAACCGCTCATGTAAAAGCTTGCACCAACATTCATGGACACAATAGTGCATGGGCTTTTAATTGAATGAAAGTACTGCTCTTATATATTAGGTTACCTTTACAGATGTCTTTTTTCTCTGGTTTCAGTGCACCTTTTTGACCTGATGCTACAGTGCATGCCTCGTCAAGAATCCAAGGTGAAGGAATATCACACTCTCCCAGCTCTAAAGATCATTCTCGATTGGTTCCGCACTGACCGTGAAATTCTCAGTCACAGTTCTTTCAAGAGTTTTACTATGTAAGTTATAGTTTGGATGATATTCCCTCTTGTTTTGAAAGAGTTCTGTTTGTATAATTTGATAAACTTCTTGACAACTTACGTGAGTCATAAACGAACCACCCTACCTTGTATTTTTACACTAGTCTTTTTAGTGTCTCATTGTGTTTACTCTGGTTAGGTTGTTTGAGATATTGATTGACATTCATGGTCTTGGGAAAACCAAACCATCTATTTTGATGCACTTTTAAATAAGTTTTATTAGTAGTTCTAAATGTACAGTGAGATTTTTTATGACTTGTCACTTGTAGATAAATGGACTCAATGATTTTTTTCTTTCTGTTCTAGTATTTGGCCTAATCTTGCCAGGGCATTGAACAACTTGCAGTTTACCCCTAATCAGAAGCCAGAGTCATTTGATATAGAAAAATGTAAGAGTGTTATATTTCTTATGCATATATGTACCGGATAAATTTTCGATGATTTATATTATGGAATGAAATTAATGTAAAAAATATCCTGTTTTGTGGGTTATACTCGGCATTTGTTTTTTAACAAAATCCTTTAGAAAGTCAATGAATGTGTTCTTTTGAATGCAATATGCCTGCAGTGAATATCTTCAAATTATATTTGGGGAAAAAAAAACATATAGATACTGTTCCTAATGCTTTCAACTGTTACAGATTCTAGTGTTCCATTGCCAGAAGATTGTGATCTGCAGTGTTATTTGCCAATACTAAAAACACATAGGTTAGTTTGTTATGTATGCAGATGATGTATGACCTATTTTAAAGTAATTTTCACACTCTTATAAACCATTGTAGTTTTAAGAAGCTTTATATACAGTAATACCCATTTGACTCAGAAGGAATAAATAAAGAATTGGAATTATCTTAAATTTTTAGTGATCAGAATGACCTGTGTAGTTATGAGAGGAAATTGTCTCTGTGATACTTGTAGATTAATTGTAGGCTGTTTTGTAATATGTTGCAAAATATTGTTTTTTAGCTACCTAGATTTTGCAACTTTACCAGCTGAAGGCCTCGCAGAGGAAATAGAAACTAGCCTGCGATGTCATCGACTCATAGAGCACGGTCTCTGGATTTGTGATGAATTTCCGAGGTAAATTTTTATAATATATGCTTTTGATGTAATTGATATTGCTTTTGTTGAATGGCAGTCCTGTTTAAGCTCTTGTGACATGTGTGTGTCAGGTCACATATTACTTTAAATATCATATCAGAATCAATCTATTTTCAATGCAGAGTTACATATACTTAACTACTTGTACATGTTACTAAATTTTAAGTTATTTAATTCCCACACTTTATATACATGTATTTTGTGTTTTCAAAATAACAGTCACATGATACGTTTTTAGAAAATGATTGTGTATTGTAGACTCTTCCATTGCAGCTTAAATCTGTTGAATGTTGTCAAGTTGAAGACAGGAAGACTGCATTTCACTGCACCAACACCTCATGTAAAAGTGATTCCAAGCAGTGACATTGAAGGGATGCTTGAGAGGAAGAGTGTGCGACAGAATGTAGCAATCCAGGTAAGATTGCTGATTTGCAACATTCTCATTGCAAGAATATTTGCAAATATTGTGACAATTTGTCAAGGCTGTGTGTTTGAAAGGTATATATTTTATTAAATTGTACATTGTCTATAAAGAGACTAAGGTAAACATAGGTATTACAATTTTATGACTGCATTGATTGTCCTGCAAATTGCAAAGGTTTTACCAGTAACTGAACGATAACTGTATTTTTGAATGCATTTTTGATTATGTGGGATATTTGTCTCATATTTCTTATTTTTTTATAGGCTATAATGCAGAATAAGGTAAAGAAGGCGAATGCTGATGTTACTGCAGTACCACCAAAAGAGAACGAAGATACAAAAGATGCTCCTTCAAAGACTTCCAAAAATAGACCGAGGTTCAATTTTTAAACTATCTAATACCAAAACTATTCCATTGCGTTTCCATAATTTCTGTTTTGTTCTGATAAACTCTGATGTGAATAAGACTATGAGTCACATCAGTATGGAGGCTCTAGCAAAAATCATCTGCTCCAAAATACCAAGAGCTTTTTTTTTCAGGAGCCCAAAATTCATGCCTCCATGGATTGAAGAATTTCATTAACTCTTTTTGTGATGGATTTAAAAAACATATTTGTATCCGTCTTATCACCTTTATTACCTATTTTTCTTATTAAAGCACAACTCATCATGTAAATTGTTTTCTTTTCCTTAAATGTATGCTAAATAGTTTCACTGTGTAGCAATATTATCCAGTAGGCGATGAAACAAGAATTGTATGATTGTAGGAGCGGCAAGTCTGACTCATCCCACAACCACATGTCTGATGCTGGCATCATGACCCAGCCGACACTGCAGCCTGATGATCCACGCATCCGCAGCCTGTTTCAGCCGAATGGTATGCACAGACAGTGGAAAAATCATCAATTTTCTTATATGTAACACATGCAAAGTACTTGGACTTGAGTCTTCAAGATAGGCACAACTCTAGCACCAACACCTCATATCAATCACTTATTCACTTCACTTGTTTACTCAAAAATATTATTCAAGTACATGTACTTATTCTCTAATTAACAATAAACATTTCAGAATCGGTTCTGACATCGCCTTCGTACTTGAATTTACATAGTTGAACAAACTAATGTATTTCTAAGACTTTGTAATCAAAAGTAAACACATCAGGCTCCAACCAGTATATTCTCATTCTGGGTTACCAAGAATGTATGTCTTGACCCAAGTTTTTCAAGTTAATGACAGAGTAGACACATTCCACGTTCTGTTCTGACATTGCAGCATTAATAAGAACTAGAGTTGGTACTTTTTACCTAAACACTTCATAGTCAAACAACTAAGACATGGCCAAACCACAACCCATTGTGTATACATGTAATTTCAGAGTCTGTGCCGACATTGCCTCCCCCTCCGCACGCGCGGGAACAGCGTCACCCCATGGGCATCCCGCTGGCAGCCGGCCCACCCGAACCCATCCATGAGCCACCGCCCATGCACAGGTGATGATACAATAGAACCTTGTTATCTCAGTATTGCTCATCTCTTTCTTGAGTATGTTTTTTTTTTTCAAATTTCAAGATAGTAAGTATTTTCCCTTCAAGATTAAAGATGTTAAGTCCTTTGGTTTTTAATTTGCAAAAATGTACTTGAAAATGACTGTTACTTATATTTCATATGTGATCATTGGTTTTCTGTGTTAACCATGTAAAAACTATATGTCATTTATTGGTGATTGTCTTCATAACATATACCATAAAGAGGGATTTAAGTGGAATGTTTGCCGGCAGGTTGTATGTAAACTTATGATGTCTACATTACAAAGTCATTTAATCGTTAGATCATTAATAAGAAATGGCCTACCTACTCGTGTACTTGTCAAGCATTTATTTAACTCGAGGCTGGACTATCACAACGTATGCGGAATTCATTACGTACTAACTTAGTGGTTCAATACAGTAACCAAGATCTAGCACAAAATATAGCTTTGTCTAATCCCCAGGCTATTAAGTGAGGTTCAGTCAAATTATCTTTGTAGGAATATTGACTAAGATGTGCAAATTAAAACCAAATTGATGGATGAGTTGTTCTACAAGTTATTTTGTGACTATCTTCTATTATTATCCATTGACACTCGTGATCGCGTTCATGCATGGTTTCTCATATTCGCCCCCCACCCCCACCCCCCCAGATACCACTTTGGGCCATATTCCGAGTGGTATTATATTGGGGTTATACTTTTAATTTACAACCTTCCTGCGCTTTAACAAAGTAGCAAATGTCAATCAAAAGATTTACATATAATGTTTAACTACCTGATAGTGTAGTGACTGTAGTCATGTCTATGGTAGAGCCATAATTGCTGGGACTATTTGTGCTCCAATGAGTACCTTTCTAGTTTTTAGTGATGTTCATATGTCGTATATTCAATTGTAAAAACCCATTGATCTGTTGATTAGTTTTCCAAACCAGGTGTAATTTCAGTGCACCTAAGTTGTTCTTTACTTCGATAAAACAAATACTTGATTACTTCAGATACAGCAACGGCATCAACGGGAACCAGCTGCCCAACAACAGTAGCGGCGGTGGCAGTGGCAGTCACCCTTTAACCCCACAACCACAGGACCCGCGACATGAAGGCCCAAACCTGCTGAGGGCCATGCTCCATCCCAATGCCAGGCAACGCCCGCCAGCCCCACCGCCTAACAACATTGCTGCTGGTGTGCTTCCGTTCTTCCCCAGTCACCAGTTTCAACAGGCGATGATGCGGCCACCACAGCAGGCGTCGCCACCTACGTTTGATGTCTCCACGCTGCAATCTCTGCTCAATCAATTCCCAGGACCCAACGGTGCTCCTCCGCAGGTACGAGCAATCAATAAATTCATTTGGGAAAGGCCCTAAGTATTCTTCATTTTGAGGGTCTGTTTTATGTAAAGAATATAATTATGTACTGAGGCAAAAACTTGTTTGGCTTCAGGTTAAAGATTCTCACAGCATGTCGCCTGGCAGCATGTATGGTGCTCAGCGACCTCCTCAACCCCCAGTGGGGCCTCCCCAGCCACTAGTGAAGTCACCAACAAGTCAGCAGCAGCAGCAGCAGCAGCAGCAGCAGCAGCAGCAGCAGCAGCAGCAAGACCCAGTACAGAAGTTTTTCCAAGAAGTCATCAGCCAGCAGCCTGTACAAAGCCAACAGCAAGCACAAGTGCACCCTCCGGCAAAATCCAGGGGCGAAGATATTGGTTCCAGTGGCTTGACAACTGATCAGCTTTTTTCTTTCATAATGCAGAATCAGCAGCAGCAGCAGCAGCAGCAGCAGCAGCAGCAGCAGCAGCAGCAGCAAGCCAAGGGTCACGAGGAACAGCCAGCACCACAATACTTTCCTTCTTTTCCACACAACTTGACTCCGAACACGATGCACCACGACGATGGCACCGTGAAAGAAAATGAACATCCATTAGGTCCTCTCTTTAATTCGTCTGCACCGACTAGCAATGCTCAAGATTTCCCAGCGTTTGTGCGATTTCCACAGCCAATACGCCACCAGCAACGAAGCGAAGGGGGACCTTCAATCGCAGCCACCCTGTTCCCAGATAAATCGCTGAGCCCCGGCGGTGACCCGTACTCCCCATCCAACTCCCAGCATGTTAGAACGAACAACCCAGCAGGAGACAACTCTGGGGAGCAGTTGGGTCTTGGCCCCATGCGAAGCAGTCCTGGTGACAAACCCCGGGGTGTTGGATCCATGTCTCCTGACCATCTGAGAATCCCTGCCATGACAGCTGGACTGTCACCACAGGTGTGTGCTTTATACTATCACTGGTTACCAGTAAGTTCCACCTTTCATTTTCTCACAACGACCCAATTTTGCTGGTAAATGCTTGTTCACTCAAACTTATGATTTGGATGGTTTCAAACAGTTCGACTTTGTTACTCTTTTTAGCTCACCTGTCGGTTATAGATCTGGTGTATGTTTTATTAGGTTAGAAAAAATCTAAATATTTTTGGAAAAGGCTCACTTTAGCATTCGCTGAATTCTCATTTTGGCTTTTTGAAAGCACATGCAGTGAAAAAGAAAAAAATGTTGAAACCATTCATTTCAGATTCTTTAAGGGTCAATGTGAGTTCTTGTGTGAATGCTTAATTATGGTCTAATGCTGTTATGGGACTGATTGATAATGCTAGGTGGCACTTTTTTCACTTTTCATCTCTTATCTCTTTTTTACGTCTTTTTCTCTTGTTTTTTCATCATTTTTCTTATGATTTATATGCATAAATGGAATAATGTGACTAGGAATGTTTTGTTAGTCATAAAATGAAAATTAGTATTCACTTATCTCTATTATTCTAGAAGTATTTTCACAAAGATAGCACTTTCACTATGTATAGTAGAAAATTTAACAACTTCATTGTAAAATTATCTTTTGTTTGCTATCAACAGCTGGCTATCAATGTAATTATGTAACATCTATTTTATAAATTTTTTTTCTTTTTCAAATCACCTCGTCGTATAAAAAAACAAAAAAAAAATGATTTTTTTGTTGATAAATACAGGCACATAACTAGTCTTACTTAATTAAATTATGTGAATAACCAGAAAACGATTTTTAATATCTTCAAAAAGAATACACATGAAAAATGGGAATTGCAAAAGAACATTTGTAATGTAACAACTTTTACATCTGCCAACACTAGTACATTTAAACTTTTAATCATCTTCCAGCAAGATTTTTATAAATGCGATTGCACTTTGTAATTGACAAAACAATAGATGGGCTCACTGGCAAACCACCATGGGTTTTCAAGCCAACACCTACATAATTTAGTTACGTGCAGGTATGCCATGTACTCAAATTCATTCTGCATGGTTCAATTGAAGGCTACCATTACGTTTTTGGGCGAGACATTCAGTTTAGTCATGTGCCTGTAAATTTCTTACAAGTGTGTCCTATGTTTTATTTCCCTTCACCACTGGCTTTTTATCACTGTAGGGTGTGTTTGGTGTGTGTGTTTCAGTCAGGGTCTCTGTCTCCTTTTTTCCAATCTTTTGGGGACAATGGGTCATCTACAGAAGGCGCTCTTGACATTCACATCCCCGCTTTGAACACGGATGAACAGGTAAGAAGGCTATGGTATGACCGACTGTGCTCATGTAGCAAAATCGCACTATCTCTTTAGTGGCGGGCAGTCATTGATGACTACTATTGCAGCCTAGAAAAATGCCTAAAATAAACTCAAATTTACAATTGCGGGTGTCTTATTTACCCAAACACATCAAGTACAATTTTCTATTTTAGCCACTAAGGGGATAAAGTGTATACATGTATATAAATTGTGAGTTACAGTTGTTGTCCTACGGATAAATGAAGTATAACGGCATGATAAAGAAATCTCATGTTTAGAAACGCTGAAAGGGTATAAAGCTACTATTATAAAAGATAACTGGTATTTGAGATAAGCAAATATGCAGTTTTCAGTAGAATGTGTAAGAGGTAATGAATTTGAAAATAAGATGACTAGATTACCTTTGAACAAGCTCATAAAACAACCATATTTAGCCCACAAAGCTAAACGACAAATTCATCCTAAATGTTCATGTAAATCGCCATGGTTTTAGCTTTTTGGGTTGAACCTTTGTCACTTTAGAGAGCAAGCTTTACATATTTTGCATGTATTTGATATGATCTACAGTTGAACTGACTTTTTATGTGTGCGCACACTCTTCGTTGTTTGTATGTATTTGATATGATTTATGTTTAGTGGCTTTTAGGTTAAAATGTTTAGCTATATTATTATATATTTACATTTATATATCTGCAGGAAGTGCCCAAACCTGACAGTCCACCATCAGGAGCAAACCTTTTGGCCTCGTTGTTCAGCTCGCAGCCGAGCAGCGACAGCGACAACAGCCGACAGTATGAGCTGTTCGGAGGACAGTCCTACTGGCAGGTCTCCATGAATGAAAGTAAGTGTGTGTGGAAAAGTTGGAACGAAAAAAGAGCAAACATGTATGACATGCAGGGAATCCAAAAGTCTGATCACAAATATTCAATGAAAAGAGGAACTCAATAAAATGGATTTTATTGAAAATATTTCACATATTCAGTGCAAAGTGAAACTTAACAATGTTGAATTCTTATTTACTTTTCACTCAACCTATCTTTTTGTAATCAATTTTTCACCGTACAACTTTTGGATGAGACTTGCAAAGTTACGTTACAAAATTCTGTTCCATTACAGGAAACTGCCTTACATATCAAGCTTATGTCAAGGCACAATAAAATCATTAATCGCAGCATTTGCCATACTAAAATTCACGCATACGGCCAAATTGTTTTTGGTCAAGCGGTACTAAAGTCATGATGGATTTGAGATGTCAACCCTTGTACCATTAGTCCATACAGTCGATTTTTTTTAGGCGCAAGCAGTCCATTTGGTTCTTCCACAAGTAGCAGCCTGCGCACCACTCCAGACCCGATTGCGGGATCGGGTGAGATAGAGCGTAATCGAGCAACTGCTACCCTCAGCATGGAGCACATGTGGGGGTCTCCAGGGGGTGAGCGCGATAGGAACCTCAGCGGCGGCTCGAGCAACGACTCAAGTGGACACATACAGCATATGTCAGGAATGCCGGTACAGTAAAACTTTCACAAACATTTCCTGTGGTTCCAGTCCTTGATAATGAGATAAGCATATGAAAGTCCAAAACTGTTTTTACTAAATGTGTATTTCTATATTTTTGATCATTTTGTGATGACCTTTGCAGCAATCGTTGTGGTCGTCAGGACCTTCCCCTCTAGAGAGACTTCTGGAACAGCAGAAACAGCAGCGGAAGAAGGATCCTCACTGAAGACGAGACAGGACAGACGTCTGACCAAAAGACGCAGGCAACACTCTCGTCTGACGATGACAGAATTGAAGAGGCATGGCTGCTGCATGAGGAGCAGTCTTTGTGAATACTACTGCTTCTAAAGTGGAGTAGGCATTATCAAACAAGGCTGCTGTGCGAATTCTTTTTGTAGTGGAGCTATGTTCTGTTTAATTAGAATGAAATCATACTACTACTGCTACTTACTCCATGTTGTCGATGGAATGATAACGATGCATTCAAATATGTATTCCTTGGGAGATTTTTCATAAATCTGTAATAAATACATATTTTATGCTAGAAAGAAGAGTCTGGATAATGACGTTATGGTCAAAAAAGGAAAACAATTTTGTTATAGATTTGTGGAGAACTGTTATGGTTTGGGATCAGTTGAAGATGACATTTTTTGCTTGAATTCACCGAGAACTGATAGTTTATGGTGATACAGGAATCAAGTGATGTGATAACAGCTGTGAAACGTGCAATGAATGAAGAATGGTTTGTGACTTTGACTAACAAGGATCTGATTGGAGTATGTGTATCAAACTTAATGATTGGTTGACTTAGGCAAGATCTAAATGTCAGATGAAAGAAATTAATGTTTCTGTATCCATTAGTATGTGTGTCAATATAGTAATAGCTTTACTTCCACCAGCTCACAAATGCTACTTACTACTATTGAAAGTTGTATTTTTTTTCACCAGTCGAAGAAATCTTGATTTAAAAAAAAAGATGTTGCAATAGTTTTATTTTGATCATTCAAGTTGATTCGACATATTGGCTTGTATTAATGTTACATACCAGCATTGTATAAAATGTGTTTTACCATATTTTGTGCTAATAGGTATTGTACATTAACTATTGTAGTGATATTGTTTTTATTATAATGTATGGGTGGTTTGAACATGTTGATTGTTATCTTAAAATAGTATTTTAGATTATGATGCAATAACTTAGAATTGGAATTCACATAGAAAGCATTCTTATTCAGTTAAAAACAATTCTTGACGCGTGTTGGATAAATTAACTTAAATTGGTTTGATGTAACTATTAAGACTACTGTATTTCTCCTTTTAAAGCCTAAGCAATATTTTTTTTTTTTTTTTTTTTTTTCAAAACATAAAATAGACTCTTAAATGAGGGAGGTGACTCTATGAAGGTGGTGTTAACACAAAACTGGTGTTCGTATTCAGCAGCCATTGTGCTCCTATGCAACCCCTTGTATAGTATCATCGATTGGCTAGCTATACTCAACCTAAAACACATAAAATAAGCAGTACCAACCACATACAACATTGTTGTACTCAACAATAATATATACAGTGCTATACTACTGGCAACACATACTCAATACACAGTTCTAGGCATTTACAATCATTGCTTGCAATGAATTTACAGCATTGCATGTGGCAGTAATGTGAGGGAGGTGTTAATCTAAAATAGTCTAACCTGCCATTTATTTGAAGGTTCAATTGGGACATAGGCTTTAAAAGGCGGAAATACAGTAGATTTATTCCAGTTTGTGTGCTCTTAACATAATGTAGTGTAGATTCGATGATCAATGAAGTATTATTTTTGTTTATGGTCTTCACGGTCGCTTCAGTATTACAACTAAACTGCTCTGTATGTAATACCTTAAATTACACTGCTTATTTCAAATTACTGTTGAAGCACTAATAAACTTTCATCCTCTAGTTTTTGTCATTTTTACATACAGTCAAGTGAATTCAACATCTACAACAGTACCTCTTTTCAAAATAACTGTGCGTTACGTTGTGTGCTGCACAATGGAGGCATGATACGACATGTCTAATTCCTCAAACTAAGTAACATAGAGAATCGGGTCAGTTCGTACTGGGGTGATACCATGTCTGGGTTATATGACAGTTCTAAACCATGATAACCCAAGAAATTGTGTCAATGTATGATACAAGTACAATGTATGAAAATTTATTTAAACATCTTAAATAAATAAATTTAGAATATAATAATAAGACTTTACATCAGAAAAATAAGTTGCAAAATTCTTAAAAATAAAGATTGCCAAATATAAACAATAGTTTTATGTTAAATATCACAAAATAGAATTAATCTCCGTGTATAAAAAAAAAGAAAAAATGGAATGTTACATGTACATATATTAAGATCATATTTATCATATTGAAACTTGCACAAGTTAATCTGCATAACCATACTTATACTTCACCTGTTTTGAGGCACTTTCTGAGTATATACATATTCTATCACAAATAAAAAAAAATCTAAAAATGGTGTTTTGGTGGTGGTACCCAAGCATTTGCAGGATGGTTTAAATTCACCATGTGAATATCATAACAGCAGTGTCTTTCCTTGCCCGTTAACTTTGAAATAAACTTCGTGCGGTGATTTGTTCTTGTATAAAATATATTAAATCCTATGTTCCTTAGTTCAGTGATAACTTTCAACATAAATGCGTATGTGTCTTTCACAGACCAAGTACACTCATGGTCTGGATGGGTGTGAATGTCCATCTCAGGTGTGTGTACTTCCATAATCAACTGCCGAACATTCTGAAAATGTAGATTTTGATCACATACATCACGTTCACCTACAATGTTGGCCCACAGGTCTACATAGTGAACAAAAGTTTAATCAACAACTCTGACCAACTGTGCATATATATTGTGGGTAAAAGTCTTAAAAAAGTTGTTTCATAGTATATTAAAAACATTGCAACCCTTACTTTAATAATGCCAGAACGAATCATTTCATATAAAGCCGGCCATTCTGAGAATTCTACATCCATTTTCAGCAAATCTATGGTTTTCTAAAAAAGAGAAATGCAATATCAAATAAAAATTGGCATTGTTATTTCTAATTGATTTTCAAAAAGTTTCACAAATTATTTGTTGTGATTTAGCGTACATTCCACTATATAAACTTTTCAACATTTAAATATGAACTAACTGTCAATTGTTAAAAACAAATGAATAGTCTTACAATGAGAATAAATCAAAATTATTCACCCCTGTATGTCCAAGTTCTTTCATGATAGTAGACAGCTTCCTCATCCTCCACTTGCCGTTGACAGCATATGTGTCTTCACTATCAATGCCAACATCATGGAAATGACCATTATCAGAATATTGATGTGATACTGATCCCATGCTAGAACAAATTATTAATGCAAAATTTAGTAATGACATTTCATGGATGACAATTATTATTTCATTCGCCTTTAACCAGAGATAAATATTTTAAAATATTAAGTAGACATGTACATGTATTCAACTTGCATATCCAGTTTATTTTATCCCCACAATGTTTAGCATGGAAAGTAGTGACTCAGTGTCACTCTCTTTCAGAGCACTCATAAAGGATAAATACAAAAATAATATATAGCTACAATTTAAAGACATTTGTTATAATATAAATAAAGTAGTGTGGGTTTCTTGACTATGGAAATTACATAGGAATGTCTACCTGGGGTCAAATGCATGGACTTCACATCCCAACATTTCTTCAACTCCTTTTTCAAATCTAAAGTCATGGCCAATTCTAAAATGAAAAAAGTAAAGGATAATGTAAAAAGGGTATTAAGGAATTAGAGAAATTGTCTTCAGCAAGGCTGGTGTCAATACATATATTTATCTATTTCCTTTGTGATGCAATATTTTAGGGTACACTGTCAGATAATGTTAGTTACTATTGAATATCTCCTGAAGACCATATAACGTGATCAATAACTACATTCTCAAAACACATGTTGCAAATAATTGAAAACAAAAGTTGTATATATGTTTTAAATGAACACACAATTAACTCACCCAAATGAATAAACCAGACATGGATGCTTGAATTCAAATTGTCTATCAAGGCACACATTCCATCCGCCGTCCTCAGAAGGACCAAAATGTTGTTGATCATAACACTGTCTTGTCTGCCGTATAAGAATGCTTAAAAAAAATTATATACAAAAAATGAAAACATTTCACAAGGAATAAAAGAAGTAATTGTTTTATAAAATGTATCAACTTCAAGTGGTTAAAAAAATACATGATTTCAAAAGATACTGCTATTATAATTTTACTAATATATCTAATTAACCAACTCAAAATAGTCATTTTCCAATCCATCGACATCTCTAGCTAAGTTCAAAAGATATGCCTTTTTATCAGCCGTACTTGGTAACACAATCTGCAAAATGCATGTATGTGTATTCAAAACCTATGTATCTATGTATACATTATGATAAGAATTTGAAGTCTAAATTTCTGCAAACTAAACATCCACAAAAAGTTTCAATCATTTAAAAGAAAAATTATTTCATTTGAATGTGTAACCATTAGAATATTGAATGATCAATAACAATTTACATCTGCAATCCTAGACTTGCAGGTGACAGCATAATTGTAAGGTGTTTGCCTTGACCAAAACCACAATGCACAAAGTATGCCAAAACAAATTGTTGATATCACAGTCTTCTTAAGATGTCGGGGCATAAGAAAGCTCCACAAGAAGAACCTCAGATTTTTTAGCACAACCATTTTACCTGCAAATGTAAGAAGGAAGGTGACAAAAGTTGGATATAATATAAGTAAAATATTATTTTTTTCTTAATCATTAAAGGCTAGAAGGGTGCACAGTGAGCCCGTGTGCACACAGATCCCGTGCATTCAATTTTTTAAAACGAAAATAAACAATGTTTAGTAAACATATTTTTCTTCTCTAAAACGCATTTCTGAATACCGGGTGTCACCATTATTATAATGTTTGTTCTGAATTTTTTATTTTCAAATCCTTTCTTTTGAATGAAATGATAATGCGATGCGCATGGGCTCAGCATGCACTAAAAATATGCAGGGGATGTGTGTGCGCTGCTCTCTATATTTATAAGTCCTTAGTACCATGTTTTGCCTAAAAAGGGGATATTAGAAATGGTTGAGGGAACCTTAACATCTTTAAAAGAGGACCATGAACAGTATTAATAAAAAATAATAACTAGCTGCAGCTGAGAGCTGCACGTACAAACCGGTAGAGGGTCATAAATTTCAGATAAGAGATCATATAACTTCTTTCCACCAGAAATAGGGGGGGGGGGGGGGGGGGGGTGTGAGTGAAACATAGCCCTACCATGATATATCAACGCTGAACAGTCTGATGAATACTATTGAATGCAACCAATATATTTTAGCCATACACGTTTAAACAAGAAGGGCAGGAGAATTGGAATTTTATGGAATATATAGTAAATATCTCTGCATATACAAGGTGAAATTAATCATATTCACCAATATCTATGTAACACACATTATTTTCTAATAAAATCACGAATAATTACCTGAAAATACAAGTAATAAAATTAAATATTTAACTTTGTTTATCACTTTTTCAACACTTTTTTTTACATGACAGCGACATTTTGTTTTCAGTAGCCAATCAGAAGCCTTGATACATTGGATGTCGCGAATGCAATTATTAGTTTGAGATTTGACAATTTTGACATGTGTTTTTAAATATATCCCTAATATTTTATGACAAAAGATTGATGTTTCATTTTATCACCCCCAGGTTAATAAACGACTTATAAATAATCTCTTCTTTACATATGATAGCTGTAGATTGCCGGTGTTTAATCCTCACGACTAGTGTATTAGTTGTCAAGAAAAGCTACTAAAATAATGTAAATAAAGGGCGCTGTAATGAAATACAACTAGCCATCTAAAAATATGATCATAGGTTGTGTGGTATAGTAAAGAGAGAGGCGAGAGTTGGAGGGATAGTTAGACACAGGTTAAGGTCCACATATACTAGCTGCGATATGGTAATTTAAAACACGTACCCTCCCCTAAATATAAGCTAAGTTAGAGCACATCAATTGTGGTCCTCAATAGGTCAGTCGTTAGAGCATACGACTTGAAAACAGGATTTGCCTGCATCGCAAGTTCGTGGCCCGGTCATGGCAGACACAGTGTTGCCAAAACTGATACGTCGTGCGTTTGCCACTGAGTTGCTGATTTCCACACAGCACGTCGCCACCGTACAGTGTTACTACTAGACGGTGGCGACGCCAAGCGGAGGTTCGGAATCCTCGTTAAAAGGTGTGTCCCGTGTAGAGGAGAGCCACACCTCTGCACGTAAAAGAACTCACCTAGTTTGAAAACTATAGCTAGTGTGATCCCTCCACACCCCTGAGGCTCAGTTGGCTACCTAGCCTGCCTCTGGAGGTCCATATACCAACACCACGTGGCCTCCCTGCCAATAGTCGTCAGCAAGTTGATGTTGGGCAGTTCCATGTATGTTGTATGTTAAACCGCATACCGTGTAAAGATGCATCTTTACATATGTAAAAGTGAATCCTTATTGTGGGATGTGATTTTACACGTGTAAAAACGCATCCCAAAATTTAGGATGCACTTTTACATATGTAAAACCGCATCCCAAACTAAGGATACACCTTTACACGTGTAAAAGTGCATCTTTTCATGATAATGCACATACACCCGTGTAATATCGAATCCTGTTGTTATATACTGGAAATTAAAGTAACCGATCACTTAAAAATACCACATTTATATATATTTATATATTTGATAATGTGATCATATACTTTTGCCAAACCAATTAAATTTTAAAAATTGAATGGGAGATAATGCTACACACTATAGGCGATACCAGATTTACACAGATGAGTACCCGGGTAAAAGATGTGGTTTTACATACAACACATGTAGATGTAGAATATCTAGAGATCAACTCACTCAAACATCATTTAAGATACCATGGCAAACCAAATTTTGTAGATGCACGTACCAGCAAACCGATGCGCGTTTTTTAACTGCAGGAACACCTAAGTAAATTAGTAATGTGTCAATCTAATCAGTCCATCTGATATTTAATCTGCTCAATTTCATTTGATCTTAGGAGTGGGAGCACAGCTATAGGGGCAATTTAAGACCTCTGTGTCTCTAAAGACCCACCGAAGTACGACTTCGTCTATAAATTGCCCCTATATATGGGTGGGAGTGGGAAGTTCATACCTGGATGAGGAAATTTGTGGCCATTTAAATTTATTTTTATCACCATATAGCAACCAAGTGTCCATGTTGCATGTATGCTTTAATTCCAGGCAGTTGAGAAGAGAAATATAGAGTAATTAAGGAATCAATCACCTGGTGTGAATCTAGAGTCACTCAAATAGTAGGCCTAACAGTAACTGTAAATAACATTCACATTGCAATTTAGCAATACAGTAATACTTGTATGATATATATTATTTCTTTCAGATACAATTGAAATAATGAGTAACAGTCTCTTGCCTAAATCTCACGAGGAGTTCAGTGAAAAAAACTACTGGGAAAAGTTCTTCAAAAAGTGGGGACCAAAAGCATTTGAATGGTACATCAACATTTTACATTTTGATATTTTCAAAGCTACTTATAAAAGTATGAAAAATTCTCTACTTGTACACATGCAAAGAGTATAAAGAATAGAATGAGACTTATGAATGTAAATTACGTGAAAGAAGTCTTGATTAGAGTTTCAACGTATGAAATCATCTAAAAGAGATATACAGTATTTTGTAATGTATTATTTAGAAAATTATTGATTAATGACTTTTGCATGTGTTTTATGTATTTATATAGGTATGGAGAGTACAATTCTTTATGTGGTCTTCTTCATAAATATGTGAAAACAACAGATAGCATACTTGTTATAGGCTGTGGTAACTCTTCCCTCAGGTAATTGTCACAAATATCAATAAATTTTACGAAACAAAAACTAGGACACTCAGTAGAGTGCGTTTCCGTCATGGATTTTCAGCAATCAGTTGAATTAGCCTGTTACAATATTTTCTTTTGAATTAAAAAAAATAGAAGAGCACACCATATGAAGTACAAACTACACTGCTAGAAGTAATTTTAATCTTTTTTTGCTTTCCCTATAATAATTGATAGATTCTCCATAACCACATTGAATTGTATTGCAATTGACAATTAAGAATGTTTTGCTCAAGTCCTTTACTTGTACATACAAAGAGTGATTGGGGTGGGATGGATGATCGATCATTCATTCAACCATGAAGTTGTGTAAATAGATAAAATAATTGGGATCATGGAAGATACATTATTTTACTTAGATAAAGGCAAATTATCTTAAACACAGTACAGAGACAGCATTGGTCAAGATCCAGAATTGTTTCCTTCATTTAGACTCTGAAAAAGGTGTCATCCTTGTTCTCTTGGACCCTTCTGGGACACCATCGAATACCATATTGATGTCAAGGCTGCAAAGTAGATATCAGAATCACTGGGCCTGCTCTAACTGGTTCCATTCTTATCAGATTGACCAGTGTGTTCATATCCAAAAGTCATCTGATTTAGTGCCACTAGTGTATGGAGTACCTCAGGGCTCCGTGGTGGGAGAATTCTTAATTTACATGTGCCCTGTCTATAGTATGAAAAACATAACATCAGTATACATCAGTATGCTGATGACAAATCTATGTACCTTTGAATTCATAAACAGAATCTCAGGAGGATGCAGGCATGTGTGAATGACATCAGAACCTGGATGCGACTCAACAAATTGAAACTTAATGATGACAAAAACCATGATCATTATTGCACCAGCCAGACATGCCCATAAAGTATCCATCAACAGCATTAAGATTGGGGACTGTACAGTCAAATCATCTTGCACGGCCAGAAAAGGTGCAACGTTTGATGACACAATGTGCCTTAACCAACACATATCCTCACTAGTGAAATCCAATGCCCAACTCCGATCAATTGGCCAAGCCAGAAGGTTTCTTAGTACAGCAGCAACAGAAAAAGTTATCCACGCATTCCTGTCTTCACGACTTGACAATGGGAATTCCCTACTTTATGGACTACCGACCATTCAAATTGAGTCTTAGCGCATTCAAAATACAGCTGCCAGGATACTGACTAGAACTAAGAAACATGAACACATTTCTCCAGTACTAAAAATCTCTTCATTATCTCCAAACGGATTGAGTATAAAATATTAACCTTGACTTTTTTTTTGCCTTCATACCTCAAAGTTTTTTTTTCTTCAGCATGTTTCATGTACCTGCGGCTTAAGTCCTATGGGGACCGAAGCTTTCAGCAAAGCACCCTGGAACAGTTTACCTCTCCATATAAGACAAATTGACAATTTGGAAATTCAAATCTATGTTAAAAACGCATTTGTTCACCGAGGGCTGAGGACATTTCCTCTATGCAGCGCACTTGAACATTTATTTTTTCAGGTTTGCGCTATATAAATATGTATATATTATTATATTATACACGTTTTGTACATTGTTTCAGTGCTGACATGTATGATGTGGGATACAAACACCAGATCAACATCGATATCAGTGATGTGGCTATAAAACAGATGACAGAAAAAAACAGAGAAGTTCGCCCCGAGTTACTTTTTGTCAAGATGGATATGTTAAAAGTGAGTAAAAATGATGTACCATAATTCATAAACAGATCCAGAGGGAGCGTAGGGGACGCGTGCCATGCATATTTCAAAGATTCATTTTCACAGTTGTTTTTTTCATCTTTGCAATCCTTTGGTTGTATGAAACATATTCAATCCCTTGAGTCCGCCCCCCCTCCTTTTCTGAAAACCTGGATCTTGTCTTATATAATGGTTACTACAGACCATAAAATTGAGCATACCCATGTGTGATTTACCTGAACGAAGTGCTCAAATCTTACACTTTACTCTCAACTCTATATATGGCAAATTTCTTAATTCACATGTAAATGATATTGACACCCTCATACACCTATTTATAGATGACTTACTCTGATGGACAATTTAGCGTTGTTCTTGACAAAGGAACCCTGGACGCCATTATGACTGATACTTCAGAAGCAACCATATCAACTGTTGAAAAGATGTTTGTAGAAATTGGAAGAGTGCTTAAAGTTGGAGGACGATACATTTGTGTCTCACTGGCGCAAGAGCACATCCTTAAAAAGATAGTGCACTACTTTTGTAATGAGTAAGTATATATATAGTTTATGGTACAAATCTGCACAGAATACTATGATAATTCATACCAAAACTCACTTTTTCTGAAGAACTTTCTTCAATCTAAGCCGATTTTCTTAAAAGGTACCTCTTTTGGTGTAGAATGAATAAATGGTGAGACAGTGAAGAGAACGAAGTAATGTGACTACCTCGACTATGTTTGGGTGTGCTGATTCGGCTGAACATGTTTTATTTCATAAAAGTTTTTATTCAATACATCAATTATACTATACAACAATCCAAGGGCTATCCCTATGTAAAGACAGACCATCTATCGAAATCTACCTCAAATATTAAAATTCCATTGTGAATAAACATTCAACCACTACTGATATCTTATCTTACACTTGTCAGAGGCTGGATGGTACGTGTCTGTCGTGTTTCTGATGTCGACTCAGAAGAAGGGAGGGACTTTCATATGCCTGTCTTCATGTTTGTCTGCACCAAGATGAAAATGAAGATGCCCAAACCTGTAATTATATTTTATTTTGAAAGTTTATAGATCAACTTCTGTCCTGTTTTTTGTCTGTTGATTTTTCATATGCATGTCTCTTACGATGCACAAGCAATAATAGTAAATGTGAAACATATATGAAGAGACCAATGGTAACTTAGCAAACCTATTTCATGAACAATGTACATGTAGTGTGACAATTCTAATTTGTTAAATAGCAGTTAGAACTAGTGAACAGAACATCAAAAAGTTGAGCTTAAAATCAAATAACATCGTGTGACATACATGTAGGCCTTTCTGTTACATATTGCATTTGAATAAAAGGGAATATGTCTCATTTTATGTGAATGAATTTGATGCGAACATTACCATTTAGATCCTTGAAGTGACCCTCTTTGAGGAAGCACAGCCAACACGCTATGGCAGTGAAGATGAGCTTATTGCAGCCATTAATGAAGTTCAGCAGTATGGTTTGGTTCGTAGCCGACTCAATAAAGGGCAAGTTGATTTTTATGAAGTACAAAATAATTGCTTTTTAACCTTCATCCAAGTGATATCTTTAGTTACCTGTATATACTGATGTTCAACAGATCACTGGGCTAACCTCATTTTGTTAGCTTTATGAGCACAGCTACCAAGAAGTGTTCGGATACTTGTGTGTCACAGTCCAATTGATAAGAAAGAGGATAGAGGGATACAGATTTACAACCTGCAGTTTAGATTCATGCCAGGAAGAGGGACAAAAGATGCCATGGGGGGAGGTGGGGTGGGCTCTTACATAGTAGCCCTATAGGGCATGAGCCACTGATAGGCTTCACTTTTTCCAACCCCTCAGTTTCACTAGGGGTCATAATTTCAACATTCCAGCCAGCTTCATCAGGGGTTCTATATCTGTAGCTCTATTTTCATATGATTCTGCATTATCAAGCCATATAGTAAAATTGTGATTTCAATGATATACACAAAATGTTGTAAATCTTGTTGTTTTGATTACAGGCTATTAATGAATTACACTATCACATAGAATAATACCCCTATGGATAATTATACCTCATGGTTTTCGCCCAATGGTTTAATTCACTAGGGTATCATTTTCATAGTTTCACTGGTTTCACTTAGGGTATGATTTTAGACCTTAAGTGGCAGCCCTCTACCCATTCACCCCTCAAGTAACCCCCCTCCCCCCTCCCACTTGGGATGCCATCATCATTGTCTGCCAAGTTCAGAAAAAATTTCTGGCAGCAAACAAGTCCTGTACATGTCCTTCATAAATCTACAGAAGGCAAGGACGGTTAATATGTAGACTGGGAAGTCTGGTCACAAAATCTCTGAATCACGGAATATGATTTATAATTTTTGCTGCATGCTCAGATAAACTTTATTGCTTGTAAGTAAATTATTCACAATTTTCACTGTACACTTTTGTTTGGAGTCCTATGGTGGCTATGTTTGATTTGTGTTCATTTGTCTGTTGTAGATCACAAGACACACAGTTGTCTATTGACTTATTTGATTCAAAATCATCTACACCAAGATATACATTACACGTTGTCGACACTCCAAGGACCAATAATAGACGAAACATGAATGCATTTGCAATCTTTATTGTACCAGAAGGAAGGTAATGTCGATATCCTTACGCTTATTTCAAATAATTGTTGACATTGTAAAGTAATTAAATGATTATCAATATCATTATTGTGTATCATGTACTCAAATACAAATAAAAGTGCTTATTTAGCTGTTGATACAATATGGTCGTCATTGTTGTCATCATCGTTGTCAATTGTTACTCTGATTAAAATTAATAAAATGAGTAAAAATTTTGCTGTTTCATAAGGAACCTTTTATTTCATTTGGATATTTACTAAAAACACAAGTAAGTATCAAAATATGTATGTATTGCTTTTCAAAATATATCAATACTACAATTTACTTTAGAGAAACCGAGTGGATATTCTGTTCAGACGATGGCAGACGTAATCTAGCAGACAGTGCTGGTTTCGGCCGGCTTATTGTGGCCACGCTGCACCGAGAACATAAGTACGGAGGTCTGGAGGAGGTCAAGACAGAACTCTCGTCCAAGGTGATGGAGCTAGCGCCAGATGGGGTGGGAAACGCACAGGTTTGTGTAGATTTTTTTTTCTTTTTCAAAATTGGCCTTGCAATCTTCAAGATTAATACAGTAAAACAACTTCAATAAAATGATCCCTAGATTTTGATGTGAAGCCATGAGTAATGATGATTTTAGAATTAGAGTTCTTTTTTGCTTAACTGGATATTCTATGAGTGCTATGCAGTTCCAAAATTTTGTTGGCCCTCTGTGCAATTTGTACTGATTAAAATAATCTATCAAATCCGAAAACTGCTATTTAAACTATAAAAATAATTACTGGACTGACTTATTAGTTAGTTAGTTATACATTCCATAATGACATCTCTGAAAAGCTATACTTCCCTATGTCCAATTGTTTCATGTACTGCCATGAAACTCCTGATAAGCTGTGCATGAACCTCTTCCAATCCTCCACAACATTCAGTTCTCTATTTCTAGGTGCCATTCCTCTCCGTTGGGGATGACATAAACAGTCGTCAGATCTTGTACCGCGACTCGAGTGAGCTGTCAGGAGAGCTCATTGTGGAAGACGTGCAGTGTGACCAACAAATCTACCGCAGACTCGTGTTTCTCAGTAATAGGAACGTAGTTCAGTCTGAGGCTCTGATGTTAAAAGGTATGGGAGACATCTAGTCATGTAGTGTTATTTTAGAATTGCTTGTCTTCATTCTTTTGTTTCACTTCTATGAAACATAGATGGATAAAGATACGCGTAACTATCTTTTCTGCAGTCAAACAAAATTTTAAAAGAAATGAGAAGCGCTTATTTTTTTCCTTTATAGATTTATTTACTTTCTGACAGTTTGAGAGCGAGATTACAAAATTGTCTTATGAAACATCTTACCATTTACATTTCTACACCACCTTTAGTTAAAAGAAAAAAGGGGAAGAAACACTTAGAGCAGTTAGTGGTGGACACCAACAAACTTGGATGTACTTACTACAACATCATGGTTGCTGGATTGGTCTTTCTGGAAGATTTTCAACAAACAATCGGTACAATCTTTAGTCATCGACAAATTGAGTGTTAATGAACAATAGAGCCTCATTATTTCCTGACAATACACATCTCGTATTCTATGCTATGTCCAATTACGTTCATTTACCTTCAGGTATGTTAATGATTATGAACATATATTATGCGGTTATCTGGAATATTGGCTATCATGCACATTTTACTGTTGTCCCCATAGCTTTGATATAGAGTTTCTGCTGTATTATTTTTGTGATAATTATTCGCAGCTTTTTCTTAAAACATATTTTTCAATGTGCTAAGATCCTGCCATGAAAGTGCTATTCCCTTTTTTTTTCTATCTCCCAGTATTTAAAGATAATTAAGTGTGTAGATCTATGTATATATGTAATATGTGCAAAATGTTTGTGCATATCTAAATATGCATGTCTGTCTTATATAGTAAATTTACTTATGCGTACAGTCAAGTGATCTAGAATTTAACAAAGTATTTTCTCCACTTTTATTTGAAAATAACATTGTCACATTTCTATTTGTATGCTATTTTTTTTATTTTTGGGCATTTCATATGGCAGCATGTTTTTGTAGTCAACCTCACTGTCATTCAGTAATTTCTTTCTTTCTTGTAGTTTCAACATAGTGAACGTCTTTTCTGCTGTAGTTGCACATATAAGAAGAGCATACGGTGTTATGGGGAACACTCTTGAAAAATATCACAATGGGATCTTACAAGTAGCAACATTTTAGGTCTTTAATTGTTATGTTGTAATTTGTTATGTCATAATTCAATTGGCTTTTTCCAGAGTCAAGTCCAAAATTGCTGTTACTGGGTCTAGGAGGGGGCGGGCTGCCACTTTTCATGCATCAACATTTCAAATCTGTAGGTTCTTATATTTATTGTGGATTCTCTATGTAAATGCTACATTGTAGAATCATTCACATATCACTGAATGCTTAAAAATCTGTTTATAACTTATTTGCTGGCATATTCATCAGCAGATATTATTATAAGGTAAAAAAATCCAGAGCAACACTCAATTGAATCGCACTTTTTATTCTACCTGACAGATTCATATTGAAGTTGTTGAAATTGACAAGACTGTCGCTAAAGTGGCAGAAGACTGGTTTGATTTTAAAACGGATGAGCGGTTAAAAGTGACAGTAGCAGATGCTTTGGATGTAGTCAAAAGAGAAGTTGAAAAAGGTAATGTTAGTTCAATGTATTGAGCTACATATAAAGATATCAATTTTTTGTCATAGAAGTGCTCAAGTTATTGGCAGTGCTCAAGTTATCATGGTTATTGGTTATTGGCACCCTGAAAAAAAAATTATATTATATTGACTATACAAATATATATACATACCCTCTCAAGTAGTTTTGTGCACTACTTCCTATTATAGCACAACCCTGGTGATGGACATATGGTTTAACAGGTTTTTTTTGTGTGTGCCAATAACTTAAGCATTGCCAATAACTTGAGCACTGCCCCTATTTAAAAGTTCTGATTTAATAAATAAAATTGAAAAATAGCTATTAGCTTACATTATATAATTAGGAATGTACATTTTCAGAATCTCTCCATGAAATTGTCATCTTAGATATTGACAGCAAAGACATGTCCCTAGGAATGAGCTGTCCCCCAACGGCTTTTATAGAAGAGGCATTTTTAAAACTTGTAGAAAAAATATTACATCCAAAAGGTATTTATGTGTATACTGTAGCTTTGTTATTATGTATTCAATTTGTGTAATTGATACATATATGCCATATTTGTAATTGCTATACTCCTGTTAAAATACCTGTTATATATCGCAAATTATGTATGTGCTGTTTCCAAAAGTATATCCCAAATAAAAAAAAATAAAAAAAAATCATTGAAATCTATTGTTGACATATGAGAACGTCTTAATCCTTATGATTAGTTGTCGCTATCCATGATAGATTGGCAGTGTGATTTTGTATCAACTAGGATGTTGGTATATTGTGGTAGCTTATTTTTTAGTTACCAACATTTACAGTACTCTATTAAGATACTAACATTTGGTTAGGAGCACAGAAACTGTATATTTATGTTTGCTACGTTTCAGGGGCACACACCCCCTTCGACCACTCTGAATATCAGATGTCAACAGCGATTCACCTCTGAAATGTTTCACCAGAGATTGGATTATCATAATTTATTAATTTACTAGCTGTTTACCCGGCGTTGCTCGGGTTGAAACAGATGAGATCTGGAACACATGAAATGCTCCCCCCTCCCCGTCCTTCCTCCTGTTCCACATCCCTCGAACCAGTTCTCGTCAGTATACAGGTCATGTCACAGCCATTACACACTAACATAACCTTGTACTAAATATGGCAATGATTGATCCCTCTGATATCCCTCCCCCAGCTACTGCTACCCATGGTAAACACGTGCGGAGCAGATTAAATGTCCCACTCATCCCTACCCTTCCTTCCACCGCCCCCCCCCTCTTCTCTCCCCAACCCTCTATACCCCATCCCCATAATTAATGCAACCCCTTCCTGCTGCTGCTCTGGTTGAAACGGATGAGATCTGGAACACATTAAACGCCCCCCCATCCCCACCCCTCACACCCGCTCCCCTCACTATACATGTCTGGGAAAGATTAAATACACCTCCATCACCTTCCTACCACAGTCATATGTGACAGCCAAATACACACTACATGCATGTGGCAATGCTTGATCCCTCTAATATCCTTCCCTCCAGCTACTCCTACCCCTGGCAGACCATTAAATGTGCATCTCAATCACCCCCTTTTTGCTGCTGCTCGGGTTGAAATTGATGAGATCTGGAACATATTAAATGCTCCTCCCTGCCTCATCACCAGCCATGTCCGCCCCCCCCCCCTACACACACACACACACACCCCGCCATCAACATCCAAATCGAGGGTCCGTCTTACTGAAAGAGGACATTATTATTCCCTGTTGGAGGTTGCCCCCGCCATATGGACACACACACCCTTTCTGCCACCACCCCTCCTCAAAAAACAGGTCCGGAGTAGATAAAATGCACCTCCATCACACAACATCCAACAGGGAATCATAATGTCCTCTTTCAGCGAGACGAATGAATTGCTTTCCTAGGAGCCTGATTTGGAGGTTGCTCCATCACCACCCTTCCCAGCTGCCTCGTTGTATGACTACGTGTGACGTGCAACGTACGTTTGACATATACAAACGTTGAACGTATTACGTACCTTTAACAAACATGGCCCTGTAAGCAACCTTTCTACAAAATTCTTTTTTCTTGTTTTTCTCATTAAAACCATTTTTTTTTTTTTTGAAATGTGACATTATAACGACCACCAAGTTGTCCTGATTGTACATACATAATTTGGAGTGTGTACGTCTTGTGGTTAAAAAGCCTTTTGTGACGCAAAAAATCGCCTCTTCCTTTATATATATAGATGTGACCTAATTCTTAATTTAACATTGTGTCCTGCTTTTGTATACATAATCCATATGAACATGTACATTTTCCATCACTATTTAACGTCACGATTTATTATCAACATATTAGTGTGGGAGTTGGCAGATAATGTACACAAAGCATTTTAAATGTTGCATTGAATTGTTTCATTTAAGCTTTTCACTGATCTTATGCGTAGAATATACTACGTAAAACAAACTAGAAAATAATTTTAGCACCATAGAACTATTGAAACCTGCAGGATAGGTACTCCTATTTGTGTTCTAAGTATGGAAAAATGCGAACTGAGTAGGAAAATCTTTGGCAAGGCTTGGATGGATCACTTGAGCTACTGTAAAACTAGAAACATTTGCGCATGATTTAATTTGCAAATTTCATGGGTAGACTCTAGGTGCGAAAACGCAAACTTTAATAGTTAGCTATGTAAAGTAGGTCCAGGATGGACAAAAATCGCAAAATTAAATAGTCACAAAATAATTTATTGATGAAAATCGCAAAATTTAATAGCCTCGAAATATTCTAGTTTTACAGTAATTCCAATCCTGGCATTATAATGCCTGTGATTGGTCAAATTTTAATGAGTTGTAGTGGTGCTTCAGAGGTCATATCTTAACATCTGATACTCAGAGTGGCTTCGACTGGCTTCTTCTATCTTCTGAATGATAACGTTTACTCTCTTATACATTTTAGGTGTGTTCATGATAAACTTGGTCTCCCGAAATCGACAACTCCGTGAGACAGTCTTAGCCACAATAAAATCAGTATTTCCCATAATATACGTAAAGAAAGTTCCTGAAGATGTGAACGAAATATTATTTGCACTCTCTCCTCATAGAAAAACTTTGCCAGATCTATCACAAACAACATTACCCACGGAGTTTACTGATGGACTTAAAATGTTACAAGACTGTGTGAGAAAAAATCAAAAGGGAGCTGTGTCAAGTGGAAGAAACTCAGAACTGTTCAGTCTTGTTACAAAACTAGATGAACTAAGCCTTTTATAATATGGTTGGATGCTTGAATTCTTTGAACTTTTGTATTGATGTTCCCGGCAATGTTTGTGAATTAATTTCTAACCACGCACATTTCTTACTGCCAAATAAGCATATTTCTCTCACGATAGTAGGACTATGCTCTTGGTGGGTTGATTACTAAGAAATGTGAGCGGAAACGTTCGATTTTCAATATTTATCAACATATTGGTGATGCATTTGTTAGTAATATGATCTAATATCATTTTGGAAATATGTAATCTTTTATGATTTTCCCATAAAATTATGTTATGTTTTTGATGCCTGTAAAATCAATATGCACGGGCCGGGTAGTGGTTTGTTACGGGATTTAAAGTTTAACAGAAAACATGGATTTGTTTTCTGAGTTCAGCACATGGCAGACTGTGAACCAGTTTTGACGTTCACAACGCAACCTCCTTTCTAAGTTTAAGATTTTGTGCAATGGCAGGTTCACATCTCTGCATGAGTAGGTAAAAAATCATAGTTAATAGATATGGAAATAAAAGAAATTAATAGAGCTTAAACATTATATTTTTAAATTTATGGCATAAAATTTGGTGTAAAGACAAAATTGATGAAAAAGTACAAAGAAACATATGTTGGCTATAGTCAATAATTAAATTTCTATGACTTGCAGGAATTTTTGGTGACCCTAACCTTTACGCAATTTTAGTATAGTGTTTTGTGATACAATAAATTAAAACGAACAATGCAATTACATACATACCACACACTTTATTACATTTTTTACAGGGCAACGAATAGACTGTCATTTCTCTGAATGAATTGCATAGATTCACTGAAGCACACTCAAAGTTGTGTTTTATATACGTTATATTTTAATTGGTAAATGTATTCTTGAGTGTTACACATAAAATTGTACAACTTTAACATTCAACCTTCCTACTAATACTTACATAAATAAACGTACCCAACCACTCACAAATCCACCTGTCATTAAACTGATAAATATAATCATTTAAAAATTTTATTTTTAGCGTCCAAAACGGCAAAAACTCCTGATAATAATCCCAGACTGCAGGATAATGCGAGAACTACGGTTAAGTAAATTGGCACTCCAGTGTATTTGATACCGTAGACAGCACATCCTCCCATCATCATCAATGCTGAAACAGAAAGGATTGTAATGGTCAGTAGCTATAACATGCTAATATAACATTACCAGGATGCTGATGCCCTTTAAAGATAATGTTGAGTCAAAAATATTTGTGTTGTGTAAAATCCAGGGTCAATAAACGATGTCTTTTCCATTGGAAGTGTGAGGAAAATAAGACTCATATTTTTCATGTTTAACATTTATTACATCTATAAAAAATACCATGTCTTAACTAAAACAAGAGGTCACTTGTGGTTGCAAAATCAAATGAATTTCGCCGGGTGTACCATGCATTTCTAACAGCAGACATCCCATTTAACATTGGCGAGATAGGGGTTATGTTATTTGTGGCGTTTATTTACGTCTGACGAAAATCATTCTATCTACATTTTGCTGCAGTATTTCACATGTTTTGATGGGCTTAAAGGTTGTTTTTTCATTGACTAGTGTTTAAATTGGTCTAGATATTTTAATATGCTGTTTAAATGCAAGAAACTTTCAGAATGCAAAAGATACATCATAATGTTTCAGTGGAAACATACTTGTTCGGCCACTGGACATAACCTTTAAGTTGGAACCTTTAAGTTGGAAAAATTGTATTTATGTGCGAAGTGGAAAATGAGCAGATGAGCTAATATTTATTCAGTTGGACCTTGATCGCCACCACCTATCTTTATCTGGACCCTGTAATATGCTATGTGAAGGATCAATTCTGGGCTGGGCAATTGGACCAGTTACATCATATATCTGATAAGCACAATCACGTTATGCTAATAAAAGCTTGTTTTTTGCATTTTTTAGATGCATGATTGATTAATACATTTGTCACATTGCAGCAAAATTTAAGCCACACAAATGATTGATTTGAAATAGTATTAGTAATGAGCTATCATCAAGTTGTACTGTACCTCCCGCTATCTGAGTTATAGCATAAGCTGCTACGAATATAGTTCCTTGCAGCTCTCCAAAAAAAAGAAACAAGACTAGTGTTAGTGCCACTGCATAGGTCAACCAACCGCCAACTTCCAGTGCTTCAATGATTTTAGTATCACCGGATCCTTCTAGAGTCTGCAAGGCAAACATAAATACCTTGTTAGCTCACAGTCTCCCAGTTAAGGCCTCAATAGTTACTCTTCCGCAGGACTAGTAAATTTAAAAAGTTACTACTCCTCCCCAAAAGTTACTCGTCCTCCCCAAGTTGTGTGGCGTTATGCCGGGTCCGGGATAGTTGGATTCCACCCACATTTTGTAATGAACGACAAAAAAGTCCAATTTTTACAGTTTTCTTTCAAAACATATTTTACATTAGGTCTACAATGAAATGGAAAAACATATGATTGCTGCTCTGGGTTGGGTGGGAAAAAAATCTTCTAAAATTAAAGAGTAGGGAGGAAAATATAAAAAAAAAACCTGCTCATTTCTAAGAAGAGGAAGGAACAAAATAAAAATATCAATCCAAAATTTGTATTATCAAAATCAATTGTATTAAAAAGACTGTGTTTAAGTTAATGCAAACTTAGATGTCTTAGATACGGCGCCGGGAAATATTTGCTTTAGAAATGACAACTATCATAAAATGGCGATTTTTTATCATAATATTTGCTACTCGTATGAAGGACGAGTAGTATGGAATTCAACACTCATCCTACCATTCATTGCACTCGTCTGGACGAGCGGACGAATGCTTATCTGGGAGACTGAGCTCACCTGTCGGAGACATGGTGAGCTTTTGTGATCACCTTTCGTCCTTCCGTCAACAATTCATATTTGTACCATAGTTTGTTCCATGAGCACTTGCATCATACAAGACTTATACTCTTATATATGTAAACATTATAGTAGAAAAGAATCATTTATTGTAGGTCTCACTGTACATGTATAAGTCTTGTATGATGCAAGTGCTCATGGTTTGTTCATTCAAATTTCATCATTTTCTCACAGAAATTGTATGCCTTTATGCTTATTATTCCATACTTGATACATATCCCTGGGGGTAAAATTGACCCTGCACCAGAGGTCCATCAAACTCTTAGTTTAAAAGTGTACTGTTAGTCTGTTAGTTATAATGCAAACTGCATTCTTTTTAAATTTCTAAAGATGGATATAAGTCATAGTGCAACCTTGTCACTTTTGTACAATCAGTCTGTTAGTCATAATGCAAACTGATTATTTTAAA
>CM032660.1:47703296-47727962 GCA_019095985.1 Streblospio benedicti | reverse complement strand
AAAATAGCTTCTATTCATCTAATGTATTTCTAGTATGACCCATACCCGGTATAAACGTTGATACTTAAAGAATATTATGAAGGGAAAGGGAAAATCAAGATGCAAAATCAAGAAGCCAGTGGTAGGCCTATTTAAAAATGGATATTCATCCCCCAATCAGCCTTATTAACGCCTCAATTTTGATTTTCATATTTGTTTGTCGTTGATGTTTTAAAGCCACTGGTTGCGCATCCCATGTTTTGTTGTTGAAAACTTGGATGAAGTGAAAGATGCAATAAACATCAGATTCTATGAACAGTTGAATTTTTGTAATCATTTTACAAACTGATATACTCTGATAGAGAAACTGGAATAAATATAGACATTTACCTGCCAAGAAAGCAAACACAATATATACAATAGTGGCTGGTTTGGCAGGCCTTAATTCACCGAAGTGTATTGTCAGGATTAAAAAGAATGCCACCATGTAGCAGAGAAATCCACAAATCTCCACTACCTCAATGACGTCATTCCGATCCTATCAAAATAAAAATAAGATACAGTATTTTATTTCAGATGTGAAAAATTGATCTATTTATATAATAGGGGGCCAATGCCAAGCAGTAAATCTGTGATATTGTAAAAGGTATATCTGCACATTTAAAAAGATTAGAAACCAACAGTTTTGTGTTTGGTAAAGTGTTCCTACATAAATGTACCATGCCAGTGCCACCAATAGTAGTACGCCAACAAAGACAAAGAAAAAAAACACTACATGCATACACATGCGTCAAAGGGACTCGAGCATCATGCATTAGACAGTGTATGAAATATTGGTGTTTAATTTACCTTAATATTTACAATAATGATCAGCTTTTTGTTTAATCATGCATGAGCTATGATGAGGTTAAATTAACTCATCTGTGTTAGTGACTCAAATGAGAAATACTTGCATATTTCATTCTAGCATCAAAAATTTCTTTTCGGACTTTTACCTACTCTCAGTGAAAAAGCGTTGACGTCGGTCTCTATAATGTATGATATGGTTTACCAAATTACGCATGTACTTTATATGTCAACTGATGTCTGTGGGGTTTTTTTATAAAGAAAGATTTTTAAAACAAACTTTTGGATCACTTTTGTATCAAAATATGTAAAAAAAAATAATTGTGACATACCCGCTAAGTCTCTTATATGCACTCTGAGTATCAGATGTCGATTGACCTCTAGCTCTGAAATGTTTCGCCTGAGGGTGGATTAACATAATTTATGTGACCTGTTTAAATACTGCAACCTGATTGGTTGAACCCACCACACCCTGCAACCTGATTCGTTGAAACCGCCACACCCATCTGATACTTAGCTGGGATTGGTCACTTGACCTATTCATCACCCGCCATGTGATTGGTAAGAATTTTTAATGAGATTAGTTATGTGTCAGAGGTCTCTTCAGGACATCTGATACTCCGTGCTTATATGATCCGTGACCTCTTCAATTTTGTGTGCTGAATGTAGCAGATACAATGCTTCATAATGCATGGAGGAAGTTTGACAAATTTCCAACAGTGAGAAATTATTAGAATATATCTTCCATTTGACTATGTGAAGTGGCCCAGACGGGACTCGAACTCACGACCCCAAGGTTTTGAGACCAGAATGATACAAATTTGTTTCATGACTTTTCTCAATCTTCCGCACAAATGATTCTATTACAAAGTATAGAACATATAATTATGGTGTGACAAAAATTAACTAGAATATGATGATGCTTCATTTACAATTTTGGGGAGTGTTGATCTATGTATCCTGGTTGTGAACAGCATATGGGTATGGGGTTACATGTACTACATTAAATGGGGGTACTTATTGATATCAATAAGAACGGTTTGGTATTAATAGGGAGGGGGGGTTGTTACTCAATATATTATATGAATTATTATCTTATACTACGCATTCTCAAAGAAACTTTCTTCTATGCCTGCAAGTGCTTACTAGTTCTGAACGTCTATTTAAGGATGCCATATTATTGCGGTATATTATGTAAAATTTCTCTAAAGTGCAAAGATTGCATTTTTTTTTGTATTGTTATTGTATGGTTTGGACCATTATAAGGTAAGTTTTTCTGCTTCAGACTCCATATTTGCTCATTTCAGTGGCATTATTAAGGGATTTTTTTTCATACGATTGTTTATGATTTGCAAATCTTGCCTTAAATGAATTCTCTGTTAGACCAATATAAGTTTCTGTGGCTTGGCTGGAGACGATATTTTGGCTTGATATATTATTGATTTGGAGAGACATTTTCCATTTAAAGGGCAATCGTTTCTCTGTTACAGCAGTTACTTTGTCTTTCCTGTGTTGTAGATACACTTATTTGCTTCTTGCTGTGGCTGTCTATATTATTCTTGATGTTTGGAATGCAGCTGTATGATGGTTTGATAGTATTTCTGTTGAATATTCATTTTCCAGTTGCGCAGAACGGCATGCGCAGTGGCATTGGCAGGTGCGCTAAACGTTCATCGCACAAAAGCTACGATTTTAGGTCAAAACGACACTAATATTAAAATGTTATTTTCAAGTATGTTTCGTCGTGTTCCATTCGTGGAAAGTAGTCTTCTAATAGAATTTTGAGTGAGGATTACGAATCTGTAATCGGATTTGCATTACTATGAAAATTGACTGAGATATAATGGAAATACTGATCGTAAACAAACATGACAGACGACCCGGTTCCGCAGCAAAACTTGGAAAACACAATATTCTGATGAATTCACGCCTCAAATAGACATTTTTATATACATTTCCAAAGTTTATCAATGTAACAGCCACGAATTTTCCATACAATTCTTAATATCCGTGAAATGGCATGAAATAATTTTTCAAATGGGATTTTAACATGTACCGGAAGTCATATGGAACGTTTGTCACAGCTAGAGATGATAAAACAGACCACTGCGCATGACTTCTGCGCAACTGGAAAGTGAAGAATGGAAAGCTCAAACAGGGACTGTTATGTGTGCAAACTAGGTTTTCCCACTAACCCACACCGGGTACATACACTCCATGGGTATCCATTGATGGCAAAGATGTCGAGTTCTAATCCCATAAGGGTCATCACGAAGCATAGCTTCATATACCTTCTCATGGTGCTGCTGAAATAAAAACATTACCCGTATGTAAATTTATTATTTTCATCTTTTACAACACTAAAGAATTTATAAACGTTTGACAGTTTCGTCTGCTACTGCAGACATTTTCAAAAACACTACTGCACATGTCAGATCATGGTTTACGGCCGCCGTTTCCGCCTGCGGCAAGCACTGGGTTGTAGACTCTTGCAAGCTGGTGGGCCCCCTCATCTCTGTTCATAGTCTGACTTTGCATCCGGATGTGAACAGCTTTCTTGATAGATCTAGTCCTACCATCACGCTCTCTCTCTCTCTGTCTCGAACTGTCACCCCTTTCCAATCAATCTGGTGATTTTCTTTATTGACGTGATCTGTGATGGCACTTTTGTTGAATTGTGTAGCAGATTCTCTTTTGGCAGCTCTGGTGAAATTCAACTTTCCATGTTGTTCAACGTCTTTCTGATGTTCCTTTATTCTAATGCCCAGCTTTCTTCCTGTTTCCCCAATGTAAACTTTCTCACAAGATCTACAAGGAATCTTGAACCATAATCTCACATGGGCAGTAGTGTTTTTTAAAATGTCTGCAGTAGCAGGCGAAACTGTCAAACGTTTATAAATTCTTTATAGTGTTGTGAAAGATGAAAATAATACATTCAGATCTACTTAATTACCAACACGATGAACTCATTCAAGGATTACCCGCATCTGGGATAAGGAATGATATTTAATCCGAGCCCGCATGCGTAGATCTTCTAGGGGTCTATAATGTGGAAAGTAGGACCCCCAAATGGAGCCGTTTGTAGGTATTAAATTAATAGAAAACCTTTTAAAATACCAACAACTAGCTTTAGACCTATCGGTGCTCAATTTAGGATTAAGGCCAAAATAAGGGTCTATAACCTTAACCTTAAGTCAAATATCAATGGATGGTCATCGACAGTGTCAGTGCATCAAAATATCTAGATCTATGCCATACATGTAAGTATACAGTATATTTAATATCTATGTACCGGCTACATTTATGTTTAATATTGAGTGTAAACGTTCTCAATGTTTTATTTAATTATGATTACAGCAATATTTATACAATATGGATTAAAATACTACTTACACACAAGTTGCCGGAATTCAATTTAATTTCCCAGAAATACTAATACGCTAGAATCTAGGTTAGAGTCGATTATCACAGTAATTGATTAGACTATAAGCCTAATTGGCTATATTTGTATTGCGGTGGGTGTGATTGTAATTGAGTAGATATATCATTTGTTGTAATTGTAATTAATCTTTTACATGTATCGTGCAATTGAATTGTAGCTATAATTGAATCATTATTTGATTAATTTTCACACAGTATAGTTCTGTTGCAAATTCACCTTAGACTGAAGTCTGTCCTCTTCCACGTTTCCAACCATCTACTTATGTAGGAGAGGGAGGCACATTGTAGGTATATAAGGAACTCACAGCTATCATTTCTGTTAAATTTTACACCTTCCATATCGATATGAATATTCTATATGGTTTACCAATTTCTTGTCAACATTGATCAGAGTATATCTTCAGCTATCGTGTAATAAGCATATTTTAGATGTTGGTTTCATACCTCATTACCTATAGCGTATAGTTTTATTTTTCAGCTCCATTCTTGTTAAAATGAAATTTTGTTTTAACAACTTAAATTTTGACTTAAAGGTTTTCAAGCTCCCAAAGACTCATTTTCAAAACAAAACACACACAAAAAAAATCAAATTTAGGTTTCTTACAGAGTCATTTCACAAGGCATTCACCATGTTACTTCAGTGTGTGATGTCATGTCAAAACCCCAAGATGTGAGGTCACAATTACGAAATATGCAGGATACCTTGTGAACTATATATAGCCTACTGTGTATATAGCCGTGAGATATGATGATGATAGTTTCTATTTTCGCCTTTAGTGGCACTGAACAGATTGTTTCAGTATATTCCAACAGTTAAAAATCATCCATACATATTGGCTAGGATGGCACTTTTAAGTACCGTGACATTGCACACTACAATTTTAATTTTTTAACCAGTGTCTGTGGAAACCATTGGCTTGTCAGCATCTGCCCTCGATAGAAGGCAGTTTTATAACTTCTTTAATCTTGTCTTTGTCAGATTGGAAAAATTATGTATATCATGAAGATTCTTAATTTGTTCACATTTTGCTATTATAACTGAAAATGGTAATTGTCACTGAATTTAAAAATATTTGCTATTTTATTTGAAATCAAAATCATATCACAATTGTTGCTGACATTTATTACGAACGTGTAATTGTAATGGAGTACACATATTGTAATTGACTCGAACCTTGTCTCTTTTTTTCCATTTTAACGTAAGTAGCCGGAACGTATGGTGCAGTATGCAGATCTGACGTGACGTGCGTATTTCATCATTTTTGAGAAAAGTTGGCATGTACTGTATATGACTATGGAATTCAGGGGACGATATGCGAGCCGCGAGTCCACCTTGCAGCGTGCAGGGAGTATATTAAAGTAGTATCTAGCTAGCTGTTACTTGCAAACAACTGCAGCAAGCAGCAAGTGTGGAGCTAGTATTTTATAGAATACCGTAAAATCAGACATATTTGCATATAATTTAAGTAGGGCTCTGTTCGTGTGACCCAGCATCTTGAGAAGGGAGGGGTGCATATGGAAAACTGCATGAACATGTATCACCATTGATGACAGATGGACCAATTTGATTTTTAACCAATGAAATACAAATACTTGAATATGTGTTTGATTGTATCATTCATACATTATGCCTCATATGCAAATGTGCCCGTAGCCCCCTTCCCTCACAACAATGTCAATGCTAGCTAATAACACAATAAGTGTGTGATTTTCACATTTTCGGCGGCCATATTGGATGTTTAAAAGATGCCTGCCCGATTAACAATAGTGGTCTATATTACATAATATGTTTCCTGATAAAAAATATCCTAGAAATCTTACATCATGAGTATCCTAAAATTGTTTGTATGTCACATTCTCCTCTCGGGACGGTCATTTTGGAAATTTGGAATTATTCAGTGTAATATCTCTTCAATGTGTTACTTTTTATTACTTACACGGCAGTCTTCGCTACATCTACCACACCATCGAGCGTAGGGAAATACAACACTATGAAGAAGTATGAAGCCTACAACTTCAATTTATTTAATTTTCTTCACAATATTCAATTGAACATAAACTTTATATGAGCACAATGTATTAAAAACTGTAAAATCCTAAACTTACATGATGTAATATGGCTTCTGTATTAATGTGCTCTATCAGTAGGGCTAGGTAATTGGCAAGCTTCGTGTTGTTACACAAAATTTTACAATGTTATTAAGATTCTGCAATTGGATGAAAGCTGAGAAGTGTAGTAACACAAGTTTATTCAAATATCACGGGGTAAATAAACTTGTTGCCATGCATTTTGTCAGGTATTTTTTACAATTCAAAGCAATTTTGTACATTTCTTTATATCTGTACTAACAATTCAGTCCACTATAAGCTAATATACTAATAGGTACATAAAGTAGTGTTCATGTCGAGAACATAACGTGTAAGTAAGATCATATGTCCTGTGTATGCCTATTGCCAGATCTTTTTACAGTGTAAAAGTAAAGTCCTGAGTACTGCTGAGTTAATGTTAATTATGTTCAAACTACCGGCATGTTTCTACACATGCAAATATTCCAGCTAAGAAGCCCAGGAATGCCCCCGTAACTAGCAAAGTGGTGGGATACACAGGAACGCTGTTGTTGTTAGCCCCAAAGATGGCCAGCCCAATGATCATGAAAGCAGCTGAAAAGAAAGTTTTTTTTCTTAATGTAAGTCAATATTTAACAGTGTTTAATATGTAGTCTGTAAAGTGATCATTTCCAAATTATTCACATGACCAAAGCTAGGGTTTGTGTTGTGTACTCTAGAAACCGATAAATAATGGAGAAAATTGGACTAAAGATAGACATTCACCTGCCAAGAAGACAAACACGATATAGGCGATCATGGCAGATCGTCTGCCGATCACCTCGCCAAAGTGAATCAAAAGGATCAGCAACAGCGCCACCAAGTAGCAGAGAAAGCCACAAATCTCCATAGCCTCGATGGCGCCATTCTGGCCCTGTGATGATTTAAGGAAAAATAACATAAGATATTTAATCCTCAATATGAATCATTACAGCAACAACAAATAAGAAAAACAAAATAAAATAATACGTGTATGTACATATAGATAGGCCAATTAAAACAAAAGCAACTGCCTATTTCAGTTGGTAAAGCAATAAAGCACACGTTATATAATTATGAAGCATTTAAAACAAAACAAAATTTCCTATTATCTACTACATAGTAGCATATCTCTCAAACCATAAACTGCACTAGCAGATTCATAAGCTCTATGGATGCCCCCCACCTACCACACATTGTTTCTACATAAATAATGCTACTACATATAGGCTTTTAGTATGACCACGCTTTTCATAATATTAGAAACACATAGGTACGCCCTGAATAACGAGGGCTCAATGTATTGTTCAAAACTTGTTCCATGAGACGATACCATACATACTGCATAGGTTTACATGATCTTCATAATTGACATAATAATTGAAACAAAAAACAAATTTCTGTCGCTTGTAAAAGAACTGATCTTTAAGAACTACTTTCCCCCAAAAATACGCACCCGCCATGGGTATCCATTGATGGCAAAGATGTCAAGTTCGATTCCCAGAAGGGTCATCACCATACAGAGCTGCATATACATTCCCATGGTTCTGCTAAAAGTATACACATAATACATTTGCATATACATTAATTACATCAGCAGGGTCCGCTAAAATGGTCTGTGAATTGTAATAGTGTGCAGAACATAGGCGGTCGCATCAGTACACTAAATTGTTAATAGCCCGATGACTATATAATTGAGAAAAATGAATTTGAAAGAAAGGTAACAAACAGATTTTTTACCATGCAATCTTCTATCATCATATTGTTCTCTGAATCAAACTACTTAAAAGTTTATCAGTCAAAAACACTGACATTAATCAAAGACTTGGATAATCATAATTTTGTTTGAAAAATTTGGCAATATTTACATTTGAGCTACAGTTTCCTCTAAGATCCGGAAGTGGAATAGGTGTCTCACGTGAAATTTGTAATAATGCCAACAGAAATCTCCACTAAAAATTTGGCACTATGCAAACCCACAATTATAGGTCCCAAGTCACATTTTATCCAAAAGGATAAAGAAGCACTATAAATTAATGATTATAGTTACTTTATTGAGTAATTATATGATCACTTAAGCAAAAAACTAAATCGGATAGTTTTGTGTCAAAGAGTGCGCCTTAGCTGAAAGGCGGTTTTAAAACAACATGAACTGATCTCTGTCATAGCCACTCACCGACTTTCGGTGAAAGGCTCTCAAAGAATGAGGGCTGTGTAGGAGACACACATAACTTCCTGAACAGTGTGGAAATCTTTGTTCACTGTGATAATGTATACATAAAATGATTAATTATTAGGTACTTGGGTGGTGTCACAGCCAATATTGTGCTGTTTTAAGAAAAGGTCAAACTATAGAACGAGATGAAACAAAATTCGTCAGGGTAGGAGAATTTTTTAATGTCTGGTTGATACCTTGTCATTCTTTAAATAAATTCTCTTTTCAACTCCCTAAGTTTAGCTTAGTAAAGTTTCTTGATGCGAGCGCCTGTGGTGCAGAAGTCATATATATATTTTTTATCAGATCTATCCTTTTTCCCTTTTCCCTCATATATCAGTAACAGGAATTTACAATTCCAATAGTTTACATGTACATCTATCCGCAACAGTGTAATCTTAGATGTTCTCTCAATATAACTTTTACGTTTGTAAATTGTATTTTTTAAGTTTAAATAATTGCTATAAATAAAGTTTATTATAGATAACACACTCAATATATATTTACTGTTTCCAATATTTTACCTCTAATGATATAAAGGTCATCTCAAATATAAATTCACAACTCACCTTTTTAATGAGATATTCCTAAGACAAATGCTCGTGTCTGCCAAGCACGTTTTCACTATGTAGGTCTGTTGTAAAACCACACCCTAAACGGCTACAAACTCTACCGTAAATCAAGTCTTCGATGATAAGAAACATACAGTGACAACTATATAACTCAGCAAATATTTAACTAGAAATAATCCCACTTGTGTTCAGGTTGTACAATATATTTATCTGTACTGATCTTTCTCCTATTCTCCTCATAGGCTTAAATCATACTACTCCTTCCAGAAAGAAAAAACACAAGAAAAAACAGGAGAGCCCAAAATGGGATGGGTATGTAGGAAAAATTACTGTAATGATTCATGTGTAACTCACACACATGAGATAGCATCAGAAGTAGTTGCTAAACATATTTGCACGTGCTTATTCTATCAGCCAGGGGAATGATAAGGCGGGTTGTCACCTTCTACAGGTTTTATTGCACTGAGATAGGAGGATGCTGAAGCTTCTAATAATTTGGCATTTGATGCCTTTATAAGGCCACAGTATACGAGAGACAACGTTTGTGAATACTAATACGTCGCATATTTAGATTATGTGTGGTTGTAGGTTTGCTATTGTAAATCCACAGTCTAACAGTCACGAATGTCCATAGGGGGATTTTTTTACTATACTGTAGAAATTGAGGATGGAGGAACGATGATTAAACTAAAAAAATGTCTGTGCCCAGTCAATGTAGCAATTAATTAACAATGGGTTCAATACCACGACTGATTCAGCTTTAACATTCGCGATTGCCTGACCGTAAGGTAAGGCTGATGGCAATATAATAGCGCATTTTATAAGGGATGTCTAGGTCAGTTTCAATATTGAATTCGTCATGTGTTTATCACACAAACATGTGTTGATGTGCATTGAACAACAGTGTCACACTTGTGAAGAGAATAGAAAAGATTTATGTGGGGCCTACCAATAAAATGGAAACGTGTTTCCAGACGCTTATCGTCAGAATAATGGACAAAATGCTCATAGTTGAATTTAATTACACGACACAGTACAAACACCCATGAGGAGGCGTTAATGAGACCACCTCTATAGTAAGATCATTTTTGCGGTCCAAAGACGAGACCAACGTGAACATCCAATTACAATGATAATACATAGACCACCTCCCTAGTGAGACTACTTGAGGCCACTTACAACTCACATGGATGGCCTTAATAGAGGTTCCAATGTATTACAAATGCAAACATACTGTATTATTTCATTAAATGGAACCAACGATATAAAAGAACACTATGTGTTTTCATGTTTACACACATCATCAGTTTTTAAAACCATAAAATTATATTGGAATATAAACACTTTACAAGATACTGTATTATGTCACCGAAAATAAGTAAATTCTTATTATTATTATTATATTTAACAGACACTAGGACTGACTAGGTCCTAGTCTTCCCTAATGGGGAAAAACGCGGACGGAGGGAGGTGCCCGGGGTGCAGAAGGCGCCAGCTAACTCTTGAAGGCTGTAATAGTCGGCTTTGGCAACGGACTTGGGTAAAGCATTCCACTCAGAAATGGTGAGAGCCACAGTTCCTTTCCAGTACGGGGAGTTCTTATCACGCCCAGTCAATCTCTGGAGCTTTCGTTTGTGTGCTCTGCGTGTGGATTATTTAGAGCTGGTTATGTCAATTGTCTCAGATTAAATATCCAAATGGCCGTTCAAATTTGTGTTAAACAGTGTCAGTCTTTGGTTGCGGCGACGACGCTCCAAAGTTTGTCAATTGAGGTCGCGCAACAAGCAGTGACCAAATTTTGCACAGGTTGTGTATGTACACGAGCTACGAATGCACAAACACAATACTGCATGTCGGTATGCATTGAAAAGTTTGTACCCACAAACTAATAGTCACTATAGCTTTATAGGAGACGTCATTTAAAAATTCTCTTTTCCGAAAACCTGGATTTAAATATCAGAAAAAAGGTTGTGAGCGTGACCCAGTAACTAACCTACACACAAACCGTAAATTACCCTTAATCCCTATCTGTTTCTCAGTAGACTATTTCGCACGGTGATGATTCACCGAGGCTAGCCTTAATCTGTTAATCTGATAACTGCCAAATATGGTATGTTACTAAAGCCGCCAATTGAGGAATCACTGTTTATATTACCATATATGGAGCGATAGGGATTCTCTAGTAATCGGCCTAATCATCGATCATGGATGTTATTAACTATTTTATTGCACCTTTGAGTTAGTGAGTTTAAGTCATAAGCTTTGAGACATGTCTAATATTAGAAACATTACATGCGAGGCTCTTGTGTATATAAACGTTGAACTGCCATGTTGGAAATCAAATTCGATTCTGGAGTTACTGTGGGTCAATACCCAACTTACTGGAATGGTAAGTAGGAGTACTTTTGTAATTTTATGTACACGTATATTCAATTTGGTATATTTTTGCATAAAGTGTCACTACAAAACTGTACAAAACTGTTTAAAATCTATGAGTTTATGTAACTTTACCCGGGGTGGGGCGGGGGCGCGCACTTCCCTTGATATCAGTGAAAAGTAGGGGAATTCATAGCTGCTAGGAGTGTGAAAAAGGACGGTCATTGGGGGGGGGGGTAGGGGGGTGGAGCATACCCGTTGACCGATATATGGAAGTGCCCCCACCCCCTCCTCATCGGAACCTGGACGTGTAATATGAACAAGTCAGATGCTGAAGGGTCATGCAAGTAAAAGCCCAGGGCACAACCGCCAGAACTGCTTCTCAACTGCTTCTCTAATGGGTAAAATTCAAGGAAATCGTAAACACGTATGTCTGTCCAGTTCGTAGAAAGTGCGGCGAAAGTAGTCTACGTTTTGGAGGCAATACGGCATGACTATAACGTGCCACCATCGCAGAATTGGGACCAACCCCTCCGTTTCAGCCATTTTTTCAAAATGGCCGCCATGAAATGGAGATAGTATTATAAAATCTGATCTAGTCCACCTAGAACCATGATCTTGGTGTCTAAACCCATGTTTTTGAGCATGGACAGTGTAATGGTGTACATGAAACTTGTTTGAGATATGGCGGCCATCTTGAATTTTCAAAATGGCCGCCATGGAATGGAAATACTGTCGTAAAATCTGTTCTAGTCCACCTAGAGCCATGATCTTGGTGTCTAAACCCATGTTTTTGCACATGGCCAGTGTGATGGTGTACATGAAATTTGTCTCAGATATGGCGGCCATCTTGAACTTTCAAAATGGCTGCCATGGAATGGAAATACTGTCGGCCAGTGTGATGGTGTACATGAAATTTGTCTCAGATATGGTGGTCATCTTGAATTTTCAAAATAGCTGCCATGAAATGGAAATAGTATAGTAAAATCTGTTCTAATCCACCTAGAGCCATGATCTTGGTGTCTAAACCCACGTTTTTGAGCAAGGCCAGTGTGACTGTGCACCCAGATTTCATCTCGGGACATGGCAGTCATGAATTTACCAAATCATTGCTGTTGAATAAAAACATTGCAGCAGAACAAAATGCTTATAATTAACAGCTTGTGTTTTTACATAACGTCTTCAGTGTTTATGTGAACTGACAGATAATCAGATTGAAATATCGCGCTATTTATATTAGTACACAATAATTATACCACAAGACTTGAATCAATATGACACTAAAGATAAAAATCTATTTATGAAAATGGCTACAATCTAAATGAAATCTATTTCTTTGTAAGTTTAAGCATGTTAAACATGACTAGCTATTAGAGTTTACAGTCCTATGTTATAGGAAAGTTCAAATGATATGCATTTATGTAGTAGTGTACTCTAAGAGAAGGATAGTCGTTTCAACTAAGTAGTAAATCCTAGTATTCATCTTCACTCTCAGTTTCAGTTAGCATGTCATCCTCAACTGGATTATCCTCTTGCTCTTCATTTTCATCAATATCATCTTCATTGTCTGTGTCAGAAGCGTCCACCTCAGTTGCAACAGTATCTGGGACTACAGGACTTTAAAACCAATTTGGCTTGATAACCCCATCTTCGAGTTTCCATCCATGACCTTCTCTTGGCTTTGGTGTATTCTGAATTGCAATGTGAGATCTCTTCCAAATGGCGACATGGTAGTTTGCTCGGTGTATGTGTTGAACAAGGGACTTCTTGCAGGGAGGCAATAAGCCATACATTGCACATGTGAATGCCTCAAGTTCTTTTCAAGAGTTTCAGAAACATCCCAGTGGTCACCTAGGGCACCTAGAATCTTCTGGTATTTCTCTGTTTTCTCATGTAGTTTTATTTGTCACACTTTGCCTTTGCCTTTGAAAGCACTGGTAGAATCACAATGTGTAAAGGCATGGAGTCCAAGAGGTGCTGTGCACATCTGTTGTCCCAGTTCACTGGTCAGCTCAGATACTCAGGATTATTCCATACTGTATGCATGCTCAGGTTCTAGGATATGCCACAGTCAGAATACGATCACCTCACACAGACGTTTTCTTCATTGCATTGCATTATACATTGACGTTGGACATTAAAATTCTCTGACACTGGCTCTCGAAACCGTAGGCGCCTTTTGAATGTATCTGAGCTGACCAGTGAACTGGGACAACAGATGTGCACAGCACTTCTTGGACTCCATGCCGCTACACATTGTAATTCTACCAGTGCTTTCAAAGGCAAAGGCAAAGTGCGACAAATAAAACTACTTGAGAAAACAGAGAAATACCAGAAGAATCGAGGTGCCCTAGGTGACCACTGGGATGTTTCTAATACCCTTGAAAATGAACTTGAGGCATTCACATGTGCAATGTATGGCAGAAAAAATGACACCAATGTTGACCATTTGAGATACACAATCCTGAGAGAAAAAAGTGGTGGCCGAGATGGGAAGATTGACATCAACAGAAACGTTGATCTCAGCTTATTGCCTCCCTGCAAGAAGTCCCTTGTTCAACACATACACCGAGCAAACTACCAGGTTGCCATTTGGAATAGATCTCACATTGCGATTCAGAATGCATCAAAGCCAACAGAAGGTCATGGATGGAAACTCGAAGATGGGGTTATCAAGCCACTTTGATTTGAAAGTCCTGTAGTACCAGATACTGTTGCAACTGCGATGGACGCTTCTGACACAGACAATGAAGATGATATTGATGAAGATGAGGAGCAAGAGGATAATCCAGTTGAGGATGACATGCTAACTGAAACTGAGAGTGAAGATGAATACTAGGATTTACTACTTAGTTGAAACGACTGTCCTTCTCTTAGAGAACACTACTACATAAATGCATATCATTTGAACTTTCCTATAGCATAGGACTGTAAACTCTAATAGCTAGTCATGTTTAACATGCTTAAACTTACAAAGAAATAGATTTCATTTAGATTGTAGCCATTTTCATAAATACATTTTTATTTTTAGTGTCTTATTGATTCAAGTCTTGTGGTATAATTATTGTGTACTAATAGCGCAATATTTCAATCTGATTATCTGTCAGTTCACATAAACACTGAATATGTTATGTAAAACACAAATTGTTAAGCATTTTGCTGCTGCAGCATTTTTATTCAACAGCAGTGACTTGGCAAATTCATGACTGCCATGTCCCGAGATGAAATCTGGATGCACAGTCACACTGGTCATGCTCAAAAACGTGGGTTTAGACACCGAGATCATGGCTCTACGTGGACTACAACAGATTTTACGACACTATTCCCATTCCATGGCGGCCATTGTGAAAATTCAAGATGGCCGCCATATCTGAGACAAATTTCATGTACACCATCACACTGGCCATGCTCAAAAACATGGGTTTAGACACCAAGATCGTGGCTCTCGGTGGACTAGAATAGATTTTACGACACTATTTCCATTCCATGGCGGCCATTTTGAAAATTCAAGATGGCCGCCATATCTGAGACAAATTTCATGTACACCATCACACTGGCCATCCACAAAAACATGGCTTTAGACACCAAGATCATGGCTCTAGGTGGACTAGATCAGATTTTATAATACTATCTCCATTTCATGGCGGCCATTTTGAAAATGGCTGAAACGGAGGGGTTGGTCCCAATTCTGCGATGGTGGCACGTTATAGTCATGTCCGGGACATCCCACTGAACAAATTGGTATGTGTCGCGGAGGGTCCTGGGGGGTGCAAATCAACTTTAGGGCCGAGTCATTATTTAAGAATTGGGGGGGTCGGAAGTTTTTTTAGACATCGGTGTTTCTAACTTCTGACCCCCCCACGGGTTTTCAAATCAAACATATGACCCCCCCCACGGGTTCGCCAAATCAAACATATGACCCCCCCCACGGGTTCGCAAATCAAACATATGACCCCCCACATCGAAATATATGCCTGAAATATGAACTTCCAAACCCCCCCACTTTAGTATACAACTTACCTAGCATATGACACCCCCATTTCCAATGCCCTGTGTATGTATTAGTATAGCATTGTATTTTGTACTGTCATATCTGCTCTACAAATTTGCAAAAAATATTTAGCTACCAGTATATGAATGAAACTAGTTTTTTTTCCCGGTTTATTAAATGCAATATAAACAAAATGCAATACAAACTGCATATATTACCTTGCTATTTAATTGAATTTAGAAAGCGATTTAATCTTTAATCTGTTATTTTGAAAAAAAGTAAAAGAATTTATATTGCATTTTCCAAAAAAAATAAAAGTTAGTGGTATTGAAAGACAATTAAACATAATATAATTCAATCTTGATAAAGGGTTTCATATTCCATTTCATAAGTTGCTTGCAGTGGCTCAGACAATTGCTCTAATATAAGAGGCGATGAGCTATTATCAATAACTCAAAATTCAATTAATAGAACCATTCTTTTTCATATCATGACAAGTTAACTTTGATATTTTTTAAGCAGTACAAATTCTTGGGGAAGGAACTTAAAGAAAAACTTTCCATCCAATCACTAAAATCCTCTGTCCAAAGCCTTTTGGCAAATATTAGCAATACAATTGCATGTGTTGAGTGTTGACATATGAAACTAGGTACAAAATTACAAGATATTTTATACAACCAAATGATCGATCACATACCAAAAAAAAAAATAGATCGGGACATTGTACCAACATAATTTAAGAAATATAAACACTTGCCATGGCCTTTTTTCAGTAAATTTACAAAATTTGAACATTTGACCCCCCCAGTAAAATTTCAAGTATCAGAATATTTGACCCCCCCCCATATTCTTCCATCTTAAACTTCTGACCCCCCCCACAACTTCCATTTTGAAACTTCTGACCCCCCCCCCACAACATTCAAATTCAAACTTCTGACCCCCCCACAACATTCAAATTCAAACTTCTGACCCCCCCAGTTTTTTTCCGACCCCCCCACGGCTTAAATAATGACTCGGCCCTTACCGGGCCCATGGACTACATGTCATATTTCTACGGCCAACTTAGCAGCAATCTATCCGTACTCTAGGTTGTCCCCTAGGCTTAAAACGCTATGCATGTCGGCTGGAATGTGCTGTATGATTACTTCTTGAATTTGGTGAAGGACAGACGTAAACGAACTAGAATGAGATTCATCTCAAACATTGAAACTGTTTTTTTAAAACTTGACTACTTTATGATTTGTGTCAATTTCTGATCGAGTTTTGTTTCACAATTGATACATGGAAAATTTAAATCAAATTTTACTGAGCTCGAAATGGATGAAGGTATTTTTGCCTGATAAAAGTATTACTCTTGTAGATTTGATAGTGATTTAATAGTTTGTCCAAACAGTTTTTTCTAAAAATATGTATTTAAGGTTGTCACAGGACTTCCATTTACTCATCAAAGTATAATCCAACGAAAAGTTAATGGCATTATATTTTTTTCTAGTCATCAGGCGTATCTGTCCAGCCAAGCTGCGTGGAAACTTTCAACGAGCTCAAGATTGGCCATAAGTTCCGTTACATCCTCTACGGCTTTACCGAGAACCTGAAAGAAATCACCGTCCTAAAGACAGCGCCACCAAGTGCCACATACGATGACTTCCGTGAAGAACTCCGCGACTCAGAGGAGAGGAAAGAGGGGCGCTATGGGGTCTTCGACGCTGACTATGAGCTTGAAAATGGTTCGAAACGTACCAGGATAGTTCTAGTTCTCTGGTCTCCAGATGGAGCTACCATTAAACAGAAGATGCTGTATACTTCCAGCAAGGACTATATAAAGTGTGCACTCATTGGAATTGGCAAAGATGTGCAGGCAAATGATCAAGGGGACCTAGAGTGGAATAATGTGTTGGAGATTTTGAGGAGAAATTAGGCCTGAGTTTTAATTGTTTTTTTTTTATTGTTTTATTCTTGGTAACTGCAGCTGCTTGAAACTATTGAAACGTGCTTCACTCTGTATATATAATTCTAGTCACAAACGCCCAGTAGGTTTTTACGCAACAAAGAAGATTTCCCTCTTAACATCCTAATGTATTTATTTATTTATTTGAATTTTGTGTACAAAATATCGAGTTAATCAAGATATACATGTAGGAGTAAACAATATGAAGCATATATTTTGACTATATAAAAGGAATACAATTTTCTAGCAGTTGTCATATATATGTTCTATAGTTTTGCATGCTCGTGTGTATATATGTATCATGGTATTGATATAGCATTTTGATAGTTTGAATAAACATTATTAATTATGGTTCCTAGTAATTGAAAGTAAACAATACCTTAGCCGTCCCTCCCCCCAACCTACGATAAGAAAAACAAAAAACAAAAAAAAAAAAAAACCTGTGGACCTGGCTCATTGCTGATGCATCAAATGTCCTGCTGGGAAGCAGTGAGACACCCAAATGCAAACAAATTTCTGAACAAATAACTTCAAGTTAAAATAAAAACAAGCAAACTAAACATGGAAGAAGGCCAGTACTTTGTTCCTCGAGCTTTGTGCTCTGGAAAGGAGAATTACCAGTGCCTTTCCATTTTTGATTGGCTAAACAGCCTTGTTTCCCCCTGGAACTAAAATAGTACCCATCGTTATACTACTTTGGTATAAAAACGTGACACATGTCTATACCTTGACACTGAAGAAAAAAAGATACTGGTGTGATTGTAAGTTTCCCATTAAACATACAAGACGGGTGTGTGCACAAACTTATCATCTGGATCTGTGGATGCCTCTGAATTACTTGGGACCTTAATACTTGCACAAATATCGATTCTAAACCTCTTCAGTTTGAAGTTTTGAAAGTTTCTGAGTGACTTAAATAAGGTAAATGTGGTGGTTTATGGTCCTGATCCCAGTCTGGCGCTCATGACTTTACAATTTACACCAGGTCATTGGTACACTTATTGATCAGCATTTGATCAGTTCTCGTATACTTGCATCGGCAGCACATTCAGCGCACAATGCTCATCACTCACACAATCACTCACTCACTCACTCTTTCAACCCAATGACCTGTATCTACTTAACGTGTAGGTACCACAGAGCAGTGTGCAACCTGCTAGGGGTAGGTTTGCTCAACACCTACCACCAGACCGGGAATCGAACCCACGACCTGTCACGAATCCAACACCCTAACCATTCGGCCACGGAAGCACACAAATAATGCCTGCAGAAGACCTGGTCTTCCCATCTCAAGGATGTACACAAGAGTGTTATGATTTAACACAATTTTGCTGTTCCTGATCAGGGCCACCTGCCCTGTTATGTGACAACTTAACACTTATCCCTCTCACACATAGCCCTCTTCGGCAAATACATAGATCCACCTCTGAAATATTATAACAGGATCCCATTAAGATCAATATGAAGGGGGACCAATGAAATGAAACGGGGGACCATAACCAATGAGACGGGGGACCAATGAGACGTATACAGGGGGACCAGTGAGACGGGGGACTATAGAGCTGATCCCAACAAATATGGTTATATGTAAGTCATAACGGGAGTCATACGTCTAATGACTTATTAATTACATGTACATACTAATATATACCAAAGTTCAGTAAATCATCTTTAATGCTCTCCCCTTTTCTTCCAGCTGCGTTTATCCAAAAAGTCCAAAACGTTTTCGAACAAATTTAAAACATAAATTTTATTTACATTGTTTCGACTTCTTGGTCCTTATCAAATCTAAAAAATCTGAAAAAATAGCTATGTACACAGGTGGTAATGTACTTACTAAAAGTTATAAATTAATTTGTTATACTGTCTTTTACCTTCCATCACTATTACAATTACATTATAGATTATTTACATATTTGACAGTAACACAATAACTATTATGGAATATAACAATAACATAGTATCACACATTAGTAGTTATTCAATTACTCAAAACGACACTTAGTAATTGACATGATGTTCACATCCACAATAGTAATATTAACAATCCTAACACTTAATGAAATCAAGATCAGTGTATGCCAGATGGAAAAACAACAGATACCGTATTATATGGAATAAATCATCACGTTTGTGAACACAAAAAGTCAATAATTCATAATGATATCAATAATACCAAGAACACCAGTGTGGTTTCAGTATAACTGATCATAACTCTCTAAGAAAACTGTCATTTGAGCCATGATTTTTAACCTAGTTCCGGCGGGAGAGTGAACTATTGAGTTAGCCTGAATTGCTAGGCGATTTGGTGCCATATGGTCGTGGGTTCGAATCCCACCAGAGACTGACTTGGGGTCATAAGTCTAATGAGTTAATTACATATAATAATATACAGCCAAGTTCAATAAATCATAAATCATATCAAACCAATGAGACTAGTTCCTCATACAGAAGCAGACGACAACACTAAATCACTCTAGCAAGAGCGGGCAATATACAACACATAGCGTGGTGGGACACGTATTTCTTCAATACAGCGGTCAATCGATCCCCAGTAAATGGGCGTAATCACAAGAGATGGTGCGGAAATCAACAGCTTTCGTGCGGTAACTATTTGCTTTTAAATTTCGAGGGAAGGAAAGTAGAGTCCATGCCGACAGCATGCTGATGGATTCTATTCAATGTTTTGAAACTGCAAAATCATATGTTTCAAAATGTAAACCCTCTTTCATAAATGTAAATGTGGAATGTCAACTGTAATACACCTTACTCGCCATGATGCATGGGCCATACATACTGTTTCAAAATATTTGAGTTCATATGTGAAGGGCCCACGTAATAATAATAAATAAGAAAATACAAAATGTCTCAATAATAACATATTGCATTGTTAACACCCCTACTTATATGATCACATATAGATCTACCAATGCATTACAATCTGATAAAAGTACCAATTTTTCTAAATATCCGATGGAAGAAAATTGGAGGATACCATGTCAAAAGCTATAGTGTGCCACTGCAACGCGTGGCCGGGGAAAGCTAGTTAATGATAAAACAATATAAGGCCAAATATCTTTCATTTTCTGACAATCGACAGCCATGTGGAAGGAGGGTCTTCAACTATTGCAGACTTAGCAAAAACCAGACCATGCAAGTGGACGTACAAAACATTCGTGGACACTACGGATATTCCCACTGTGCATAGACCAAATAGATTGTGCCAAAGACAGATATTTATGCTACCTACAGTGAAAAATCAAAACCTCCGATTTCAACAGTAAACATTTCCCGCACAAAATGTGTTGATTACGCACAATAACTGCCGATTGATTGAACACCATGTGACTTGTGTACGTAGCCGCATCAAGCTGTGAGGGTCATGTCAAAATGCTGTCTTAATGCGCCTAGAAGGGAATCAGGTTAAATATACAGGATATAGAACATAGATACAAGAAGTAGATTTCATGGGTATAACATCTCCCGTAACTTTTAAAGTACTAATTGGCTAGACTTTGGGTAATGAATCGGCCAATCTAATGGGTGACTGCCGACGGTTAACTGTCCAATGCCATGTAGTTCATCGGTGAAACATTACTTCCAGGATTCGTGTTGTTTGCACGACAGGCACTGGGCGATAGTCAGTCGTACAATGTACATCGGCCGAGGTGTATAGTATACCGATGTAGTAAAGATGCGACTGCGATGGCAGAGCTCGGTAACAGCACTTCAAATTTTAACGTCGAAGTTAAATTTCCCCCGAGCTGCCACCAATTCAGTGTTAGGCTCCAAACGCCAGCCTTTAGTCGGCCGAGCTCGGCCGGTGTCCAATGAAAATCGTATCGGTGGTGCATCGGATACTCGTCGGCCGAGCTTTGTGACTTACGCATAATGAGCATGATAGTGAGGCATTGAATCATGTGACTCATGAATGCAATATTGTTGTATATACCTAATTAGTGCATCGTGAACATGACTTGGTACACGGGGCATATACATATTGCATGTCATGGGTTTCGATTTGTCATTGTGACATGTGTGCAACCGTACTTAGATTTAAAACTCACGTGTATTACAATCATGATATACAGTACTACAGTAGAGCAAACATCCATGCACAATATTATTAAAATAAAATGAGCTTCGGTGAGCTTGGCTACGTATATGATAACCCTTGTTTGCTATACTACGATTCAATATTTACATTTTTTTGTCTTTGTTATTGGCTAAACGAATGCTCACAAAAACTAGATCAAAAGTGCTCAGAGAGCACAGCGTCGCTAGAGCAACATTGACCCATGGGCAATAAAGATGTTTGCAAGAAAGCAGAAAAAAATCTTACTTGATGCATGAATCATCCTACGTCTATGTTCTTGGCATTGGATTGCAGGCGCTTTCTTTCTTAATATGGCTATAGTAAATATCTATTGCTCATGAGTCGACATTAATATGGGAATGCTGTGCTCTCTGAGCACTTTTATTCCCACATAACCACTATGCCAATTCGATGGTCATGTTTCGAACAGTATTGAAAATATAGTGGAAATTAGAAAGAAAAATAAATAAAATGGCCCCCTGAAAGTAAACTCTAATTGGCAAAGTGCCAAAATTGAATACAGTTAATGTTCAGTAGCCATATAAGCATTGTACAAAGTTTGAATGATTTCTCACAAGCATCAACAAAACTATTGCAGAAAATGTTGAAAATGGACCCAAAATGGCACTATGGAAAGCACACTTTAATTGGTAAAGTGCCCAAAATCAAATCACTTTGGTGTCGCGTCATACCAAATAGTTGTGTAAAATTTGAAAGAATTAGGTCGAAGCGTAAAAGCTCTAGCTTGTCTGGAGACAAACATACGTACATAGATACCTACATACATAGTTACAAACGAACGAAACGCAAGGCTTTCGTTCAGCTGCTGAAGCGACGCAAAAACATTAAACATTTAAATAGAACAAAATTACCATGCTTCAACTGCCTCACGTTGTTTGGGATTTTGGCAATGATTGTTGTGTATTGCGAACAAAATGTGGGCCAATTTTTAAACAATTATATTCTTATAACAATCGTATAAATATGACGGGATGAATTAGATCATATATTCTTTCTAACGCAATCGATCTTTGTACCAATATTGTTGTGACAGAGACAAATAGAGTATGCAAAATTCTTTGGACCAAAATGATAAAGGTTATTAGCTGTTGGAATGCTACTGTATTGTAATGTGTTGCATCAATAGCAGGTATAATCCCTTTACATGTAATAGTTCACGAGGCATTGGTGTGCTCAGTATATAACAGCGAAAATTGTCGTTCATTTGTCCAATTCCTACTAAAATGGTCACAACATCGTGCTAGATTTATATGCTCCCAGGAACGTTTCACAATACCGAGCATAAAGAGATTTGGCCCACATAACCAAAGGTGCGGTCGTTACATCAGTTTGCTGTGTACCAGACTGGCATCTTTGATAAATATAAATGGCATTCTATCATTCCCGTGCAAAAATCACCGTAGAAATTAGGATGTGAGACAGTTGAATACAGCCGCTGGCGTAGTAAAGGCCATGAAAGGCGTGTTAATGAATAGGCCCAAGAATGTAGTCCTCACCCATTGGGCTATGATGCTATGCATCCTACTTGTCAATTACAAAATATCCCCGTAGCTCGGCCTACCATGGCTAGGTATGACAATGAGAGTTGTAAATATAATAAAACACTATTACAGCATATCTACATAGCATGGCCATATAGCTATTTGACAGTTCAGTAATTTAGACAAAAGTGCTGGCAGATAGTATGTCCTCTTTGTCCGAGAATAATGCAAACAGACGTTTCCTAAACTGCTTGTAAAAGAGAATATATATTGTAAAATTGCAAGACGAATTTAGTGTGGTGAACGATAGGCTGATGGATTGTAATAGTAAAGTTGTGCGTGTGTCCACCTCAAGCACTGGCAAGGTGATGACGAGTTGGACAAATGTGGGAGTTTGGCATAACAAAAACACTGTGACAACTGCAACTATGTTGACAGTAGTGGAAAGTCTCTCCTTCTCCTCTTGACTTGCGTGAGTCAGCTGCATGTGGTGCCTTGTTGCTTTTCTAATAGCCTTCAGCAATAGTACATTAAGAATGAACAGTGCCACAAAAGGAATGACATATACTAACAGCCAACTTAAACCTATGTAATAGACATACTGATAGAAAAACGCATATTCAGTGTCCTCTACGAAGTCAGTGTTCTCTACAAACTCTTTCTGCCGTGCAAAATCTACTTTGGTCGTAGGATAGATGTCTTTATCATCCTGGTTGTCAATTATATGTGGCGTGCTATATGTATGCACTTGCTTTTGCATTTCACGATCAACGGGGCCCCCCGAATAGGATTCTTTGTGATCACCATCTGCGGTGTCATGCCGCTTAACTTTTTCAATCGATTTCACACCTGAAGACCTTTTATTATAATTTGAGTTGCAATCCCTATCGAATATGGAAGGCGGCTTTTCTTTTTTAATCTCCATCATACATTGAGGCAATTCAGTGGGTCGTTGAACCACCCACCGTGTAAAAGTTGGAGACTTTGTCGTGGCAGAAACTTTAGATTAATATGTGGATTAGGGACACCAGAAGCAGCGCGGCAACAGGAAAAGCAGCCAGAGGCAATAGAAGTAGCAGGTGCAGAACGGTACGCTTTTGAGATTGCACACACTATCAGTCGTGGAATACAAGAAGGGAGCGTAATACTCCGGTTCCGTATTTTCTGATTGTGATGCCATGAAAAAACCTGGGACAATTAAAAATCACCGCCGTAAGTACAATAGCAAGAAATGTTTTGCCGAGACACAGTGCACCACGGTTGCTTTGAATGGATAGCAATTGCAATATATCTGTCAACGCTGATACCCAGGATGACCAGGGATGCCAGATGCCCACAGTTTGAAACATACTACCAAGCGGCCATGTGTACTTTGAAATAATCGCCATAGTGGTCGTATGCTTTCCAGTAGTGAAAGAAAAGAAGAATACCCGGGTTATGTACCAGGTATAAGGATTATGGCTACAGCCAGAACAGTCGAGCCATGTGCCAGAAGAGCTTCTCCTTGACCAGTACCAGAATAGTTAGTGATCAACCCAAACGCACAGAGACACCCATTTTACAATAACGTCTAGAACAAACCGTGTGAGAGAATAAGTCATCTTTTCAATTGTTC
>CM032660.1:47678682-47696738 GCA_019095985.1 Streblospio benedicti | reverse complement strand
GTAATAGAAACAACGTTGTCGCGTATTGTTGCAGTATGAATTGTACTACATATGTACAACTAATGGAGGAACCTCACTAATCAGCTAATATATAACTGGGACACGTGTTTCTACTCCCACTGATATGGCACACTAAGGATATTCTACTGTAAATGCCGATACCCCTACTCATGTATTGTCAAGTTTGCTTCTTTTTTCTTCAAGGTATTCCCGCAAAGTCGTGAGTGTCGGTGGAGCATTATAATGATACATTTTATGCATCAAAATATGTGATTAAAATCTGGGCACAATCAAAGGGGCCTTTTTGGCCAAAAAAGTCGGTTTTAGAAAGCTAAGTTACCGTTATTTTCTTTTCCATATACATTTTTAAACATAATACAATATATAATAACACGTATATGAAACTACCAAGAAAAATTAATATGTAGTTTCAAAGGTATAAATTTAATCTAAAAATAATGTAGAAGGCTCATTTAATAGGTATACATAATCATGCACTAATAGTCCACTAAAAGTAAACATATTACAACATTACAACACAAACTATAACAGACCATGGCTGGGTTTGCAGGGTGGACGTTTATGCATGTCTGACTGCACTAACTACACCTGAGTATGCAATACTATGCATCCACATGCCCAACACTTGGCTTGCTTCTGCACTTTTGACTTGCTGACGCTTTACATGTTTACACGTTTACAAGACTCTTTTAGATTTAACATTAACCTTTCTTATTTCCTTTCTCTTTTGAGTCCACTATACCCTTCTTGCTAGTGGAAGGCAAATGGCTTTCGCAGAGTGCCAAGGTTAATCAGACTCTTCTCTGTCTTCTTGTCTTTGCCACGAACATTATCGCAAAGTTTCCCTGGTGCATTTGTCATCAAAATGCATTCCCATTTTAGAGCAATTACTATTATCATCAGCTTTTTCAAACTCCTTCATTTCCACCTTCAAGCTCATTTTCTCTTTTTTTTCTCATTAATCTTTCTCTTCTTTTTATCTTCCTTCTCTTTAATCAGCATACAATATTAACAGCAACATAACCATGGCCGTAATTAAAATTGATGAAAATCAACATAGATCTATCAACATATTCTTAACTCCAGTAATTATGAGAAAAGACCGTGCCGATTTGGTTGTCCATTTCGTGACGACTAGGGTGTAGTTTCGTGCGCTGCATTCATATAACGCCAAGCACTCGCCCAACCTCACGAATGGTGGGACAGGACGCCTATGGATGGGTCACTCTTTGGAGTATCCATGCAGGGAAAGTGGATGCTGGTCACAGGTAGTAAATAAGGCATCGACCATTTGATCTCAGGGGTGTGGGTGGGGGGTATGGGGGCAGCTATTTTCACCATAGCTTCATTTTTTTTCATGAAATTTGACATCTAATTATTTTTTTTAGATTTTTTTTCTTAGATTACTGAACCTCAATTATTACAAAATTTGACAATTATTCATTTTTGTCTAGCCAAATGAAACCTTATTATTTTTTTCACCAATTTTCAGCTTTGCGTTATTTTTTTCAATGTTTTTGCTGCCCTGCCCCCCCCCCCCGCCCCCTGAGATCAAATAGCCAATGCCTAAGGTCCGTCGCCCCATGACCGCTCAGCACGGAATCTAAGCTCAAAGTGTCACTGGTTGGCTTACTACGCTTGGTACTGCTTTTTTAGCATCTAGTGATCCACATTATTTCTTTCTATCTATACCTGTTTAATGGTGTGCTCTGATGGACAAAATATTTAAACACGGATAGAAAATCATCTTATTATGTTTTCCCACGTGATATAAGACACTAACTAATGGAAATAAAAATTTGACCACGGCTTAATTTTCACAATCAAGTCTCATCATTGTCCTTCGTGAAAATACGTGCATGCTTCACCTTCGGTGCATATGCAGTCGGTGTGCCGCCCCAGATCACATGTAGGGGGAAACTAAACAGAGCTTCACAAAAACGCACAGACGACAAACTGATATGACACGCATTAAATTAAATAAACAATACACTATGTGTCACAAAGATATTATAGAATTCTACAATATCTTTGGTGTCAGCTATCTTCAATATAGATCCGCGAGTTGGCATATTTCATGTTTGCATTTACAGGTGTCATATTTCATGATTCACCGTCCGGAACCGGCCTGTACTACTAACTAAAATGGCGAACCACATCTTCGGTTTATGGTGCTTTTTATAGTTTATTGCAATATATTGTCTAATGTATTCTGCTTGTATGCTGTACAAAAGCAACCCACGTGTGAATTTCTACCGGCCTGGTTTATAATTATTTCTTTTTATTGTATGGTATTTTGCCAATTAATTGCCGATCATTGTTGTATGTGTTGGATACAGATATTGATGGCCCACCATGGTTACAAGTATTGGCCACATAAACACAGTGACCTTTACTTCTTTGGATCTGTTTGGATAATCCACAAATTAGCCAGCTCCCAATCACCTTAAATACAAAGATATTCATGAATTATAATATATAGTTGATACTCGCGTGTCTTTAGAATCATACCATAACATATTCACTAGTATAGCATCTATCTATTGTACACACAATGTGATGAACATATTCAGGCAATACTAAGGATATTGCTATAAAAAGCACCATACACTTTCTTACCGACGATGTGGTCCGCCATTTTTGTTACAGGTACAGGCCGCTATTTTATTACAGGTATAGGCTGGTTAGAGACGGTGATTATTTCACACTTGACAGCACAGGGGGACAATACTAACACCAGGTGCTTTCAAGGACAAGGAACTTCGAGGAAGTGCAATTAAAAAATTCTTACGCGCCTGACCACCTGAATAAGGAACTTTGACATTCCGTAAAATCAAATAATCGGAATATCAAGCACACTTCAGATGTACTGGTCTACAAAGTTCTTACCATACTGATTTAGCATTCATGTCACTGTTTTTATCATGCAATACTGCAGTGATTATGTTGTGTTATGATTATCAGTAGTTTGGAAGACGGCTCATACCTATAGTTGATAGTTATCAGGTGTGAAAGTACTACTGTGCCTATTATTGTGGTCATAATAGATCATAAAATTATATTATTGTTTGCATGGGGCCATGGAGAAGTAGAAATAAGTTCAAAAAGTATATTTAAAATGGAGTTTAAAAGACTTCTGATAGGAGTATTGCTGCAACTGCATGTCTTTAATGGATATGTCTCCAGTAACGAAGATATTACTGAATCATTTGATGAATCAGGTAATCTATTCTAGTGATGATTTCAACTGCGTTTGTCATTGAATCTGCTCAACCATTGTTGCAACTTGTAAAGTAGTGTGAGATAATCATTACCCCAAAACTACTGGTATACCGTAATTAACATAGAAAATTCACCACAAAACGCTAGCATGTCCTGGGGGTGAAGGGGCGTTTCCCTTCCATTGCACACACATAAACACAAAGTGATAACAGGAACGGATTCAGAAATTTGAGACCCGGGGGGGGCTAATTTTCAAATTTTGTGAGCGGGGGGGGGGGCTAATTTTCAAATTTTGAGAGCGGGGGGCGGGCGGATTTGTCCGTGCGTGGGGGCAGATCCAGGTGTTTGGAAAAGGGACGTAAGGAAAACATAAGGAAAGGGGGGGGGGGGGCTCATTTACGGGATTTCATGAAAAACCCTATGAAAATGAAGTATTTTGGTGGGAAAAGGGGGGGGGGCGGGGGCTAAATTGTAGGGGCGGGGGGGGCTTTAAGGCTAATATGGCAGGCGGGGGCTAGAGCCCCCCGAGCCCCCCACCCCCGCTGGATCCGACCCTGGATAACCTATGTAAATGTGTGGGTGTTACAGTCTATCCATAAGCTCATGCAGACCATGTTACTAGAACATCTGCAACCTTGACACGCGGGGTCTTCCCGTGCAAAGGATCAAACCTTTACACACTCACTAGCAGTAATATGCACAATATAACTCGAATTGGATCCCCTTTACACCATGCATCAAGAGTGTGCACGAATTTCTGTTTCATTTTAAGTTTTATCTCTACAACCGCACCCCACACCTATCTTTTCCCTATCTTTTTTTCTCTCATTATGTTTTGTATACGTGAAAGGAGTGAGAGGATTCTCCCTATAAAATTTGCTGTCCCCGCGCCAGTATGTCAGACACGTCCAAATGGTTTTACAATAGCAAAATGGTTTTACAATAGCAATACATTTTTGGACATATTGGGTGATACTAAGGAATACAGTCCAACCTCGCCCCCCCCGCCCCCCCCCCTCCCTTGTGATGTATCAGGCGAGCCTTTAGGCTCTCTGTACCGGACAATAGCACACTAGCGTTGCATTTGACATCATATATCTTTATCTACAAATGCAACATACGCTTCCAAAGTAGACACTTGGAGCTAACAATATGAATATTTGTTTCTTTTCTTTTCAGATTTACCCTCCAATATCAACCTGTGCCCAGATGTTTCAGCCTGCAGTTGCTTCAACAGCGGCCTTGAAGTGCGTGCAGAATGCTTTGGTACTTCATTCACATTTATACCAGCAGGTGAGATTTTTAAAGCTGCATTTATGCCCTGCTAATTACACATAATTATAGTAAAAAGATGTTCTGTTCTGTATCCCTGCCAGGAAGTTACAATTAAGACCACTTCTATAAAAAGACCACCTTACCAACAATTTCTCAAGTTCACACACCTCCATTAAACTAAACCTCTCTATTAAGACCATTTGAGGTCAGAACCTCAAGTGGTCTTAATAAAATGGTTCTATTGTAGCTGGTAAGGATATGTTGATCATGCCCACTGGCACATTTGTTACTAGGATACTACAGACGAGATATGTCGTTTGAATTTGTCTTTATGATATCTTTGTTTCAATTTCTTAACGTTTTAATTTATTGCCAAGCAATTATCCTTGCGTAATTGTAAGTTGGTATTGAATTACAGTAGGCCATCCAAATTACACCACCTCTATAAAGAGACCACCTCTATGACATGACTGTTATTGTTGCCCCGAACCTTTAAAAAGAGACGCCAATGGCATTCCATAGCCAGACGTCCTCCCTATAGAGACCAGGAGGCAGGGGTGGTCATAATAGAGAGGTCATATCATATATACATTAGTTATATAATTTGTATTGTTAGAGACCAAACAGATATTTTTAAACTGCCATTTTAAAAGTTTGATTAGATAAGTGTGTATAGTCTAGTAGTGTATTTAGCAAGTCACAAAAATTTTATGAAAAGCAATTCATCCCAACTTTTGACTGACTGTCCCTAGTTTACAATGCCAACGTTAAGAAATATCATAAATATGTAATAATGTTTTAAATTGTAAAGTTTGAAATTTTAACCTCACACAGACCAAACAGGTGCAAGAGATAGTAAATTTTAAATTATCCGTGTAAATGTCTAAAATTACGATTTTCCTTTCAGAATTGCCTCTCAATGTAACCGAGCTGATCATTTCTAGAACAGGGATAACAGAACTAAAATCAGACAATATTTCCTTTTACTCTGGACTTAAAACACTAGAAATAAAAGAAAATACAATTGTGTACATAGAAGATGGCTTTCTTAGCAGTCTTACAAACTTAGAGAGCATATCGTTGAAACATAACCTCATCACAGCTGTACCAGGAAGCATTTTCCAGTCGAACAAGGAATTAAAGTCAATAGATCTAAGTGACAACCATTTGACAAATCTACCATCAATAACACACCTGGATAAACTTTTAGAGTTAACAGTCAGTGAGAATCATCTGTACTCACTATCTGCAAACATGTTCAATGGTTTACAACGGCTTGAAAGACTTTACATGGATAACAATAAACTAGCAGGAATAGATCAAAACGCATTCACAGGTCTGACAGCGCTGAACATACTGGACCTGAATAACAATATTATAGGTGCCCTCAATACACAGATGCTCGATCCCTTACAAAATCTGGCAGATTTGAATCTAGCACATAATTCCATACAAAGACTCGAGTTTGGAGTATTTAGTGGACCTGGTAGTAGTTTAATAAATATGGACTTATCTCATAATAATATTGATTATGTGGATAATGATGCATTTGCCGGGTTGTCGGAGCTGGATGATCTACGTTTAGATTATAATCAATTGACATATGTTCCCAAAAATGCCATACGAACCCTCACACGGCTAGATGATTTGTATTTATCAGGTAAGTTTTTGTAGAATACTATTTTTTCTCATTCTTTGTTCATTATATTTCTATGTGATGTTTTAAATTGCTAATCGTGTTACTAGTACATAAACAAGGTAAATACAAAAGGTGTATATTTTCTAGGGGTTGTATGAGTTCATATATATTCAAGTTTAAATTCATGTTTAAGATAGATATAATTGTGACAGTGACAGTGACACTCATAGTTATATCATTCCTTTCAGGCAACCCTATAGAAAACATTGAAGCCAATTCCTTTGATGGCATAGCTGAACTCAAGGAACTACGACTGAACAACTTACATGACCTCACTGAAGTACATAAAGATGCGTTTCTAGGTAAGCTAGAGTTAATCAATTTACTACTAAGAGAAGAGCCTTGCATTCACACACACGGGACTATATAATACCAAGGTAGGTTTTGCTCCCACAGAAACACCTTTCTTCTCTGCCAAAACTGTTAATTGTATAAATCCATAAATTTCTAGAAATGATGGGTGTGTGCATGTTTGAAATGATAATTAAATTGGAGAAATTTTATCCATTTGTCCGGAAGAGCAAGTTATTGGGGTACTGAGTTCACCTGCACATGCCAAAGCGGAGTAAAGAATGTCTGATGTTATTCTATTCCAGGAATTCCCGACTTGAATATCTTATATCTCTCCAACAACCCAAATCTGACAGCATTCACACCAGATCATCTCCCAGATGCACATCTCAGTAAGGTTGTCTATCTTTACCTCTCCGACAATGGATTTACTTACATGAGGTGAGCAGAATATATGAAATGACTTTTGGTAATAAGCATAGGCGCTCGCATCAATAATAGACTTTACAAAACTTAGGGACTTTGAAAGAGAATTTATTTAAAGAAATTTATTTTTCATAATTATTTTTCTCTATTCTATATAGATCTACTAATAACAATATACTGGACTGATGCGAGCGCCTATGGTAATAAGTATCCTTTTTCACCAATATAATCATCTGCTGCAATAATTTTAATAATTAATTATAAAGTGTGGTATGACATGTGCTACCCATACTCTTTTGAAGGACGAGTAATATATATGCCAGGAGGTTAATCATCTCCCGTGCTCCTGTGGCCGAGTGGATAGGCAGTTGGACTCGTGACCAGAACGATTCCGATTCCCCGTCGGGTGACCAAAACATACTAACAGGTTGCACACTGCTCCAAAAGACCATAAACCAGACATTTACATTTACATCTGTCATATTGAACAGGTTGCGTCAGTGGGGGATCTTAACTTTGAATGTTTAGTGCGTGATTAGACGACTTCCTTGACATCTCCACGCCATCAGCAGATCCATAGATCCCTCATATGCAGGACGTCGAAACTGAGAGCATATGTTATTCTTTCAGCAAGGACGTATTCAAAAATAAGCCAGACTTGTCAAGAGTAGATCTACATGGGAACCCATTTCGATGTGACTGCAGCATTCAGTGGATGGCTGAGGTACAATAGTGTATCTCATATTCTTTAATTCTCTTGAGTTTATCAAAATCCACATACAAAATTTAACGTGGATCAATATAGCCTGGAAGTTTGTTTATTGTAAACGCACTGTGCGCTTCTTAGAACAAATACGATATTTTGCATGTGCCGCTGACTGTTTAAAAAAAGATAATCAGAACAGCACATATGAAAAATATACATAACACAATTTGCATCCTTTTGTGCACAAGTTGCACAGTGTTGTATAGAGCCCATGAACTGTATCTTATTTGTAGGTGGTCCAAGACAACACTCGATGGGCCTTACATTGGTCACAAGATGGGTCAGCACCTCGATGTGACACTCCTGAGCACTTAAGTACCTACAAGATGGCAGCACTGCTCCCTCAGGACCTGACGTGTGAGGCTCCCGAAGTGCGACGCTTAACCCCGCCCGTTGTACAAGCCACAAGGCATAGGAACGCCACATTGCAGGTAAATATCTTGAAACAGCCATGTTGTAGGCCTCAACATATGGTGGAACCTGTCTTTTGTGGACGCATTTGAGAGAAGTGAAAATTCCACATAAGAGAGGTGTACTTAATGGGAGCTGTCCACATCGACAGGTTTCACTCTATAGTGAGGTGTTGTATTGTAATTTGTATTAATGTTGAACAAATACTGGCTTGGAGGAAGAGACATTGGTTTTTACAAAGATACTGTTAATCTATTATGGAAAAAATTGAAGGACAAAATAATGCACTTGCACATCATGATAATCAAAACGACACAATTTCATTTCTTTTGTCAGATGAACATAACAATAAATTAAATGTCCACTAACAACATGTATTACCACGCCACTTTTAAATTTTGAGACCACTAAATAAAAAACTGTTTATGTTCTTATCTTTTGTTTTCATTATCATTTTTTCCAGTTTGGAGTAAGAAACGGTCTTCCTGCAACATATTGGATCACTCCAGATGGGAAAGAGCATCACCCACTTCGATTCCCACCAAACGACTATGTGAGTAGGCAATATCAACAATATAAATGTAAATAAAGGTAAGATAAGCTTTAAGATTTTGTGCATACATATATTTTTATGTAAAACTGCTGACAATGGTTCTGTTAAAATATACGTATTGGAATCTAAATAAAGTTATCATAATCTCATCATATCTTGCTTCTCAATCAGACGTTTGTCAATTGACATTAACATCTATGATAAAAATAATCATATACATTTTCTCAATATGAAAACAAATGAAAATATAATAAACTGTTTATTCAACAGTAAATATACAAAGAAACTGTAGTCCATTACAATATAAAAACGCTTTTGTAACATACTTATTTGTGCATTCCAGTTAGCATTCCATAACCCACAAGCCAACAGATTTACAATAAGCGAAACATATACCACCAACCATGAAGTCATAGCCACATTGGAATATGAAAACACTACAGATGAGGATGTTGGTACCTACACTATGATGTATAGAAACATTGAGGGATCCTCCAGTATTACGGTAGATTTGGAGGTAATTGATGAGCCCCCAGGCCCAACTCCAAGCAGTGCTAATGGAGTAAAGACTACTTACTGTCACATTTTTGTATTATTATTGGTGTCATGTTTTCATACATGTAAATCGCTGCGGTGAGCCAATCTATATGTGATTATGGGATGTGACTTGGTTTTGATGCATTTCACAGTCTGTTCATTATTTGCTATATAGATAGCATGGTTTCAGTTTGCTATCACATCATAATGTATGTTTTCTGTCATGATGATTAGATTTTTAGCTAGATCTAATTAAACTAGGTTTCATAACTAAAGAGTGTAAACAAAACAGACATAACAATAAAATTTGTTTGCATTGTCATGGTGCAAGTCAAATATGAATCAAAATATAGCACTGGGCATCTGTATATATCAATTTCATTGTTTAGATTATAGTAATACTTTAAAGTAATACTACAAATGCATTTTTTCAATATATTATTCAACATTATAATTAGCATATAACTTGGCAAATCATACAGATACATAGGCATTGAGCAATATTACATTATTGATACAGTTATTTTACCATATTGAGAAATGTTGGATGAACATGTGTACACATTATAACCATTTCTTTGAAATATATAACATTTATAGTGGTTGCCTAAAATATATGTGGCATTGTTTTACAATAAGATGTGCAGTTATAAGCCCTCTAGTTAACGTTTTGTGGATGAACAAAATGGAAAATTTCATAAGTATTGAAAATCTGTACGGAGATGGTTGGTTTGTTAGTTTTATATCGCTAAATAATTGACTGTGATATGTTTTGCAATTTTGTACATTGAAATCTTATTTTTATAAGTTATTTCTGTTAGCATACATATTTCATATGTTATATTAAAAAAAATCAACATGAAAACTTCAGTATACAAACATTTAGATTATTGATACATCTATCAATGAAAAGAAAAAACCAGGATGAAAATACTTAAATGTTATTTATACATTCTAAATATCTACAGCTTTCATAGTCCTGTATCATATATACCACAACTGTATCAAATGCAGTTTTATTGAAAATTGAAATGGACTGTTTGTCCTAATACTTGTACAACTATCAAAATATATTCTTTACATTTCAGTATTGGCTTTATATTATCAATATGCTAAATACGTCCTCATAAAACTGTACTAAAACAACTTATGGACACCATTGTTCGTTCTACAATCATGCAGCTCCTATAAATATGTGCAGACCAGAGTATCTTTGAATAGTATTTTTTTCCAATTAATGGTTTTTTGTTCCTACAAAATCTTTTATATTTGAATAGAAATCCATCAAGTTTCTTTTTAAGGTGCGTAATTGCTGGGAGATTGTTAATGCGTCCAATAGTAAAATTACACCAATTTCAATGGAAATAATAGTAATTACAAAAATGGTACCAATTGTCACAGAACCATCTGCTTCTATTACTTGCTTCACACCAAAATTAGGCTTAAATTGAACTGAAAACAAAGGATATTCATAAAATTGTTTTAGTCTGTCAACTAGTAAATAAGTAGCTAGTGTAAGACAATAAGATATAAAAACCTCAGTCAATCACAAGAGAAAATGTAGTGGTCTATTATAAACAAGAGAATTAATTTAAGATGGTTCAGACTTACCCTTGCAATGCTCAATTTCCGGCACCCAAGTACCCACTGATGTACATGTGGCATTCTTGACTTCTGTACCATCCTCAAAGGTAGTATTACCGGTGCACGAATAACTGACATAGGCTTTATACGAGGTATTTGCAGTACTGACCCACATAGATTCCCAGGTGGGAATGGGTTTACACCGTATATCTGCAGTAAGTAATATACGTATATTACATTGGGATATACATAAGAGGTTATACGAAACGACGAACCATTTAACTTTAATGAGTGTTTACTATGACATACAAAGGGTAATGTTGTACATACATGGTAAGGTAGTGGTTTTGATACTATAAAATATACCTTTACAAATAGGCGGTTCTCCTACCCAACGCCCATCTTCTCCACACACGATGCTTGCTGGTGTTGTGACGTCTGCTAGTCTGTACCCCACTGCACACTCGTACTTGACCACAGACATGTACGACCTGCTCAAATACCAGTTCAGTAGACAATCTTAATAATGAAGACCACTGCGGTGGGGGGAGGGGGGCGGCCTCAAATCGTCTCATTGACAAACTCATTATTTGAGCTTTGCCTTGGTCTCTTAATAACGCCTTGAGCCTACGCAAAATGGTGAATGATTTTATTGTAGAGATGGTCTTAATCGGAAGTTACGCTGTTAAAAAATAACACATGGAAATATGGAAATACTACGGAGTGTACTATCTTTCTATGGTCTTGACAGTCTATGACTTGGCAGGCGATACTAATATGGGGTCATAACCATTCAAAGAGAGAGAAAAAACAATTAACTACTTACTAGTACAAACAATCCGTGACGTACAAAGGGCATTCAGCCCAAGACGTACTGTGGCCTTATCATGCTTATTACAACGTATCTAGAACGTCGCCCATCATTCCATTTTGGGCGTTGGTAGCCTCATTTCCCTCGTTGTACTCAGTTCAAGTTTAGCGTCGTGCACATACTGTTTAACAATAGTACTTTGTCCCCGGCACGCTTATACCAGTATTTATTTCATTTTATGCTCTTTTTAGATCTAGTGAGCAATTAGGTAAGTTGGCCGTATATTTATTACATTTTTCCCCTTCTGACTCGCGTGTTTATAGCTTTTTGAGTAGAAAGGTTTTGATCTGACAATTTGATACACACGTCTTATGAATCATTGATTGAATGTTCCATATTTGAAACTAGTAGGCTACAAGTTACAGGTTAGATAATACACTGGATTAAAGGCGAGTATTTATTTGTTCCCTTGACGTGCATGAAAGTGATACAGTTGTGCCTTGAAAACTTCGTAGATGGTTGATAGCTTTTTTTTTATATACATGTATACCTATTGATAGCGGCACGTGACTGTAACTGTGATACACAAGCTACGTTTGGTTGGTTGTTCAACAATTTGCATTAGAATGATCATCACAACTTTGAAATAATACAGAATAGAGAACCTGTTATTGGTCGGCCAGAATGCATTAACAACACGTGGTGGTACCGGGCACTGTATTGCTGGAAGAAAGTAGTATTTTTAGACTTCAGTCTTTGTGAACAAATTACAAACCAAATTGAGATGCATGCCGTATAACCAAAGAACTTATATATCTTATATACACTTATATATGGTATAACATACTTACGACTGCAATCTTCTGTAGTATCATTCCATTTCAATTGTGGTAAACACTCTAACACAAATATATTTCCTCCATCAGATCTGATATATCCTTTATTGCAAGTAACTGTTACTTTGCTTGCTACACTGACACTTGTGCCATCTTGGCTGGCATATATGTAATCAGGCAGTTTTGGGCAGTCTAGGGCTAAAAGCAAGAAAATCAATCCATCAATCAAATACTAAATGTATTTGGGCAAGCAGTGCAGGCACTAATTATTCGTCATTTCGAGATTGTGTCTTACTGTATCAGTGTGAAAACGCATGTCCGAATAACCGTCACATCTACATATAAAAATATATGTGAAAAATATGCCCTAACAGGCACCCACTTTTAAAAGTTAACATTATGCCCTAAATGCTGCTGCTTGTCCATTCAAGTATATTATATTAAATACAAGCGGACCATACAAAATGTGCATAACCCAATTGTAAGCTAGGATAGAATTATATAGTGATATGATAAGATGAAAGAAGACAACGACATTAAGTCAAACCTACGTAGACATCCTGCCTGAATTATCTGCCAGTGGAGACTGTCCTGGCAGACTGTTGTTTTACTATTTCCTCCGTCTGCAAACTGGTACCCCTGCAAACACGTGAAAACCACGTGCGTGCCAACATCTGCCCCTAGAGTGGAGGCGACGGCATTGGCCACGGGGAGGAGGGGAGGACACCGGTCGTCTGCATTGAGAACATGAAATCTCTATTGTTTAGTAAACATTTTTGTGTCTGCCACCTCATTTTAGGAAGGTATTTTAGGGGCGGTCACATATATTAGTGCTTGTTGTTATAGATATAAGATAATATCAAACAGGGTAGGGAGAATTTTGAATGAACTCTACTTCATTTTGTTACTGTAACGGAAGACAAAAATTCTGTTTCTGATACATTGTACTTATGTTTAAGATGCTCTTCAATTCCAAAGAATTAATCACAATATGCCATATTTTATGTAAATTCAAACCATGATACGTGTACATGTATGTCGACTGTACATCTACGTCTATGTCTATAAAATATACCGGATATTTTTTAAAGCTGTCTTTTATTGACGATATTAAAAATCAGCTCCTATATCGTTGACTACGCCAGCTAGAAGTCTTGCATCACCTTTGCAGTCCAGGGTCTGTGTTGGATAATTCCACTGCCCGTCTGCTCCACACGCTAGAACCATCTGCGAATGACCTTCACGGAGACGCTTTCCACCCTGGATATCAAAATGCAAACAACATGCATGTTTAAGTTTTTACAGTAGGCTTTTCATTCTGATCGACTGCTCAAGTAACACTGCTCTAGTTCCATTATTACCATCAGATCCACTATATGTTAGTTTTAAACTTCAATGTTTTTGTTTTTGGCATTTCCGCAATTGACCTCGCATACAAAGCCATGAGATCCCATCCCCTCTTTCCAAAATTCTGGATCTCCACGTCCGAGTGCTCACTTTGAGCCATTGTTTTCAATTTTTTTGACCATGTCCCGAACCATGTGTCCATAATTCCTGCTAAATATTAGATCGGTTTAAAATTATGGCTCAGACACAGGTGACTCGAGGGGTATGTGTGTTATGCATGCATTTGGACATGTGCGCCCAGCTCCAGTAAATCCTTGACATTGCACTGAATATACATTTTATGTGGTCCTACCATAATATTTTATGCGTTTGCACGGCTTGTATCAGTCGTCTTGTCAGACTAATAGTTTTAGATTGACCATTAAAATAAACTAACAAAACTATCAAAGAACCCTGAAATAAAAACTTGCATATCATGTGCGATTAAAAATTTAGAAAAAAATACAAAATTGATTTGATTATCCAATAGTAATTAAGGTGACCATTATGATATTGAAAAAGAAGAATAATATATGGTCCTCTCCTAACTTGAAAAAATTCTGAAAAGACAAAGGTATAAATTTAAGAAATAGAATGAATTACCGAACAAGTTGCAGTGACTGTGTCATCAAGCTTTGTGGTTGTCTGAACAATCTGACCGTTTGAGAGTGGAGAAAGGCGGGGGCACGCAATTTCTATAAATAAAGCATACCTATGTGGTGGATTTGGACATAACAGATTGCCATAGAATCCATAATACTTATATGAGTATAGAAAGTTAATACCCGGGTGTTAAAATCTGTACAATACATGAATAGACAGGTGCCAGAACAGCAGTTTATTCAGTTTATGTTATATTTTTATTAACAAATCCTTCAGAGGAAATATGTGCCAATGTTAATAACATGGGTGGGGTGCATAAAGCATTTGCGGTTAGCACAGTAGTATTACTCGCTCGCAAACGCAGTATTACGCAAGTTATTAGCTGAATCCGAGTGCATAAACATTCCGTACGCATAACTCGACCTCATGCGTACGCAAGAAATCGTAGCGAAGTGCCTACATTTTTGCGATTACAGTACTTTTACTTACAACCATTATGTCGTAAGAACTGTTTAGAAGTAATGTTTGGCTCAGTTTTTACTGCTCAATCAACGTCACAATCGACGTAGCAGTGCTCTTTGGTAGCAGCAACAACGTGTGCGAGTTCGCGAAAGTTTTATGCACCACACTCCTGAAACCCTAATATAATCTATACACTTCTAATCGTGTTTGACAGACCTAGCAGACATGGATAAAATAGTAACGTGCTGAACTATAAAGCGCACACCTCGGAAGTACAACGTGCATGTTTATGCTTTTCAGGAATATACTCTTGGTAGAATTTTTAAAGTTACCTGTGCAATCGTCTATGATAGTTTCATTCCATGTGCCATCTTCAGTACAAATAATCTCTTTTGTTCTGTTTCTGTCCGAGAAACTATAACCATAGTTACATGTCAACTCTACCACATTACCATATGTCGCCAGCAAAGAACTGCTTGTCCCGTTTTGTAGGGTTGGTACCGGAGGACATGTTACGGCTATTGGGTGAAATGAAGTTAAACATTGCAGAACAGTAGGCATAAAGCCATTTACAAGTATAATATACACTAATCTGTGACGGATCCAAGGTTTAAAATGTAAAGTAGTTGGAGCAAAATACTTGGATCACGGTTATAAAGGGGCCCTATAAACAATCACATTTACGTTTACACTTATTTTGAAATGTTACCCGTGCGCACACACCCCAGATCTGTCACTGGTAATATCCTAACCAATTGTATGAGGTATTAGAAAAGAAAGGTATTAGAAAAGAAAGTAGTTCAGTTATAACAGATAAAATTAAGGGAACTGCAATTATCCATATTATACACATAGCTATATAAACTGAAACGCATAGTTAGCAGATGTGGATATACCTAATAGAAGTGCTCCCAAAACATAGATGTTCTATCATGGTCCCTGGATCATGGTTCATACTAAAACTATGATATATGAAGATACATACTTAGACATGCTGTTACATCATCACTCCAATGCGCTCCGTCAACACAGTGAACTTGTGTGGACTTGTAACCATCTGGGAAGCGGTGGCCCGGGATACAGTCATAGCGTGCTGTCATCGAATACTCCACCCAGGAGAGAATGGTATTGTCCACTAGCTTTGGTGGATCACATCGTTTGTCTGAAATGGAGGGAGGGAGTTAATGAACAGAAAGCTGTTCTGACTGTATGTAATAAGTACTTGGATAACTGATGCGCTATCCTTGAAAAATGCCACTTAGCATCATTATATACAATGTAGGCGTATTATAATGAATAGATGGGTTTGATAATTGTGATGAGTCATTCATATTGAAAAGACTGAAAGATTGTTTACCAATATGTTCAACACATCATACCAATTATATAGACTGCGAACCACGGTGGACGCCTTACCCGCGCATTTAAAATCATGGGGGTGAAGATTCCCAGAACTTGTACAAACTCCAGACACTTGTCTCAGTCCATGGTAGGCTCGTCCACTAGAACACGTTGTCTCAGTTGTGTCCGGGTACCTCAAAGTGAGCAGAGTCCCTTCTGTATCTTCATACTGGCAGACTTTCTCTAATGATAATGATAATACAATTATTCAAATGAGAAGGAGTGCGAGGGGCAGAACATGTGCATTTGTATTTGACACTTGTCTCACTCATGAGAGCCAGACTGGGATCAAGACTACAAACCACCACATTTACATTTAAATTTACATTTATTGATTAATCATGAATTGGTAGCAAAAAAGAAAGCATTGTTTACATTATCGGTAACGGAGAGGCTGTGTTTCTGGGAATAAACATAAATTGATTGTACAGAGCTACCTATGATGTCAAAAAGAGTAAATGGCAATAGACTAGCATGATAATTATGTAAATTAACTAGAACCCTCTGTTGACGATTCATACAATCCAGTAACATTAACATTAAATTGTTACCATCGCAGTCTACAATGTCCTGGTGCCACGCAGGTCCATCTATGCAAACAAAAGACCGTTCGGTCGTGCCATCAGGAAAGGTGAATCCAACTTTACATCTAACCATAAGTACTGATCCATATGGTATGATGTCATCATCTATCACCAGCTGGGCATTATTGACAAATTCTGGGACTTTGCATCTTTGATATCGATAAGGCTTGGAGCCTGTGGTGGTAAAGTTAATCCATATTATATGCATCGTTTGTGTATGAAATTGTACATTATATGTGGGCAATGAAAAAATGAATGTATTTTTTGTTTAAATAGATTTTATATGATTGCTTTTTATCACATGAACATCATTATTACAAAATAATCAATTTGATCAAAAGTGCTCAGAGAGCACAGCGTTGCTAGAAGAATGTTCACTCATGGTCAATAAAGATGTTTACTTGGCAAACAAAGCATTAAAGCAATAAAACAAGTCTTATTTGATGTGTGATTCACCCCACACCTATGTTCTTGGCATTGGATTACAGATACTTTCTAAACAGGGCTAAAGCCTACTGTAAAGTAAATATCTATTGCCCATGAGTCGACATTAAGTGATGCTGTGCTCTCTGACGATTTTAAATCTAATATAACCATTATGGATATGTATGGATATGTTGCAAACGATATTGAGCCTATAATGGGAAAATAGCATCAAAATAATTGAAATGGCTCTCTGGGATGGGCTCTCTTTAATTGTCAAAATGCAAAATTGGACAGTTGATGTTCAGTACACATTTAAGCATTGACTGCTTTCTCACTAGCAAAGCTATTTTAGAAAGTGTTGAAAATGTAACAAAATGGCCATGTGGAAAGCACCCTTTAAATGGCAAAGTGCCCAAATACGAATCACTTCGGTATTATACCAATAGTTGTGTAAAGTTTCAATAAAATAGATTAATCGGTAAATGATCTAGCTTGTCCAGAGACGTACAAACAGTTAGTTACAAACGAAACAAATGCAAGCTGCAGCTGAAGCGACCAAATGAAATTGGTAAGGACATAGTAATGTACTGTGTGGAATACATTGTAAATGATATTTTGACATGTATTCCATATATACATGTATGCCAAATTGATTTATCAATGCAAGTTACATGTGCATAGCTTGAGGAGGATGTTGAAACTCACCTATTACTTCGTTAGTGCTTTGTAGTGGAGTTACAGTGGTCATATTAATGTCATTAG
>CM032660.1:47659164-47670206 GCA_019095985.1 Streblospio benedicti | reverse complement strand
CACGATGCTAGCTTCAACAGCGCTCGGAGATACACCCCCCGCTAGTCTGGTGAGCAGCGTGCGGACGCGAGTAGCAGGCGGCGCCGGTGAGTCAGCGCCGCTGACGGGCTGTGATTGATGGGTGGGGGGTCAGGGGTCGATGATTTTACGACTTTGGTGACCTTGAGCTGTCAAAAAAGGCGATTAATTTGATTAACGACATCTACCTTATGCGACCCCCCATACTATTTTTGTGAACGAATCGTATTTGACATGCACTGAAATAAGTTTTGGATTATTTTTCCAAGAGAAAGGTGGCACTTCTGAATATCTTGCGATATACCTCGATTAATGAATGTTGTTATTTATGCTTAAATTACAAAAATAACCATCAGTGCAATGCATACAGTCGGGCCTCCCACTTTAGACCACATCTCTATTGAGACCACATTTGCAACAAGACCATTGCTCGTGGTCGCAAGCCTTCATAAAGCGACCATCATGAAGTTACAATAACCCCCTTAAACCTCTCAATTGAGACCATTTATGGTCAGTACCTCGTGTGATATTGATAGAGAGGCTCTACTGTAAAATGCGTGCCGTGTACCAACCTGTCTGTTGGGCACACCATCCTCCTATCTGATGATGTAGACGTGCATTCTGTGCTGGACTTGTGCTTTCTGCACCACTGGATGTCACCTCTAATAGATCTATTACCCCTGGAATGCTCATGCCAAGCGGGTATGCGCACCCTTTGCCAGAACGGGATAGGCTCCCTGAAGTAAATGACTCCTATTATAGTATTGTTGTCATTTTTCTCTTTAAAAAAAATAAATTACATACATTTTGTGTATTTAACCACACCCACATATGCACGCTCAAGTTCTTCACCCATCCACTTAAGAAAAAAGAAGAAAGAATTTGCTGCTACAAATGTAGCTAGATCAGAACATATAATTACATAAAATACAGTTATATTAGTATATTTGGCTACGAGTATACCACTCACTGTGTGAGTCACCCAGACTTGGCCTTACTTTGTTTACACCCGTAGACTTCCAATCTGAGACATGGCCATCCTGTATGTAATATGCTCTCAAATCTAAGAAATCGCACGGCATCCATTTTCAATTTCAGAAAGAAGTTTTTGTTGCTTGTTGAAAACAGATCCTCTTCCTAAAATCATAAATATATACATGGCAGAACTCTACAACATGCATGTATACTCGTAGTAGCAGATTGGTCCACGGCTCCTCACAAAGGACGTGTGTGAGTGTGTGTGTGCGTGCGTGCGTGCGTGCATGCTTGCGTGAGTGTGCGTGTGCGTGTAGTTTAGGTAATTTGAATGACTGACTTGATTGATTTGATTGGTTTGGCTGGATTTATTGATCGATCGATGATTGATTAAGTGATTAATTAATTAATTGATTGATTGATTGATTGATTGATTGATTGAGCACTCACATATAGAGTCCAACTGACAGCATCATTACTACTGGAGATTATTACTCGGTTGATCCTGCAAAATATAATGTCATCTATCTAATGACATAACAGTAGCTTAACATCCAAAACAATTCATAATCAGTGCGACCTAGCTTTATTAATGAATTCGTTGTCTAATTAAAAGTATAACACAGCAAGGGAATTTTCCCACGTTTTTACCGATGTACACCTTTGAGGGAGAAGCTCACTTAATTTTGACCAAGTCCATTTACTCAAGGCATTTGTAAGATTCTGATACACACACCATAAACACTAATAAACTACTGTTACTCTGCAATATAATTTTTACAATAAGAGTATTTTAGGGTGATTATTTTGATAAAATGTGCACAACAGCTTAGGTACACGAATAGAAAGTTAGAGACAACGTACCTATTGCAAATAAAAAGAGGCTTTATCTACTAACATTTATCTTAGTTGCCCAAGCTTTAATTGTCCTGTTTGATGTCAATAACATTTTATCTGGATACACTTATATGGTGAACGAAGGTCACTGCCAATATCTCGTATTATCACCCACATCAAAATGGAACGTGCTTCATACCTTTTAATAGATATCAAATTTTGAGATTTGAAGGCTGGGACGACTTAGATAATTATAATTAGGTGAAGACTCATTGTCTTTGAAATATATATGTTTTCTCTAACTTGTCTTTTTGGTTCACAAAACTCAAATTTGAAATTTTTTCTAAGAAAAAAGGCTTGTCCACTAGTCATTCTTTGTTTGTGTACATAAGCATTATGTACATATGCTTATCAAGAGGGACGAAATGAAAAAAAGTGGCAAAATGTAGTGAGCTTCCCTCTTCAAAAGCCGTATCCCACTGGGGCCAGCCTACCGGAAAATTACGCTCAGCTGATAAAAAATCGATGGGAAATCTAGATTTTGCCATGTACGCCGACTGGCTGCCTGCTACAGCGACCTCGCGTTCGTTAGCTGTTTTACATGCGCCGAGTGGTCTCTGAGAGTCTGTCCCCAAAATATTTCTATAGGAACATTATCGATGGGTCCGCTGTTGTAATGCTGCTGAAAACGTCCTCAGCCTAAGTGGCGTACACAAATCGATAATCCCTTGGTTTTTGTACATCAACCATACCCCAAACGTACGCTAAACATATGTTAAACATCTGCCGAATATCCGCCGCGTATTGGGAGCGGATGGTGGGCAGATGCTCGTCAGATAAAACATTGGCGTAATTAAGCTTGGCACACATTCGGCAGCTCGTCGACGTATTATTTTTTGTGCGTCGGGTTTACGCTGACTTGGCGTTGACTGTCTGCTGACTGTCTGCTGACTGTCTGCTAATTGTTAGCTGGTTTCTGCGTTGACTGTGCGTGGACTATGTGCTGGAAAAAATCAATTAATGCCAAAAGGGGCTATCTGTCAGCAGATGGTCGACGCACCACTCGTTTTGCCCAGAAAATCTGTAGAATGTTCACGCCAAGCATACGCTTGGGACATGGCGCTATTAAAGGCCACTCCCCTAGGCCCTATTATGACGAGATAAATTCTAGGATTTTCCAGGCAAAATTTGTTATGCGTCCACAATCTGCTGATGAATATTTTATTATGACATTTAATTGATTTTTTTTCCCAGGCCATAGTCAACTCACAGAAAATTTTGGAACCTTGCACCAGATCTGAACAAGCACTGCGATATACCAAAAGTTGCGGAATTTTGTCTAGTTTAAGGCGCTGCCTGATGCCAGCGCGGGAAGTGAGGGGAAAATTGAGAAAAATTGTGGTTTCCATGGTAACGTCAGCGTAAATTAGACCAAAACTACACAATATAAAAACCATTACAAAATCTTTAGTATGTTAGATAGAGATAAGTGTGATATCTCATATAAAAGGTATTTGAATCTACTTTCAGGGTATTGCAATGAATATGCAAATTACCTCATTTGCATATGCCTAATTTGCATAAACATAGCATTTTTTAGGTTTTTGATACAGATGCAATTTTTAAAGTTTTTTTGGTGAAGTTATTATTCATGCAATCATATTGATATTATTCACCATCATTAACAATACAATCAAGCACTCTCACTAAAAATTTGGGTAGGATCGGATTAAAACTGAAGATTTGCCAGACTAGTATTTCTGACCACTCCAATTTAATGTGTAATACAAAATCATGTATTAGTAGTCATTTTAAGTGTTTTTTGTCAGCAATATTGTAAGAAATTGTTTTATGATTTTATTCAATAGATATGATGCCCCTCTATCCCGGGAAAAATGTCTTCTACCAAAATTAGCCAATCCAAAATAGGTCTTTAGACGGTTTTCAAGATGGCCGCTGGCATATCGTAAAAAATTATGTTTTTTATTTTCTAAGCTACATTAATATGTAATACATGGAATTCGGGGCTAACAGGATCACTGATTCCATTTCCAGTATTATTTTAATAATTTGACCTTATCTTGACCTTCAAATCCAAGATGGCTGTCACTTACCGTGTGTAGTTTACATTTTTTACTTTTGAACCTACATCAATGTGTAATACCTGGGCTTTAGGGTTTAAAGGTGTCACTGATTCCATTTTCAGCATCATTTTAATTATTTGACCTTATCTTGACCTTCAAATCCAAAATTACTACTACTTTATGGTGAACATTTTACGTATTTTATTTCTAAGCAATTTTGGTGTGTAATACATGTATTTTTAGCTTTTCAGGGTTACGGATTGCAACTGCATTGTGTTATTTTACTGATTTAACCTGATCTTAACTCATAAATCCACGGTGACTTCATTTAGCATTGAAATATAGCATATATACTGGTAAACATAATTTGAATGGTAATGGAATCTCAGCGTCTTCATACCTTTAGTCATGAGAGAGTTATGCACAAAGATTATTACAGTAACAAAATTTATTTTAAACCAAAGAATATTTCATACAACAGATACATACAGATACATGTACATTTATAAATATATAACAGATAATATTCAAATATCATTTTCCTGGGGCAAAGCCATAAGCCTCCTTCATTGAGTGCCTAAACAGTCTAGGGTCCCAATGCTTGGAAACCTTCAGTGTCTATGGTTCTTCCTTTACATCTTCCAAATCATTGTTGTATTGATTGTGACAGTTTGTTAATTGGCAAGAGCCACATGCTGATGTACATGCCAGATTGTACACCTGACAGCTACATTTCTTCTAATGACAATGGGTTGTGGCATTGCAGGGTATGCCATTAATCACACACTGCGGTGCAACCTTTATATCATTCATTTTAAGGCAGTCACTCCCATTTAGAAGGATCATGGTTATTTTCCTTCCAAACTAATACTTGGTAGTAGGCCCTCAAAGGATGATATTTACTGGATGATATTATTTGAATACCTGGATCATGTCACCTCTTGTGTCGATGCTCTACTTCAGAATCTTTGGTCTTTCAGGGTTGGGTTTGTTGTACAGATGGGATAGAAGGTTTGTGGCTCTGCGCTGTACACCCTTGATATCACTGCACAGTATCCTCAGGTGTGGTTGCCAGACTCAGGGTCCATATTCCAGGATGGGTCTCACCAGACTCTTGTACAGCTGGACAAAGTTTTTCTTCATCAGATAGTTAAAAGACTTGCGGATGATTCCAACGATGCAATCCCCCTTTGATGTTGACTGCGCTATGTGGTCTTTGAATGCTAGTCTGTTGTCCATCACCACCACAAGATCCTTGTCTGCTTCATTGAGACTTGCAGGTCCTAATGGCCTTCAGCAGTGTCGCTTCTCATGTACATCTTCTTATCTTGGCAGGTATTAATGAAAAGGACAAACATTATCAGCCCAACAACTGACACTTGTACACACCGCTACTCCCATGCACCTTGTGTGATTGGGAGCCATTAATGACGACATTCTGTTGTCTGACTGTGAAGAAATCTTTCAGTCACTTGAGGAATTTGCCTCCGATGCTGAAAGTGTGTATTTTTGCCAGGAGACGACGGTGTGGGACAGAGTCAAACGCCATTTGATAGTCCATGTATACGATCTCCACACTGTCGCCATCATCCAGGATACTTGTACAGTTATCCATGACCTCAGGCAGTTATGTGACAACCGGCCTGGCAAGCACCCATGTTGTCCTTTCTGATAAAAGTTGCTTTGTTATTGCTTTGCAGGTGTTTCATGATCTGATCTTGCACCAGCTTCTCCGTGACTTTACATACCATGCATGTAAGACTCACTGGCCTATAGTTGCTTGCTGTCGTTTTACTGCCTTTCTTTTGAACTGGCGTAAACAGTGCACTCTTCCACTCAGCTGGCAGTTGACCTTTACCAAGGGAAAGCCCGAACAGGTGGGTGAAGGTCTCCTCAAGTTTTTTCTGCTGCCTGTGACAAGACACATGTTGGAATGCCGTCTGGACCTGATGCCTTTCCAGTGTAGAGGCTGGTTGGTTGTTTCTTGACCATTTCAATGGTGATAACGAAGTCTGTAAGTTCATCCATGAAGCTATGCTCTGGTGGACGGGGCCATCATCCTCTATCGTGAAGATGTTTTAAAAGAACTTGTTTAGCTCATGGGCCTTTTCAGAGAGTGACATCTTTTAAACAATTTGTCACACAAGAGCGTTTACCACCTACAGTTTCATCCAGTAAATATCATTCTTTGAGGGTCTACTACCAAGTATTAGTTTGGATGGAAAATAACCATGTTCCTTCTCAATGGGAGTGGGAATGCAATGACATGACTGCCTTAAAATGAATGATATAAAGGTTGCACCGCAGTGTGTGATTAATGTCATACCCTGCAATGCCACAACCCATTGTCATTAGAAGAAATGTAGCTGTCAGTTGTGCAATTTGATGTACATCAGCATGTGGCTCTTGCCAATTAACAAATTGTCACAATCAATACAACAGTGATTTGGAAGATGTATATATGATATAAAGGAAGAACCATAGACACTGGAGGTTCCCAAGCAATGGGACCCTAGATTCTTTAGCGACTCAATGAAGGAGGCTTATGGCTTTGCCCCAGGGAAATGATATTTGAATATTATCTGTTATATATTTATAAATGTACATGTATCTGTATGTATCTGATGTATGAAATATTCTTTGGTTTAGAATAAATTTTGTTACTGTAATAATCTTTGTGCATAACTCTCTCATGACTAAAGGTATGAAGATGCTGAGATTCCATTACCATTCAAATTATGTTTACCAGTATATATGTTATATTTCAATGCTAAATGAAATCACTGTGGATTTATGAGTTAAGATCAGGTTGAATCAGTAAAATAGTACAGTGCAGTTGCAATCCGTACCTGAAAAGCTAAAAATACATGTATTACACAGCAACATTGCTTAGAAATAAAATACGTAAAATGTTCACGTAAAAGTAGTAGCAATTTTGGATTTGAAGGTCAAGATAAGGTCAAATAATTAAAATGATGCTGAAAATGGAATCAGTGACACCTTTAAACCCTAAAGCCCAGGTTTTACACATTGATGTAGGTTTAAAAGTAAAATATGTAAACTACACATGGTAAGTGACAGCCATCTTGGATTTGAAGGTCAAGATAAGGTCAAATTATTTTAATAATACTGGAAATGGAATCAGTGACCCTGTTAGCCCCGAATTCCATGTATTACACATTGATGTAGCTTAGAAAATAAAAAACATAATTTTTTACGATATGCCCAGCGGCCATCTTGAAAACCGTCTAAAAACCTATTTTGGATTGGGTAATTTTGGTAGAAGACATTTTTCCTGGGATAGAGGGGCATCATATCTATTGAATAAAATCATAAAACAATTTCTTGCAATATTGCTGACAAAAAAAACACTTAAAATGACTACTAATACATGATTTTGTATTACACATTAAATTGGAGTGGTCAGAAATATTAGTCTGGCAAATCTTCAGTTTTAATTAGATCCTACCCAAATTTTTAGTGAGAGTGCTTGATTGTATCGTTAATGATGGTGAATAATATCAATATGATTGCATGAATAATAATCTCACCAAAAAACTTTGAAAATTGCATTTGTGACAAAAACCTAAAAATGCTATGTTTATGCAAATTAGGCATATGCAAATGAGGTAATTTGCATATTCATTGTAATACCCTGAAAGTAGATTCAAATACCTTTTATTTGAGATATCACACTTATCTCTATCTAACATACCAAAGATATTGTAATGGTTTTTATATTGTGTAGTTTTGGTCTAATTTACGCTGACGTTACCATGGAAACCACAATTTTTCTCAATTTTCCCCTCACTTCCCGCGCTGGCATCAGGCAGCGCCTAATTCCGCAACTTTCCGACCAATTTTTATCAGCTGGTCCTAAGTTGCCAGTGTTCGGGCACAGTGGGACGCGGCTTACATAGCCATATTGTTTAATATTTCATCAAGTACCAGTTAGGAAATTCAATGCTTTCATAGTATGTACCTATTTTGCAGCGTGTCATTAGTATAACCTTGGAAACTGATTCCCGTGATGTCGTAATGATAGAGTAAGTCTACAGTGAGGGTGTCAGATATTTCTCCTGCACACCATGCCGAGCAAACGTCACCACTCATATCTGAAATTGTACCGATTGTACGCAAATGAGCTCTAACACATCATTCCTAACTTTTTTATATCTAACTATTTATATAGATATTCTGGTTGAACCTCATAAATATAATTGATTACATTATAGTTCTCATTTTGAGCGATGAGTAATAATTTATTATGATTATTATTAAGGAAAACACTTTCAGTAAAACATAATTACTTACTAGAATATTGAACGTTAATAAAGTATGTTCTTCTTGTTTGTGCCACAAGTTGTACAATCATTCCCACATCTAAAGGACTCCTGTAAATCAAAGCGTAACAATAGAATGGGAAAAAACACACACACATAGACTAAATTATGTCACCAAATGCACCTAGGTTGGATTCATACCGCGTGAGTTGTTAATATGATATTGTCACCAGGCGTGTCAGCACGTCCATATTTTATATCACAAGATCAAATACAATACAATACATTAATCTATATAGCGCAAATTGCACAAAGTTTTCACGTGCGCTTGCAATTATGAACATAATTGATAAAATATGCTTATATGCACATACTTACGTATTACGATGATAGTTTCTCTGGGCACTTGAATCCTGTTTTAAAGATGAGTAATGCGTCCAGCCAAAGCAATCTCCAGCCTTAACATTAGCACCATCACCCATCTGCATCTATTTTAGTAAATGCATGGGCATCATAGCAGTCAAAATTGTTTAATTAGAAGCAGTTTAGAAACAGAAACTAATAAGTATTGAAACATACGGGAATCAACCTAGCACACACACATTAGCGGTTAACCTAGTATAATTAAAGGCAATAAAATTTTACTAAATTGATATTCTATTAATAAACGGTGCCTGAAACGTCACAATATCATTTTAATATCCGCTCATACACACGCGCACATCATACCTATAACACGTGCTGGAGTCATCCCACAGAATTTGAAACTTTTGCTCTCAGTTTATCGATCAGATAAACATAACAGATCCAGGTACATAAAAGACTATTATGTTATATGGTTACATGTAAAACTAGCAATAAAACATCTGACGCTGAGAAAACATCACCACCCATATCTGAAATCGTACCGATGTACAAATATAACGCATATCATGTATAGCGTTTCTTTCAAACGAGTGCACATAGTACAGTCAGAAATCTGGCATTGTCCTCAGTTTTTTTTCACTCATATTACCTGGATATGGTGTTCTAATTTAAAAATGATAATACTACTTATTCTTTCTGTCTTGGTTATAAGTTCTTAAAACTGAAACCACACACTACAGTTATTTTTGTATTTTATTTATTTTTTTCAAATTTCATTTATTGTCAAGCCTTGAAAACAAAACATATAAAATAAATGAATGCTACATTAAAATGAGTAATACATTAAAAACATATAGAATACACTGAACAAACATACCATTAATAATGTACAGTGTTGTAACAAGAAAAGATTAAATGATAAACGATGGGTGTAACACAATGTTCGCTTTAGATTAAAGCGATTAAGGCCGCGTCCCACTAGTTTTGCCGTATGGTCGACGCATAATTTCTAGGGATTTCCAGGCAAATAATATTATATGTCGAGCATCTGCTGATAGATAACCCCTTTTGGCATTAAATGATTTGCCCCCTTCAGCGCATAGGCAACTCACAGCCAGCACAAACCCTGCGTAAAAAAAGCAGACAGTGAAAGCAAGGTCAGCGTAACCCCAACGCAAAACCGACGCACAAGAAAAAAATCTAGGTGTGACGTGCATCGGGCTTACGCTGACCTTATGTTCACTGTCTGCTATCGCTGAACATATGTCTACAATACGTTGACCGCCTGCTGAATGTACACCTTCTTACGCTCAATATGCGCCAAACTTAGGCCAACCTTTTCATCTGGCTAGCATCTGCTCCCAATAAGCAACGCATGTTCGGCGCACGTTTGGCGTAGGTTTGACGTAGGTTTGGCGTATGGATTATCGATTGGCGTAGGCCGTTTAAGCTTTCGATCGGTGTAGGCCGTTTACGCTTTCGATGTTTTGAGCAGCCCAAAGTATTGGCAGCGTAAAAGAAGAGACCGATCGATAATCTTCCTAGAAATATTTTGCTGGGTACTGACAGCGAGCGTCACACGAACGTCACACGCATGTACAGCTGAGAAGGAACGTTGAGTCCGCGTAAGGTCGGTGTAGTCGGCAGATGGTTAGCGTAGAAGAAAAAATCTGGCTATCTGGCCGATCTTTATCAGCAGGGCGTAAGTTCCCAGTAAGTTCCCAGTGCGTCGGAACCAGTGGGAGTTTTGACGTATGGTCGACCCATAAACTCTAGGGATTTCCAGGCAAAAAAAAATATGTACGTCGAGCATCTGCAGATAGATAACCCCTTTTGGCATTAAATAATTCTTTTTCCCTAGCGCATAGTCAACTCACAGCCAGCGCAAACCCGGCGTAAGAAAAGCAGACAGTGAAAGCAATGTCAGCGTAACCCCGACGCACAAACGACGCACGACAAAAAGTCTGCAGGTGTGACGTGCGTCGGGGTTACGTTGACCTTGCGTTCAATGTCTGCTATGCCTGAACATACGTCTACAATACGTTGAACGCCTGCCGAATGTACGCCATCCTACGCTCAAGGTGCGCCAAGTTTACGCCAACGCAGTTTTATCTGCCGAGCATCCCTGCAATACGCGGCTCATGTTAGGCGCATGTTTGACGTAAGTTTGACGTATGTTTGGCGTACGGTCGACGTAAAAAATCAATAGATTATCGATCAGCGTGTGTGCGGTATACCCCTTTCGATGTTTTGAGCAGCCCAAAGTTGGTTGGGAGCGTAAAAGAACTAGCCTGCGGGCCAGATATCGAAACCCCCCCTTTGGGATTTTTGGAGACCCACATTATTAAAGCCTGATATCTTAGCTTTAAAATTTGACATGTTGGATGTTATACAACCTTGACAATAAAAAATTATGGATATTTTAGTTTGGAAGGGTGGGAGAAAAAAATCGGAAAAATTGAAACACCCTTCCACTGAT
>CM032660.1:47625501-47659064 GCA_019095985.1 Streblospio benedicti | reverse complement strand
AGCAACGCATGTTCGGCGCACGTTTGGCGTAGGTTTGACGTAGGTTTGGCGTACGGTCGACGTAAAAAAATCAATGGATTATCGATTGGCGTAGGCCGTTTACGCTTTCGATCGGTGTAGGCCGTTTACGCTTTCGATGTTTTGAGCAGCCCAAAGTATTGGCAGTGTAAAAGAAGAGACCGATCGATAATCTTCCTAGAAATATTTTGCTGGGTACTGACAGCGAGCGTCACACGAACGTCACACGCATGTACAGCTGAGAAGGAACGTTGAGTCCGCGTAAGGTCGGTGTAGTCGGCAGATGGTTAGGTAGAAGAAAAAATCTGGCTATCTGGCCGATCTTTATCAGCAGGGCGTAAGTTCCCAGTAAGTTCCCAGTGCGTCGGAACCAGTGGGAGTTTTGACGTATGGTCGACGCATAAACTCTAGGGATTTCCAGGCAAAAAAAAATATGTACGTCGAGCATCTGCAGATAGATAACCCCTTTTGGCATTAAATAATTCTTTTTCCCTAGCGCATAGTCAACTCACAGCCAGCGCAAACCCGGCGTAAGAAAAGCAGACAGTGAAAGCAATGTCAGCGTAACCCCGACGCACAAACGACGCACGACAAAAAAGTCTGGGTGTGACGTGCGTCGGGGTTACGTTGACCTTGCGTTCAATGTCTGCTATGCCTGAACATACGTCTACAATACGTTGAACGCCTGCCGAATGTACGCCATCCTACGCTCAAGGTGCGCCAAGCTTACGCCAACGCAGTTTTATCTGCCGAGCATCCCTGCAATACGCGGCTCATGTTAGGCGCATGTTTGACGTAAGTTTGACGTATGTTTGGCGTACGGTCGACGTAAAAAATCAATAGATTATCGATCAGCGTGTGTGCCGTATACCCTTTCAATGTTTTGAGCAGCCCAAAGTTATTGGGAGCGTAAAAGAACGGATCGATCGATAATCTTCCTAGAAATATTTTGCTGGCGTACTGGCAGCGAGTGTCACACGAGTGTCACACGCATGAACAGCATAAAGCGAACGTCAGTGCGGGTCGACGTAGGGTCGGTGTAGTCGGCAGATGCTTAGCGTAGGTGAAAAAATCTAGCTGCCCGACCGATTTTTATCAGCTGAATGTAAGTTCCCAGTAAGTTCCCAGTGCGCCGGAAGCAGTGGGACGCGGCTTTTAGATGATGTCTTTTTTGAAAACATTTGCTAAAAAAAATTTGCAAAAATAAATAATATATATTAATTTTTTTACATCAAAATTTTTATTAAAAATACTATTGTTGTCTAAGTTATGATAGTTATTGCACGATCGTTCCGAAGTTCAATAAGGCAAAATTGTGGGTGTTAGTCTACCTTATTATATCCAATGGTATAAGACGTCGGCTTCCATTCACCTAAAACCTCAAACATTTCATTTGAACTGCTTGGGCGCAAATGGTATACTTTGAATTCGGTGTCATTGTAGTTTATCACGAACTCAATCACGTTGACATGACCATCCTAAAACAAAATCAACCACAAGTTACATAAGTTATATGTGTTTTCTGTGTACATTCATTGGCAACCTTCTCACATCTCGATAGCATGTAGACATATTTCCACCATATATATGGGTTAAACAAATTATATTGTGCAACAATATTCATTTGAAATTTACGTCATTCAATTAATCATAATATTAATGAATATCATTGACATAATATATTTGTCACTGCTTTTATAGATTAGAAAATTAACTGAAATTACCATATGTAGCAATAACAATCAAGAATATTCTCAATAATTCGTCATAGTTGTTTAACCAGGAATCTTGCATTGCGATTGCTTTCAGATATGTTTTAAATTATTGTATTCAACAACGCAAAATCAATCATCGTACAGACACAAAGAAATACAATACTTAAAACCAAACCAGGCTTGTTCATAATGATTATAAAAATATAGTAAATTTCCAAAAATACCTTTGGGAAAGGATCGTTGGAAGCCACTATCGTCTCATAGGCAATAGAAGGAGACGTGGATGGATCATTAGCAGACGAGTCCCAAACATGCCCCACTACACTAGTTGAGGCTGGACCTGGGGCGACTATTTAAAAAATAAAATAAAACTACATGTAAACTAAATGTCAACTTATATGAAAAGTGTGAATAGTTTTCCAAATCGATTTAGTTTTAGTTCAATCTTTGCGAACTAAAACTAAATCGGGTATTGAAAACTAATCAAACTTTTCAAATGACGAATAATGAATTAATAACACAATTGAACTTTTACGTTTATTCATTAAAATAAAATAATGATAAATTCCAAAACTTTTGATGCATTAAGTTCCCTAAAATTAAACATCTACAGACTGGCCTACACAGCACAACCTGGATCTGCTACTGAATTCAACTTTATACATCATCCACAACATCATGCAGTGGGAAACTATTCCTGGTATTTGAAATTACAATTTTCTACTAAAATCCCTATCTGCCAAGTTTAATATGCCAATTTCACAAAATGTGCTCTTATGTCTGAAATGAAGACCCTTTTGAGAAAAAAATGGTGGCCATCTTCAAATATCAAATATTCTAATATTCTTAGCAAATGAGGTTACTGAATGTTGGCTGTATATTTATGTCAATTTTGCAGCTTTTTTTCTGGAAGTGAACAATTATTCTTCTTATTTCCAATGCCCTGTGTCTCTTGACCTAATTTCATAGATTTACATTTTGGGTTTTAGCCCCCCACCCCAACTTTATAAGATTGAGCCGATCAGACCCTTCCCCACCACAACTTCTACGAGCCGGAAGCATGGACCTAACTCACGTATTTATCAGTTTTATTTACCGATTTCTTCATAGTTCATCCTTGCTTTTTTAGCTTCACAGCTTCCATAACTTCCAGAAGTGGAGAACGCAAAATCGGGAAGAATCGATGGGTCTGACAGTCCAAGCGCGGACGTGCATTCTGTTAGAAAATAATGCAATGATTTGATGTGTTTCTATTATACAATCTGCAACTCTGGTAGGATATATCGTCAGAAATTGCAACTAGATTTGCTTTTCAGCATAGCCATAGAAGCATTGGGAGTGGATTTTATTTATTCTAAATATATTATCTATATAAGATTATCGATATAAGGCAGCAGAAACAGAAAAAAACAGCAAGCGCTAACAAAAATACATTTATTATCTAAACATTGGACAAACATTGATTTCACTCTTTTCAAGCGCTGTAGGATTATTGCTGAATTTTCAATATAAAACAAAATCACTGTGCTACATATAATACTAAAAGCGAAGACAGGCTGTCACAATACAAATTGGACACCACACTTCAAAAATGTTTATAAAAATTATAATCCGTGCATATTAAGTGTTTGACAACATTTTTTGTGTGACAGTAGTGCATTACTTATTACTTCAAATAAATAAAATTGAAAATATGTGTCAATTATCAGATTTTGGTTGAACGTTTGCATGCAGGTTGGATGTAAAGTTAATGAGTCTTTTTATTTTCAAACTGCATTCAGCAATACTGCCACCTCTTTAAAGATACCACCCCTTGACTACAATGTGATATATATGCTAGACGATATTTGTTCATCCTGTGTAACCCCTTAAATGTATCCTTTACCTTCAAATTGTTCATAAACTTCCACCTCGACCAACTTGAGCGAGCAGGCCATAGTATCAGCAGTAGGGCACGTGCGATGGATGATTACATATTCTCCCAACAGGATGTTGTCGCAGATGATTTCCAACATGGACGACGTAGTTGTACTTACGGCGGAGCAAAGCTGAAACCACAGTAATTTGCATAGAATTGGCCCAGTAATTCTGCCGCATTGCCGGCCGCCCCGGGGCTGTGGTTTGACTGAATTTCAGGTCACCACCCATGTGACCCATGTGGAATCCAGTTATATTGTCACTCGCCCGGCAGCAGCCGAACAACATCATATTGTTTAGAATTTAACTTTGAGAAAACCCCATCCCGGGTGGGTCCTTGCGGGTTCCAGTAGAAGAGAGCTGTCTAGGGCAATTGTCAAAATGAGGCTTCTTACGGGTACCTACCTCCTAGAGAGTAGGGAGTCAAGAATGCACAAGTCTGAGAAGGCAGGAAGATGCCCCCTCTGTGACTCAGAAACGGAAATCAGGGAGCATTTTCTACTGAAGTGTGCAAAGCTTGAGCAGGTACGAGAGCCGTATATATTATGCATTGGGAGGTACATCAACATCAGCTCTTTAAGTGACGATGATAGGATTAGGCTACTCCTAGATCCGTCCCATTTCCTCCAAAACCAGGACTTGCATATAGTGGAAGAAGCCACAAGGAGGATATGTTACGCTCTACACCACCACCGTCCACCAATGCTACAACACGACACGACGCGTCAACGCAGCTGCCTACCCTAGCAGAGTGATAGGGGTGCCGCTCAGAAAGCGGGAATTTAAAAAAACATTGAACATTGAACAGTTTCTACAGTTTTTGCAGTTGCAAATTTTAGATGGTTAGAGACTTTATTTCAAATTGATAGCAAGATACCACGTGCTCATATACCGGTAGCTACGATATTGTCGGATAAAGGATTAAGTCATGCGGTGACGACTACAAACGGCAACCGTCGTTTCGCTCCAGCAAAAATGCACCACTACAGCTGCCAGTTTCGAGGTAATACTGTTCAAACCTCGTACAGTGCGGCAGAGCCTTTGATGGCAACTAATTCGTCGGGCAACGTCATGGTCTTTGTGCAAACTGTGGTGGTGGAGGCAATTATGCCACTGCTGCAGAGGATGAATGCATTGGAGGCTGCCACTAAAGCACTGGCAACCACTCCGCAGGCCAAAACCTCTCTTCAGGATTCAAAGATGTCCACAGCTGAGCCAGCTACGCACACGTCTTCAGAGGCACCTTGCTCAGGTGAGGAAAGCATGACCAGGGAGGACAGCACCACTAGCAGCAGTAGCAGCATGGAGCAGGCTGGCACCATGAGGAGACCCAGTAGCAGAAAGAGGGAAGAAAAGCAGGAAGTCAGGTCGGTTACGTACTGCAGCAGACGACGTAGATTCTGCTGTGGAGTGGCCTCACTTTGCATTTTACAAGGGTGACACGTGCCAGGCGGTGTAATACGATGATCTAACATTGCCTGAAATTGTGTATGGTTACCTTGATGTTATGAAGAACTCAAAGGATAGTGCAAAAATAAAAGACATAATGCTGACACATTTGCAAGAGCTGATGGAGGATGCGACCTTATTCTCATGGAGAAGTATTTGTAATTAGCATGTAGTGCTGCTCACCGAACTGGAACGTAAAAGATTAAGATGCACAGACTGTTTTCAAATTCAAAGACTAAGAAGTAAATATTCCCAGAAGCAGGCTACTTGTGATACGGCATAGGATGTGGTTCCCTGTGCATGTTTTAATGAGGGTACATGTATGAGAGACGGAGATCACGGAAATGTGTCACATGTCATTCTGTCTCAAACACAGAGGAAAAACATGTTTACATCCAGAAACCAACTGTTACAATAAAGGTGGCAGGCGAACGTGGAAATCAGCCATTGTAAATGGAGGCAAGTAATGCACAGTGGCTGATGAAAACATGATACAAATGACGATTTAGCAAGTTCAAAGGACACTGATTGTGGTTGTGGCTAACTGTTTACACAAAGCAGCAGAGTCAGTAGTAGCTAATTGTGGGGAAATGATTTGGTGGTAGGCACCCCCCCCCCCCCCCGTACACACACACGCCTGTTGAGGAGTTCAGGGCGGTGTTGGGCAGACGATGATGGATTGACTCATCGGTCCGATGAATGTCTTGTCTCCTACACCTATGTGTCTAATGTTTTTGTCTGCGATGACTGATCAGGCCAATGTGTGAAGCGCAGGTCTGATGACAGTCTCCACAGACAAATGGTAAGCCTCCAACTTGTGGAACACTTGAAGCAGCAGCATGGCGGAGCCTTCGTCTTTCAATTAATCTTGCAGTTCTTTCTTCCTCGAACAGTCTGCAACCCTCACTGCATCTATTATGATAGAGTGTGCAAATTACATGGCAGTGGTCTCAAAGGATTGGGAGGCGATGTTGTAGCTTTTTAGGGTTGCATGAAGCACATCCTTGTATCTTTTCCGCTGTCCTCCTCGTGATCTTTTTCCTGATGACAGCTCGCCGAACATAAGGGCCTTCGGAATTCTTTCTGTGCCCATGCTCACTATATGTTCGGCTCAACGTAATTGAGCACTCGTAATCATGGCTTCAACAATGGATATACCACAGAGATCTAACACATCAGTATTTGACAATTCTGTCAGTCCAAGACACCTTGCATATTTTTTTAGGGCAACGTTGATGGAATCGCTCTAGAAGTTTGATGTGACGTCCATATTGAGTCCATGTCTCACAGAAATAAAGGAGTGTACTCAAAACCACGCCTCTGTACACCTGGATTTTCGTACTGAGTCGCATGCCATGATCTATCCATAGCCTGTGCTGTAACCGACCATAAGACGAACTGGCCTTGCGAATGCGTGCTGTGATTTCATCATCAATCTTGGCATTCTGTGCATGGATACCTCCAAGATAGCGGAATTGATCTACACATTTCAGCTCCTCTCCATTTATCTTGATGGGTTATGTGCTTGGAGGTTGCCCTGGTTTTGGCTGGTGTAGAACTTCCGTCTTCTTGATGCTGATGGTCAGGCCGTACCTGCGACAGGCTCTTGAAAATTGGTCCACGATGTGCTGGACATCCTCAAATTAATGTGCAACTAGGGCAGAATCATCGGCATACAGAAGGTCTCGGATCAGCATTGGGGATGTTTAGGTACGGGCCTGAAGACGCCTTAGATTGAATATGCTCCCATCACTTCTGAACTTGATCATCACCCCTTTGTCGCAGTTCTTGAAGGCATCATGTGGCATGACAGAAAAAAACGATTGTAAATAGCAATGGAGCCATAACACAGCCTTGCCTTGTTCCATTACTAACCTCAAACGGTGTGGAAAATGAGCCTTGATCAACAACACGGCAGACAATATCACAGTGTATGCCTGACATCCTGTTGAGTAGTCCAGGTGTCCTGAGCCAAGTTACTGGGTCACTTAGGGTCAGATTAAGCTAAGGTCATACTGTGCTTATGCATGTGCATGCTTTTGCAGGTCATGGGTATATTGTATAGCTACTGTTGCTTGTTTTCTTATGGTTTAGATATCAGATTATGAAAAGTATTATACATTTCATTTACTCTCTTCTTTACTGTTCTTGTTTGGGGAGCCCTACCACTACTTTGGCGTATATTTTAAATGTTAAGTTTATTTGTTTATCACACTATGAAACTAACTGTTAATGAAAAGTTGTACAACTAAACCTGTAGTTAGGGACGGTGCAATATTTAACAGGCGGGGGGACCGGTGCATATCGAAAAACTTGTCTGAAAAAAGGTCTTGTCCCCTGCTGATGTGATGAAAAAAAAACTGATGTCCCATGACCTCTATTCATAAAAAAAGTCCGCGTCCCCTCCCATGAATATTCGCGTGATTAATTTGTACTGATTCGCTCACTTAGAGGTGGGATTTCAGCAGCTGAAAAAAAGTACATGTCCCATGCCCAACGAAAATAAAAAATCATCCGGTCCCCCTACTTTGCACCTTGAAAAAAGTACCTGTCCCCCTACCAAATGCACCGGTCCCCCTTCTTGGTAAATATTGCACCGTCCCTTAAGTTGCCAAAAGCGGTGTTTTTTTTACGTAAAGGTATTAATTCATAGTTTACATTACATTTTAAATACGTTTAACTATTAGTTTCTAGGCAGAGGGCAACACAAGCAATGTTGTGCGTCAGTGGTTAACAGGGTCATATGATTGCGAACAGATGGTCGTGAGTTCGCGTACCCGACATGGAAGGTAACAGTGGTACAGTAGTTCAGCAAACGTCAATGTGGTTGATTTAGCATTATCCACACGTTCTGCTTGCTATAAATTTGCCAGTGTGTTTTATTTATTATGCTTATACGTGTAGGTGGAAGAATTCGCTGTAACATGTAAAAGTCACTCCACTGTAAACGAGTAGTTTATTGACACATTTGACACAAAAGAAGAAACCAATGCGTCAAATCAGATCATACGTGCACTTGCAATTATTTGTTATGGTTAATGTTACTGTACATACACTTCGCATAATTTGTTGCATGTCAACAATTACTCCACCCCACTCTCTACGAGAGGTCGATTTTTTTTTAAATATATATTTGTGTGAATAGTACTTGTACTTTGTATTATTGTATTTTGTAATTTATTTTGACGGATGTTATGTAAAAATGTTATGATACAATGAAAATTTAATATTTAAACATTATTTCTAATTGTTGCTTTATTTCAAATTTCAGAGATTTATCAATGTGAGATTTATCAGCATGAGAACGTTATAACATGATTTATTTAATAATGAAAAACGAAGCAGACACTCGTCGAGTATGCTCCCACCCCTAAACGCCCATGCACATACCAATCATGCCAATTGCAAGTGAATTATTGGTGACAGTGACTTGGCTCTAAAACATTGCACGTCTACCACTACGTTTACAGAGATGTGATCACAGTGGCCGATCCATGATTTCCTAAACAGGGAACCTTTATTCCAAACACACTACCCGTTATCTATCTGCTCCGACCCATCTTGCCACAGAAAGGTATCATCTATCAATTGTTTATTGATAGTTGTTATGACTATAAGGGGATAGTCTATTGCTAGACACGGTTAGAAAATCAAACTGTAGTCGGAAAGTAACTGTAGGGGACATGTACACATCATCTGAACCACGGTACCTACCCTTTATGCAAGATTTTACATTATAGTGATCCCGAGCTCTGCATTCGATTTTTTTTATACATCAGAGGATCATAAAGTAAATACATATGGTAACTGGTAGATATATGATCGATGACGGTGTTTATAGTGATAACTGTATCCAAGCTTTGTACTACAATATCGTGTTTGGGTGTAATACCAGGGCGTCAATACTGTCGACCTCTACTCAGCCAATTACAAAACTAACTCATAGAAAACTATAACCCACATGTTTGAACCAAATACCGTACAATTGTAAAAATATGCAACAGGTGCGAATTCGACATTTAGCGTACAATATAACAATGCTTTCGGGCAGCATTGAAAACGTACATTCATATTACATGAACTGAACAAACATTGTAGACGCGTTTTGCTAATTGGACATATAAGTAACATCAAGCATTAATCAAACCATGTGTGCATGATTAGTGGTAACAATTATTTGCTTTGTAACGAGCATTCCCACTCTCACCCCCTAGAATAAATAAGGCTTAGCTTGATCCATGAGTGCCTGCCTTATTCAGTTTACAGTCTTCAATGTCGGTTGTTAACTTCTTGTGGGTATCAGTTGTATGCGATATTTGGCAGTACGAATTATCAATTGCAAAGAGGCCCGTCCACGGTGATATGAAGAATTCACGTGACTTTACCTCATAGTTGCGTTCAGGTGAGCTCGTGGGGGGAACGTCTTGAGGAGAGTGGTTCGTCACGCCCACAAGTAACGTCTGCTCAGCTGAAAAGTCACAATTAAGTAATTTTTAAATTACTGTGGTTGTAATGTTTGAATCAAGGACTTTAAGGGGCCGGTGCGCAGCCAGATCGAGTTCTTCAGGGGGGGGTGCATGGTTTTTGACGCACGGTTGATAGCTAACGTGACAAAACCAATTGAAAATAAGATATTCTGGTGGGAAAGGGTTGGGGTGGGCTTGCAGGGGGCTGCCTATGCCGGTGCATCAGATATGCGGGGCTGAGACTTGATCTGCACTGGAGTCAAACATTTTATCCAGATAATCTAAAATGTAAACATCTGCTCCCATGTTGTATAAATTTATTTCAAACTCAATTTCTATTTCTTGGTCAACAAAAAAATAGTCACAATTGTCATTGGAGAAGATTTGAGGTTTGCTTTTTTCTAATAAACAAGATTAAGTACCACTACTGGAATTGGGAAAAAAGCAAAAAGAAAACAAATTTACTTGTTCCAGGGATGTAGACTCGGACCCTGTGGACGAACGCCTTTCTTGCAAGCCGCACTCCCCACCAATGGTCAGGAACAGACTGAAGAGTCTGCGCGTAGCTTGCAAAATGAACATAAAGATAACATATTTTTGCACAGAGATTCTTCATACAAACATTCTTCTTTTAAAGCTACTGAACACCTTTGTCTCCGTATGGTTACATCTTGGGTTATCAGGAATCTCTTTTACACTGCCTCTATCAAAGCAGTCTCACAATATCTACCCGTAAGCCTATTGGTGCATTTTCTCTGACTAACGGGACTAGCGTGGTCGACATGAAACTCGCCGATTGTTTAGCATTGTTAATATACATGCAGATATTTAGAATTCTAGCTATGGTGTAATTGGTAAATCTGTAAGGAATCAGGAAACATATAACCATAATGGACCCTAATTCGGGGAGCTAGAGCATTTCACACATCCCAATTATATGTTTTTCTTTAAACCAGCACAGCACAGCTATGAATGAACCAACAATTGTGTTGGAGGTGCCCATAGATTGTTATTTTTAATTTAAAAACTGGATTTGAGTACTAATGATGGACCAGTGTGACCTGTATAGTGGTAACAAGCCAGGAACCAACTAATAGCCATAATGCACCCAAATGAGGACTATTATGTGTATTCAATTTCTAGACACATTCTATTGACCATGGGTCAATGTTAGACAAGCGATTTGTACTCCTCTCTTTGTTTTCACATACGAACACTGTAGTGGACACCAATATTTTGTGCACACTTTCACTGTAATCATAATAGCGATAACTGTGTATACTGGCTAAATGTGACCTTCATATAAACAATATACACTTATACAGGATTGTGTGAAAAGGGCACCTGTCAATCATACGTGAGCAGTTGTAGCTCTACTCTACCCCATAGAAAATAAGTATGCGCATAATTGTTACCTGAACACGTACTTGTTGGCATTTAAGGTGTCAGCATACATGAATAATGAGCTCTAGAGGATTCACTGACTTGGCAATGGGTGATACTAAAAAGTAGACTCATTTTTTTGTAGTATATAATATAATGGAATCTATCCGTGTGAACAACTCTTGGGAACAACTTCCATTTAAGGACACTTGACTTCTATGGACATTTTTTCTTCTCGATCTCTACACGAGACAGGTTCCACTGCGGTTTTTAATATTATTGGTTACTGAAAATTTGGCCGTAGCCTTGCATTCAGATGCTTGTGCCTCTGGTCCTATTTTACCTGGCATTGTTAGTTTTGTGTCCATCCACGGCAATGGAGGCAGACGTCATCTGACTGCTCTGGAAGCTCTCTCCGTGCACTGCCAGGTTCACTGGAACTAACAAACCCCATTTCTCATAATAGACTATAACAGTAAAAAATTACAGGGCGGATCTAGGTTTCTGTCGTGGGTGATGTGGGTGGGGCTGGAGCTGGGGGTACTGGTTAAGAATAGTCCGTAGCCATGCTCGAATGTGTGGTGGAAGAAGTTCCGAGGCATAACCCCGACCCAGCCAGAGATTCTAGTGGAAGTGGGTGCAGTTTTAAGTTATTTGTAATTTGTTAAGAGTTTTTTATGCCAATGTATAGCATATTCTCCACCAGGAATTAAATATTTGATACTATTTGTATGCTTTGTACGTTTTGAGCAACAATATCGATATTGTATGGATTACTAGGTGGTACATTTATCACAAACATTGTCCTTTATTTTGCTCATGACGTTTGTGTTCATGCAAACCTCACGTCTTGTGGTGAGAATAATATTAGAACTGCATGATATATCATTTTATTAGGTCTACATCATAGTAAGAGAATGTAATTAACATATCAACTACGTTCATTCATCCTTAGCACTATTAACTTGACATGTCATTGACAAACCGTTAAGCAGAAAATTAGAAAATAAGTATCTGTGTGAGAATGTGATGGCTCAGCGTAAGTGGACGTTTTTAGACATAAAAAGCCGGATCGGTCCATTCTACTACTTGAAAGATTAACGGAATCGTCATATCTCACGACTATATAGCAGTATATATGAATAAGGACTTTATATTAAGGCAGTGTGAGTGATCAAGCCGTGAAAACCGACGATGGATTAAGGGGTGAAGCCGCCAAAAATACCTTGGTTTTTTTCACATCAACAGTTCTCTCTTTTAAAATGTTTGCATATATTTTTCATTGTATGTTTTTATGCTACACACATTTTAATACAGTGCATTTACTTATGTCTATGTCATGTATATATTCTGTGTGATAAATGAAATAAATCAAATCTAATTTAGTCAATGTACACAACATGGTTGGAACATATCACCCTCTTTTTGCATTTCTTTTTTTCTTTTTCTTTTTTTTTTATTTTTTTTTTATTTAAGAACTTATAAATCTTGTGTATTGTTAATAACAAATGCCGTGAAAATATTCAAATTTAATTTTTAGAAATTGCGCGCTCATTTTAAAGAGAGAAATCAAAACTACTTACAATGACTGTGAGCACGTCGTATGCAAAATATGGTTATCCAATATAAATATATGAAAGGCATAATCTTTTAATTTAGTGTATCTACAAAATAAAACATTTTTATAGCGGCAGGTATTTTTTCAGGCTCGTTACACTAAAACGCATATGATCATAGAGCACGGAATTTATGCGTTCAGGTAATAATCACTAGACTTTTTTCTTTCTCATAGCTCACGACCTTGTGATAGTTTGCTCAATCATTTAACAGTATGTCTACAATGATTTATATATACCACATCATTACTTTTATTGAGCAATTATCTTCCCGGTGTCTTGAGGGTGGACTGGAGTGACATTTGTTCATTATTGACTTGCTATGTTGTGAATTACTTTAATTGCACGTGACCTAAATGTCTCCGCCGAATTTTTTTCTCCTTGTTTTCCAAAAGACCACTTATACGTGCAGTAGGATCTTGGCACATTCAATAAATCAACAAATTGCTCTATGTTTGATGTAACTATAATTAAGTGTTCCATAGTGTCCATAAAACTCAGACAACCATAGAGTCTATGTCTATCTTAAAAGACTAAAAACGTCTTATGCTTTACATAGTTTTTCGAAGTTTTTCTTTCTTTATACTACAAATCAATGGTTGTTGTACATGCCCATAACAAATGTCATGTTCAGAGTTTATGATATGTATCTAACAAACTTTTTTTTCTTCTCATATCATGCACCTACAGGGACAAATACAGATTTTTACAAGAGTGTGTTAGTGAATACATGTATGGGTTCTGGTACGAAGTGCACAAACTTTGCCAGGCTTTTGGACGATACCTCGGTAGCGAGATTAACAAAACTTAATCCTCCCATAAATAGCATTGAAATTCAAGGTTCACTCAAAATTCTATTACTTTAACTAACTTTTACAAAATACTATTTCTTCAATGACTCCTTTTAAAAATTCAATGACTTTTCCAGGATCGAGAACAAATATAAACTCTATTACTTTTCCGGACTCCCTGACGATGTTACTGTACTCCCTACAATTTGCAGCGCTGTAGATAAAAGGTACAAGGATCTAAAAGACAGTAAAACATCATTCGGTCCATGTCAGCTTGTGACAAAACAATCATGAATATGTCAATTAATTAGGAACGCGTTCCATACTAGGTTGAGTTAGCAATCATCTGTTGACGTTCATAATGTAAACTTCAAATCCAGCAGGACAGTCGATATTAGAACACATTATGGTTTGAGCAACGAAATAATCACGATAAAACTCTCGGTTTCGTTTTTACAAATCCTACGTCTATTTTGATATAACTATTTTAATTTTAATCATTATCATTTTCAATAACCGTGGTTTCGTTGTTACAGTTTTAAATGCTTGTCTGAAACCAGACGAGTTCTGAATTTAATATGAACAGCAGTGTTTAATCATCCTCGGTGAGCCTTGCAGACTGATTACAGTACTGCTGAGATCAAATTACCAATTGGTAAGAATCTTGCTGTACAAATTAGGAAAGCATCATCATATTTTACGGATACGCAATTTGCTACGATACACAGACTTGTAAAGCCTGTGTAAAATAAGGAGCTCAGTTTAAAGATAACTGATATAAATATCCGACCCCGACCCGGATTTTATATGCCATATTTATTTGGTTAGTGTTAAAGTATCTAGCGTAGCCAAATTTATTTGGATAATATGCAGAAATTATCTGGTTAAAACCGGTTATTTATGGTTGTTGTTTGCTTATTTGCTCTCCCAAAATTATTGCTTATTTCAAATTTAAAGCGATTTTTGTTTAAAATCTGTACAAAAAGGTGGTTCAATCATTTACCTGACATTTGAGTTCGATTTTTACTCATGGAATATTCAAAGACACGTGTTGTGAATAGGCATGAACAATCATTTTCATTTAATACAATTAGGGACATATTCTAATGGACAATATATGTTTTTAACAATTTTGAATTTTGACTCTTTAAAAATGCATAAATTGCCTCTTACGGACAAGCGCCCCCAGACCTGCAACTTATTTCATAAATCAACTTGTGATTGACATCTAGGAAACCAAAAATCACTAAGAAATTTTTTAACAGTCTGAGTACATACACCCTAGTTGGCTCCCGGATATGTTGATATGAAAACATAATAGTGTGTTCATATCAGGTGATTACCAATTTTTTCTAGTATTATTTTAAGATTCTGATTTCATCAATCAACCAATTTTAGTAGATACTGATGGTTTATTTTTGTACCTATTTTGGGCCTGTTGTGTTTTTTAAATTCAAACCTAGCTGTATACATGTATTTGTCTTTTTGTTGTAATATGAAATTTAAAATGAAATAAAAATAGTTAACTGTAAGTTACTATTTGATCAAGTATGTTTTTTATAGTGAAGTGCTGTAACAATATTGGGAGAGAAATTGTATATCACGATTTATTCGAGTTGTAATGTATAAGATAATTGATAATTATGGTGAAAATCAGTATTCTGACAGTATCAGTATTCTGCTTGTGATTAGGTGACCTTATGTTACTTTCTAACACTGTGTTTTTAGTTAATCTTTAATTCATAGTTTCCGTAATTTGCAGATGCTTTCTAAATTCAATATGAGTGGAAAGCATGTATATCATTCAACATATTTCCTGGATCTGCCGTATGACAAAGAATGGGTAAATGTTGTTATAAATATCTCCAATGTGCTAAAGGTAAGCGATCACAGGAAATTCAGCCTACTCTTTGCTTGAATTGAATTTGAGAAAGTGAAATAAAGAATATTAATTCAAAATCAATACAGATCAATGAGATTTGAAATAAATTAAATATGGTAAAATAAACATTGATATGGCAGCATGATAAAAAATGACCCTTGAGGAAATATTTTTTCGAAACGAAACAAGTACAAGTGAAGTCTATTCTCACTCACAGTATTCTCCAGAGAGCATCATTTGTGATCCTGCTGTAATTTGGAAGTCGCTAATGTCATTTTTGTTTCAAGCTTTCAGTAACATAGAATTGACAGATGTAACTTAATTTCTGTAGTTGCATTTTGTGAAGACACCTGCGTCTGTCCAAGAATTGATACGATGTGACAGTTTGGGATGAGGGAATACTCATCCAAAGTCTGAAATGTTTTGGTTTCAATGGCGAAGGGATCGCACTTCTTAATGCAATGCTGAAGTTAACAACTTTCAGGGGTAAGATTACATACATGTAGAATTGTAGATAAAGTTTGTCCAATAGAATCAAATATGGCCAAATATGCGTGTATATTTAGTAGACATTTATATGCATAATCATTTTACATCAAATGGTCACTTATGAGATTTCTTTGGTTTCATAATCTTCATTTACATTTTCTGGGATGTTGTGCATTATTATCTGCTCCAATGACCTATTTGCATAAAGGTTATGACCTCTGCCACCATAAAATTAATTATTCATGTCTCTGATCCACAGTTGATGCTTCGTATTAAAAAAGATGACTCATTTCAGATACATTAAATGTACTTTTACTTTTGATATTTGTTTCTGAACCAGCATATTTTAGAAAATGTTGCTAAGTCTTTTAAACAAATTTGGCTAATTTTGAAATTATTTCCCGAAATGACATAACTTTTTATGAATTTAAAGCATTTAAGTTTGTTTTTTGACCAAAAACATTCAGTTCAAGTGGATTTAACAACTACAGAAAATTCTATGTACTTGACAAATAAAAATAAGTTTTTAGTTTTAACAGGATATGTCGAACACTTCATTATTAGTTGTAGCTTGTAACAAACCTCTCGTGCTATGGGGAAGTCACTTTTAATTAAAGTCAATCAAAGGACGTTGAGAACTGTTGATCCATCATGAAACCCACGTTCGTCATGCAATCTGTAGATTTGTTGTCATTCGAAAGTGATACCATCAAGTTTAAGAATGTTTCTGCACTAATTTGACCTATAAAAGTGCCTAATCTTCACAGGTAATTTACATGGGCCCTAGCATAATGAGAAGGGCGAGGGGGTATGTATACTGATATGATTTAACAACACTCTTAACATATACATTACCATATAGATAAGGGTAACTAACAGGACAAAGACTAGGGAAGCAAGGGCAGGGCATTTGTTTTTGGCTGGATTTAATGGTCTAGTATATACATTATCACACCACATTATTGAAATGCCGTATTCGTTCTTATTTTTCACACCTGACTCTTTAAACACACCAGCTTGTTTACACAGATTAAATTAAACAAATCTTGCTCTTCTTTGCAAAGATTTCACCTACCTCGCGCCATATTGTAAAACTAACACGCTGCTATTATTCGGATAACCACATAACCACACAGGGTTTGTTGTAAAATCAAGTTCTGTGTGGTCAAAGTGAGCAATAAACGAAAAAAAATGTATGAACCATGAAATATTGTTGGGGTGCGCTTATTAATTTTTGTTTTTTCTTTAAATTTGTTTTTTGTAAGTGCACTGTGCGCTTATTAGAATGGGTGTGGTATATAGACTAGTAAGCTGACAGTCCTATGCTATGACAATTTAGATATGTTCACCGAATTTCCAGAGATTTACTTGTCAGTAAGTTGTTTTTTGCCGGCTGGATTTAGTTAAGTTCCGTTTGTATAGTAGACTTTATACAATGAGTAATGTTAGAATAAATCCAGTGTTTCAGTAACTAATTCAAAATCTTTCAGTCTTGGTACCTGAAGACCATTATTACTGGATTTCTTCTAAAATTATTCATTGCTTATTATCGGAAGAAATGCGATGAAATTGTATGATACATGCTCTTAATTTAGTATTGAAAATAAGAATTGTATACACTTTGATTCATTGTGTTGGCCAAGGTTTAAATTGATAAAAGTTTAAATCGAACTTGCACCTTTTACTCAGATTGCTGCAGAAGACATTTCATTGTGGAATTCGCATCGCATGTGTGCAAATTATGCAGATTTCGTCTAATTAATGATCTTGTACTTGGCAGCAGTGTCTGCTGAGAAGTCAAAGTAGCATTTGTCAGGAGATTTTTCCACATTTTTGCTGACAGGGGTTCCCCAAGGGAATCTTCAAATGATTAGGACTGGTGGATTCGCAGTGGTGTTTTCCAAGATTGTGCTCTTAGGCTTCATGTGATAGAACTTCAAAATGTTCACAGCTTTTTATTTTTATTCAGAATGTTGCTTAGTCAATGTTATTTATTTGGTTGTGTTGCTATTTTATTACTAATACAATTATTATGTAAAACAGAATTTATAATCCCCCTTTTTAAAGGCATTGTAAGTTCCCCAGATTTATATGTTAAATTTTAATGCCAATTTTTCCTAGTATGTTGTACCTAATTCACTTCAAACTTTTATTTGTTTGGTCAATGCTCATAATTGTTCTCATGTAGAAATTTTCTGAAGATGGAAGTTTTATATTTGTTATTTTGGCTATTAAGGAGACTTTCTGGAGATAAAAGAATTTTGAGGTGAAAAAATTCTCAAAATGTTCTTGTTTTTTATTTTAGTATAAAAGTACATTCATTTCCTTTTTTAAATATGTATGACACTTTAGGGGTTTTGGGAATAGAATTTGGTTTATGGACCATACAAAAGATCATACAAAAGACAATAAAAAATTCAGAAACTGTTAATTTTTCCTGTACCAATATTGTATACATGATTTTTTTAATAGTTCATGAACCAAATTCTATTCCCGAAACATTTTTATACATTTTTAAAAAGGGAAATGAATGTACTTTTATACTAAAATAAAAAACAAGCACATTTTGAGAAATGTTTTATCCCCAGAAAGTGTCGTTAACAACTTAAAAATCAGAAATGTCTAAAGGAATTTCATAACAGAAACAAAGAGTCAATAGACGTGATACATTTTATTTTCAAAGCAAATGGAAACTAAAACTTAATGCATTTGCAGGTGGAAACTGCAGTTGCCTTTTGAAAATGTATGATGGTTGACTTGAAAGAGATCAGTTAGTTTACATGGTGCATGCTGTTTGTAGCTGGAAAGGTGGTGTTGAGATCATCCATCAGGTATTCAAAGCCACGTCGGCATTACTTATGCCAAGTTCCCCTTCACAAGGCCACGGCTCTATTTTGTGGCAGAATGTATCACCAAATAAAGCATTTACTTATTTAGTCGGACAGGAAAGATGGAGAAAGCAGGCACAAATAAACTAGTAATGAATCCTTGTAAAACAGCATCGCAAATAGTATGTTTTCTTTAATTTTCATGTGAACGCTTGTTTCTGGGATGAAGTTTCATACTTGTTATGAAGTTATTGAATATTTAAAAAGTATATATTGTTTTTGTGTCTGGAAGATTTTTTTGCCGAGCATAATATGATGGTTGGTATGATATTGTGTGCTGCCAAAAATATATGTTATGCAATGTGGATTGTTCGTGGCTTTATGTTTGGAACTTTGAAACTTCAAAATGTAGTCCCGATCTGTTTTCATTTCATCCTTGCCAGAAAAAAATCAATTATTATGCTACCAATTATACATGCTAACTTTAAGCGTAAAAGCAACATTTCACAATATCAATTAGATACAGCAATTCCCTCCTGTCCTATGTACTCTCCATCTGGTGACTTCCTTCATAACAATTCTAAGCATCCAGGATGCAACCCAACCAGGAGCAATTCTCCACGGCCATGTACCCCCACGCTGCTTATGGGAATGCAGGTGCATCCAATGAGAGGCCTGGAGAAGGCAGTAGGTCTCTCGAGGGGACACGTGAGCAATAGGGGCAGCCTTGACAGGCAGGATTAGGCTTTGTCTCTGCTGTTAATCACTGGCTACGATCTGGTGATTGATGCAGCTAACATACGCTGCTGTATACGACATTGACAGCTTGTGTAGGAGGTTTTGAAGGCTTTTGGGGATATTTGTTAGAGTCCTTGCTCTTAATTAGGTACCATTTTTGTATTTTATTATGTAAGAGATTATGAGAATGAGACTTTTTAAAAATCTGATTCGATCTGCTGTAGATTTACATGTGCATTAATAATTTAAAAATGTATACATGTAGAAGTCATGTCAGTTCTTCTAATCAGGGGATTGCTATTTATCAGATGCAATCATGATTGTTTTAATTTTGAAATTTACATCCAAAAAAATTTACGGATTTGTCATATTTTACATTGATATTTCCAATAGGGTGCACAAATAGATAAATGACTGAGGCAAACAAAGTTGTCTATAACCATCACCAACTAAAAGCAGACTACATTCGGTAAATTAGGTTTTATTTCTTATTGTCCCATTCATTTATTACAGTTGATTTCTAATTGCCATAGCTTTGATCATAATGGACACGAATGTTATTGCGTTATTTGTTAAACCACATTGCAGACATTTCATTTTATGTGTGTATTTACTGTAATACTAAGGCTGTGCGGACAATTTGTAGGGAAAATATCTCATCTCAGGCTAATGAGAAAATGGTGTATTCATTCCTGTTTTTTTTTTTGTTACAGTAGAACCTTTCCATATTGATGTTGTTGTTTTTTTAATTATCTGTTCTTTCGAGATTAGTTTAGTTTCCTTTAGACTACATTTTGAGCATAATATATATTAGTTCTAATTATCTCCGATGTTGGCCATCTCTAACGTTTCACTCTTCTCTTCACACCTTCGAGATAATGACTTCTCTAATTGCCTGCTATAATGAGTTTATACTGTATATCTATTAAATGTTTTCTATTTGCATTCCTGATGTCTATTTATTTGATTGATCAATTTTTCTATTTTTAAATTAGTTTTGTAGAAATTCCTAAAAAAACTTAAGACAACACTTGTTTTGCACCAATATCTGAACTTAGAATGTAATCTTTCCATATCTTGCAATACAATATCAATTTTCATTTTAATTACGTGTATGTGGTCAATGGTAAATGTCATTCTTGCAGTTCAATACTGCTCTCCTCAGTAATATTAGTCCAGCTTGATAATGTATTTACATTGCATGTCCACTGCAATGGACACTTGTAAGGATTTTTGGTGGTTCCCCCAAAACTATAGTTTACGGACAAACTCAACCTATTTACAGTATTCTAGTCTTCGTGACATGCTTTGTTTACATTATGAGTTAAGCTTTGTAGTCTGCATGTCTTCAAAACGCTTGACAGTTTGGTTTGAGCCAATTAGCTCTTTGAAAACGAGCAATATGGTCATTATATCGCACCTTGTCTTTATGCGCTGTCAATATGCTTTTTTGTGTGTGTAGATTCAGAATCTTCAACAGTTGAACTTAAGATGTTCATATTGAGAACGAATTTTGTGTAGAATATGCATATGCGCAGTAGAATGTAGTAGAATGTTCGCACTCTCTAGTGACATTTCACAGTGTGTATGTTTTAGCTCATTCAAATAGGAAAAAATAGTATGAATTGTTTAGTAGGAAAATGTAAGTGAGAGTTTGCAATATGGAAGAATTGTTTGCGACTCAAACAGATCAGTTGCCCCTTCTGCTCGGGATTTGGCCATGTTAATGGATGATTCTATAGAATTTGCTTCTTTAATTTCACGTTTTGTTCAATATAAGGGAGAAAAAAAATGTCTGCACTAAACCTTCCAAACTTAGAATCAATTTATAGTAAGGTTTAAATTGCCTTTAAGTATATTTGATTTTTTTTACCAATTATTGGACTTATTCCCAACCGCATAGATAGATGTGCTATACATTGTATATGAGATCTAGATTTGAACTGGATAACACTGGCATTTTAGAAAAAGAATGTTCTGGCTTTTCGATTCTTTGATAATAATCATTGTACACAATGTATATCATAATAGCTTTGGTGATAATTTTTATGCTTTAAGTCGCAAAATATATTTGATTATAATATGGTTTTGTGGAAGGCTATAAACTCTAAGCTGGAGTCTTGCATTGCATCTAAGAGCTTTGAAAAATAACTTCATTTCCTCACCGTCAGTGCCTTTGAGTCAACATATCTGCATTGACAGAGGCAAAGCTCCCAACGGGGATTTTACATGCCAGTCAAATCTAACTCCAACTTCAGGTAGAAATTAGCTTTCCGGCAGAGATAGATTTAATGTGACGTTTTTCTTAACTGACACAGAATATATTTTGAACCCACAAAAAGAGCTATGAACATAAAACTCGTCGTGTGGTTTTGTCCTTTCCCTTGTAAAAAAATCAGTGACCTTCGTAGGCGAATGACAGGCTAGAAATATAGACTTTTTGCCTTATATAGATGAATCCGCTCATTCTTTGTATTTGTAATCTTGTGTAATTTGATTAGCACATGTTATCCATTTTGTAGTAATGTAGATTCAATGCACCTCTATAGATATGCACTCTATTTAATATCGGGCCATGACTCATGGCCCTCTATGATCTTCTCAAATGTAACCTAGAAAATTAGGCAATCATCACAATGTTCTCGCTAATTTGGAGAGACTTTTGACCTATCAATATCACCTAATTCACTATTCATGTTTGACCCATTTGGGAAGATGTCAAGGGCTCAAAAGCAAGTTTTGACCAATAAAGTGAGGCCTTGATATTCAGGGTGTAGATATACACAAATAAGGTGAAAATAATACCAAACTTGTGACAGGGAGTATAGCTCTTGCCTGTCAATAATGTTTTTTTTTTTTCAATATTCATGTTAAGAACCACAGACCCTCTGGAGGTCAATCCATTTTGTGATGTGAAAGTGATGACCGTAAATACATTGCAGCATCTTACTATGTCAGGCAAACTGTCCTGATCACTCCATGGGGACCCACAACTGCTGAAAACCCCGAACACACAGAGACAAAACATGTCTAATTGTGTGCTTTATGTGCTCAAAAGACTTGTTTCAGGGCTTTCTATCTAAATTGCTGATTTAAATTTCCTTTTGTTTTACTTGGGTTGATCAATTATTAGTGAGTCTTGGTTTTAATCTTATTCGATCACGGATGTAAATAATCTGAATGGATAGTTCAATAGATGTCTTTCAAGTCCGTTCCTTCCAGAGTACACACCATGTTATTGATGTATGCTGATGGTTTTCATAGACCTGGTAGAGGATTTAATTTTGTTAATAAATGTTTTCTTTTCTTTGTACCAGAGCTAATTTACAATGTTGTTCAATGACCTAAACTGTAAATGTACTTTATGTAATGTATATGACAAAGTACTGTGCAATCAATATGAATTTGTGCAACTCATCCTTGTCTCATAAATCATGATTTAAACCCACATTGTAAAAATATGTGATGTTGTTTAAGCTGCATTGAAAGATTTTGTATAATGTACATAGTATGGTTGGTCATCAAGGCCATTGGCATGTGTTACCTATAAGAAAAAGGATGTGGGGTTTGAAATTCTGATGATGCAATATAAATTTTATTTGCTTAGGTGAGGAATTGTAATAACCATTGTAGGATTAATTTTGCAGATTTCAACTCGAATGCTACTTATTGCAACAAATTTCAAACTAATTGTAATAGAATAGAAATTGAATGTCTTAAATTATCTGTATTCATGAGTGTACACAGATGCATCAAATCTTGAGTTAAAATTTATCACTTATTCAACAGAGTGGGGATTACGTTACGCTCCTCAGTTTCCAAATATGTAAAATTACTCAATGTAATAGGACGCACAAGGCTCTGTATCGAGGAAGGTCAAGCTTAATTAAGGGGATGGGGAATGGTCATCTGTTGCATGCGGCAGGTGTCCAGAGATCCGGGGAGGCTAGTCTGTCACAGACTCGGCATGACATCAAGTTCCCCGAACACCCATCCAATTGTGGTTGGCTTAACTGGGGTCCACAGTGGATAACGGTAGACTCTTTGTTTGGAAGTAATCCAATTTGACTTGATTTTTCTTCTGTCCTAGGAATAATTTGATTTTATTAGTGCTTGAATGTTGAAGCCATTAAGTGTGCCAGGGTGCATGGTGTTCAGTGGCTCAAGCCTTTGATGAATTCTGTGTGAAACTTGTTGCCTATGAATGGTTTGTAAAATATAGTAGGTGTTGGCGTAGAATGTTTGATTCCATTAGAATGTTTGATAGAGCTAAATTTTATGCAAAATCTATTTGAATATAAAGTTTGAAGCTACAGTTTAGAATTTAGATTCAAATAGATCAAAAGTGCTCAGAGAACACAGCTTTTCTAGAACAACGTTGATTCACTTACAATCCAAAATCACACTAGTGCTGTAAATTGCTATGCAATGCTTTGCTCTCTGAGCACTTTTCATTTAGTTAGCGAAGGCCCAAAGTTCAACGTAGGTAATATTCACTACCTAGTAAAATATTATATCAAATATGGAGGTCATGTTTCTAGCTGTATTGACACTACTATGTAAATTGCCGCAATTGCCGTCAAATGATCATCTAGAAGGAACACATTAACACTTATGGTAACTAGATATGTAAGCAGTGTATCAAATTTGGAGCTCATGGTACAAGCTGTAATAAAACTAGTAAAAAAATGGCAAATATTATGACCTAAAATGGCTGTCTGGAAATCACACTTAAATTGGCAAAGTGACAAAATTGAACACATGATATCGTCTAGGCATGTAAGGGCATCCGATTGTACCAAGTTTGAATGTGTTCTTCCAAGCCGTATTAAAGATATTGCAGAAAATGTCCTAAATGGAGTATAAATGGCCCTTTGGAAAACACACTTTAATTGGCAAAGTGCCCAAAATGGAAACAGTACATGCAAATAAAGATAAAATAATTTTAATATCATGAATTATTAAGTTAAGATTTTCATTTTAGACGAGCTAACCACATCAGAACTGTCTTCAAAATTTGGTGATCTTCAAAAGTTATATTGTACTACACATGGTATTTATCTTTTGTATTCCTAACATAAAAAAGTTTTGAATATGTTCTAAAATCTGAATAGAGAATGTTCGCTTCTTTTGACTGCTACATACATGTATATAGAAAATAAGATTAGAATTAGATAAATTTAACAATGATATAGCAATGTAGACATCAGCTGATATTTGAGGCTTAAATATTGTATGTTTACTGTTTGGTTAAATGAAACTGGCCTTGATATTATAACGTTCATTGAGTCATGAAAAACAAAACGTAATGCCGACACTGAACAGAAATTCCTGACGTACAATATTGATCAAGAAGGTGCGCAATATGGCAGGCTTTTATGGAGGGCATGTTGTTCTAACTGATGAGGATGCGTTGTCAGTTGACTTTGTGACCTTGTGTCGAGTAACAGCAGCACAGAATGCAAGACGAGATTTGATTGGCCGCTTAATTGCAGCACACACCTTGTGCAATTTTGATGAGTCGCATGTCTTGCATTTCCAACATGGTATGCTACAGGATATTGTGATGAACGAGCGCCTCATATGTTATTAATTTGGTGATAGATGAAGATGCACGTGAATGTTAATATTTCACAAGATAATAGATGGTTATTTGGCCTATATGGGTCATATTAATTCCTTGGTGCAAAGTTGCTGCACCATTGATGTATTCTAACCAAAAGTACATTGCCCAGAGATGGTCATTCCATGATTTATATGTTGCACTTTACCAACTGGGAATAATATTCAAATTCAAACATAGAAATATTTATTGCTTTTGGGAAAATTTGTTGAAAGGGTGTGTTCAAAGTCACCTCCAATGGGGTTGTCCTTTGTTCTTATATTTGATGTATAGTGCAATCTTTTAACGTCGAAAATCCATTTAGCTTCTCAAACTGGATACTTTGAAAGTCTTCCTGCTATTTGATGCTTATGCGAAAACACATTGTTGCTTATGAGCGATGAGAGAGCAGCTTTAAGAGTCACAGTTAGGGTCAGGGTCTTCTTACTTGATCATAAAGCATATGCCTCATTGTGACTCGTGATTATACCTTTTTTTAAGGAATACCAGCATCTTCCTGGAAATAGTAAACTCAATTCATGATAGAATTAGTCTCGACTGGTGCTAAAAATGCTCAATCCACCATGGAAACATTATACCCTTCCGTTTCTTGAAAACTCAAAAGGTAATTGTAAACTCCTGAGGGTTTGTTTGTCAGGGACAATGAATGGATATTGTCTGTTTAATTATAATTTGGAAGATTTCATGGTCGTTCTCAGGTTTTTTTCAATTGCACATTTTAGAAGAGATTATTCTTTTCAAGGATGATTACTTATTGTTTAAAAAAAATCTGTATGAGTCATATGTAGTTGTTTGTTTGAAATAGAAGAACAATCACAAAATTGGAACAAAATTACGTTAGTTTTTTGGGGGATTTGATAAAGATTATTCATTTTTCAAGGCCATAACATTCATAACCACAAGACCATACATTTTAAGTGCAGTAGACTTACTGTCCCAATAACAGCTTTGCCTCCTACAAATTGTTACGTACCGGTATATGATGTTTGCTCATTTTGTGCTTTCTTGGTATTCTTGTAAAAAAAAGTGTAAAGTTGTTGAAGTACAGAACACAACATAATTAGTCTTAACAAAAATTGCGTTTATATAAAATAACTTATTGGTAATTGAGAAGGATCATAATTAGTGAGTATTAATCAAATGATATATGCTTTTTTTTTCATTATTATAAGCAAAGTGTACGTTTCATCTCATCATGTAATGTTGCAAATCTCGGTTTTTATAGATAAATAATCATATGAAGTATACACGTGTGTAGTATTGTCAAAATATTTTTTAATGCTTTGTGTATTTACTACTTACATGTAAAAATGTGTAGTGCGTGAGTACCACTTGCATGATCACTTCCGCTATGCCATCAGCCTGCGCCGCAGGTCAAAGGTGAAAGGTCAATATCATCATTGAGTCATGTTATTAAAATGCATGTCAAATATGAGCATCATCTTCGCTACTGAATCTGGAAACATGTTTTAATCAGCACCAGGCGGACTGGAAATGACAGTCTTTGGTCACTACCTGCTCCAGTAAGAATAATAATGATGGGTTGTGCAAATCTCGGCAGGAAGCAGCATCAGTGGCGTGTCAGCAAAACATGATTTATTTCTCGCTAATAATAAAGAACAGGGAAATGGGAGATGAATGTTGCAAAATCTTTGTCTGAAATTTTGTAGATGTGCAATTAAGTGATTGGAGAGTGAAATATTACTTGCAACAAGCAGAGTAATTATTTAGGTAGTTCAGGTCTCGGTCAGGTGGTCAGTTACTAAATCAATTTCGTAAAGTCTTCATTAGGATCTGCTACTTCTTGTTTGAAATTAATGTATGTGTGTAAGTTTTAGATTTTAATGAACTGGATAATGCAGCTATTTAATCCTTGTATCAAATCATTTACTTTGAAACTGGCCATTAATGCAACATACAATTAAAAGACTGCAAGACGCACATAGCTGCTCACATCCATACAGACTCGACTAGGATTAAAGAAATAAACTTCTTTATCATTATTACTGTGACCAAATATGTGGTAAAATGTAGCATAGAAATTTTAGTTTTCCATTGGTAATTAGGTGAAAGAGTGTTTGGTTGAATGAAAAATTCATGATGGCCTGTAGGGCAGAGGTATCCAAGTGACCTGTTCTACCAGGCCGTGACATTGGCAGGCAAAGAGCCATGTTATAGGCTCATGCTCAAGGGACCTGTGGACTTAGGTCTTTATGAAAGATGTACCACGTGTCATTTCGTGATGGATGAGTTGAAGCCTCTCGAGGACAAGTCGAAAATGTGTTTAAAGGTTGCAACAATAATTGAATAATAAATGGTCTCCAGTCTGGCTGGGAGCATTACAGCAATTGAGACTTTTGAATAAGTTATGCAGTTGACAAAGGTTGGAAGAATAAACAATTTACTGCAGAGCTAAACCATGGAAGGATTGGAAATTGCATTTAATATGAGATTATAATATATATGGAATTGAAATTTCATAAAACTACAGTGTATTTTTGGTGTTGCCTAGTTTTAGTAAGCTCATTGATGTGTGTACTCAAAATTGTACAAGGCTTCATCTCAGGATGGTACATGTACCTGTGTAGTCTACTACCTGGATGTTCATCTTGCTGGAACTGTATAGTAAGAATTGACCTATAATTATTGTGAAGCGAACTTTATAATGATAGGTTGTGACATGCCAAATGTAAATTTGTTGGGAAACTTTACTGCTCAACTGCTTTTTGCCATAATCAAATACTATTTCATTCAGATAGAGCTTAAATTCAAACAAATTATTTGCATGTGTTGCAATTCAACCCACACGAAGGAATTAAAGACTAATCATTTTGGTATGTCTGCATTATCCTTTTATGATGTGGAATGGGTCTTAAATACTAAAGAATATTTGGTTGAGTCATCTATAAATTCATTGTGTTAGAGTTTCAAATAAATGAATCCATGTTTTATAGCTATTTTTTTTAAAGATGTAATATTTACATATAGTAGGTCACTTACTGTTGTTGTCATGATGATTGTAACTAGTAATGAATATGATATTAGACCAATATGATAACATAATAGACTGATGAGTTGAGGTTTTCATTTAATACAGACCAAAAGGATAGATTTCATGCATAAGAGGACAAGACTGCATGTCTGACATGGTGACAGCATGTTCAGCTGAAACCTAAACTGTGGTTTGGGCACGTGACACTGACGCTGCACTTCAAGCTAAGGTGCCAAAATTACAATGGCAGGGTACGAAACTAGCTACGTGATACGACTATCGAGGTATTTAGTGTCGGGGTAAACACACCGTTCCCTACTCAAATAATGGCCTTTACCACAGGTGGCCTTGGATGCTATTATCAGCATTTATGAGATAATCAATAAGTGTTTCGTTTGTTATTTTAGTATGCATCACTGGCGCTTTGATGATTATGCCCTTTGTCGGCTGCGGTCGTACAGCAGACGTCATTTACCATTGAGCCATTGGGATATGATGCTTTTGATGATATGCAAATTCTGCTGTCATTTAAACATGGCTTTGATTTCAAACGTAGATGGCTGTTGTTTTTTTAAACGCTCACATTTTGGTGAACTAATCGAGTTTTATCTTGTATATATGTGGGATATGGCCTCTGTAAAATTTATAATGTTGTCTGTATAAGATATTCATTTGAAGTTTAATGCATGCCACATTTTAAATTCAACGTGCATAAAATTTCTGTTATTCCCAGAAGGTTGAATGATGGTTATTTTTATTATTATTTTGAAGTATCAAATATTATAGTTTGTTTTATGCAACTTGTGTGTTTTATTCCATTGATAGAAATGACTTAAAACTCTTATTAAAGACAGCCTTATTCTATAACCATTGTAAAAAGAAGTGATGATGAGTACAGAATTTATTGATGAAATCAAAATGTATTTGTATGTTGCATGTTAAGAGCTATCACATGCATTCAGGTATTCATTGAGCCGATATCATTGTATTGCATGCTACATATCAAATGCAATATCGGTCTGATTTTATATAAATTGCATGACTTATTATGCCAAGATAGTTATACCCCAAATTATATTATTGTAAAATATAAAGTATGTTTTGCTATGATCTTTTCCTTATAGAAATTAATAGCCTTATAATTAGTTATTGTTATACTTAAGTAAATGAAAACGTTGAAATTGCCGTTATTGTACAAATACTTCTTTCTTTGACCATTGTTTAATTTTTCTGCTTTCTTTCCGTACTTGCATGCTCTCATTGAAATGAACTCAGTCACTTCATGAGATTAATACAAAACAAGAAGGAAGCATAGGAAATGAATTTCTATTTCTTTCTCCACCACGCGAGTCTCATGGATGTAATTTTAGTAATTTCGTTTTGTTCTGTGATGTGTCGTACTCTTCTCAATAGTTTATAGGAACAAGAATTTTTTTTGCACCGACTGGATAATCATCAGCACCTCATGAGAACCACACCCAGATTCAGCTACATAAGACGGTGAATAGACACATTAGTGAATAAAAAGCATGGGGTTTAACCCGGCTTAGCATTTCCCCTTCAAGGATGCCGGAGCACATGCAGGAAACCCGAGTAATGCCTTCAGGAAGATGCCTTCTAATTCCAGAGCCATGCGCGCATTCTAAACAAAGCCATGGCTGGCCTAATTGCATTGAGACGCAGGGTTTTTTGTCATTAGTCGCTAGGTAAATTGCAATTAGATGGGGCATCAGTGGAGTGACATGCTGTCGTGGTCGTTATTATCCTGCTGATTGTCTTGCCGTGTGGACATGTTGGTTGTACTCACAATAATCGAACAGTTTCGTGGTGGGGAACATACATGTTTGGCTTAGGAAATGTAGTTCTGCCATGTAAAAGAACTAACTGATTTAGGTTTTTGGCTTTGCAGATGTTTTTATACAGCCCTATTTACTTGAGCAAAATAAAAATGAGTGTTGTATTTAAAATTATATTTTAAAGGGATGTCTAAGATTATTGTTTTATACTGCATAGGTGTGTAATAAAAATATCAATTGAAACAAAGATTTTTGTGGTTATATGTGTTGTAATTAATGTTCATATCCCTGTGCATTAAAGTCCGTATTTATAGAAATAAAAGGTACATGTATGTTTGATTAATGCTCGAATAATAGCTCATAAATCAGAATGCATCTTTTTTTAACTATCCTGTACTTCTGAGCCTTGTGCGGAATTAGATAATCCATGAATATGGTAGTCTGTGATAATAAGTGATGAATGATGAAGTGATTACATTTAATTGTTAGTGTTATTAATCTTTATATGATGTATCATCATTTGTATGTGTTCACAAATTGAAGCACAAGCTATCCAATCACCGGATCCAATCCAAAACCATACTATTCATTTTGTGTCATTAGTAGATGTGTTAGCATGCAACCTCTCATATTCTGTTGGTACAGTAAAACCTATATTATGACTGCCTAGGAGACCCAACTCCAGTGGTCTTTATAGAATGGTGGTCAAATTGAGAAGGCTCACAATGGTCTCTGTATAAAAGTTTGGGACCACAAGACATGGTCTTATTTAATAGAGGTGGTCTCTTTGTAGAGATGGTGTTGATTGGAGGTTCTACTGTAGTGGCATTCTGCAGGCACGACCCTGAATGTCACATTTCCGAAATTCCATCTTGTTTTATTTAGTTGTTTTCCATGTGGGGAAGAAGCTCACTCAATGGGGGTGAACATGGTCATTCGCTATGAAGGCAGATTTATCATTTGCCAGGCAATGTTAGGGATTTTGATTAAACAGTAAATGTTAAAAGGGCATTGCATTTATATTACTTGGACTTTCTGTGGATTAGGGATTTGTAACTTAAATGAGAATGAATTGTATTCGTGGAAAGTGACCTGTAGATCAGATATCTAGATGGTTTCAGACATTCTGAATTCGAGACATTGAAACAACTTGGCAATACAATGTATTGATTTCAAATTTAATTCATTTACGTATTGTAGGCTTTACTTTAGATGATGGTTCCTGTATTCAATACGAATTTCTAATGTATGGATCATAACGTAAATATTTTGTTATGAAATGCAAATGTTAACTTTAATTAAAGAAAAATTATTGGATTTAATTCTCATTTTAAAGGCTTTTTAACATAGAAGCGATATTTTAATTCAAAAGAATACTTAATTAAAAATTAATGAGATTTTGTATTTTTGCATTTAAAGGAGAGAATTATATGTACAAGAAATCCCTGTAGAGTAATCAGCAATTATTCAACGTCCTTGTGAATGCCTTGCATATTCTGACTTGCTATATATGTGTACAGGAAGAGTAAAATTAACACCGCTCCATCCATTTGAAATCCATATACATGTACATGATCTTTGTCCTCACAAACTTTCCATTGGGTAAATCTTTGTAAAATTGAAAGCTTTTATTGCAAAAGGTGTTATGTACAACAACTCTATGGTTGCATCTAGTCTTATATCAAAACCAAACAATACAGTGATATACATATACATGCATTTTATTTCTTCAATAATGAAAATGAGCCAATGAAATCGGGGACAGCGACGCTAAGCTGTGATTATTCATGAGCAGCTTTATAATTAAGATATATTCTGATCCAGCCCAAATTAGCTGCATCTCTTTTCACATTTCCTTTATAAATTACCGCCCAAATCGTGCAATTCTCAGTGGCTAGTTTCATTGAGTTGATGACATTCAATTACACATTTATGGCTTATGTTAGTCTTTGACTCAGTCTCATCTTTACTCCGTCTAAACCTTATTGCAGCAATCATGTCCGCCTCCTGATTTATGCCCATTTCTGTAAGACGCTGTGATGACTCACTGAGCTTGTGTTTTTGACCATTTGCGGGCATTCCAGTACATCACCATGTGAGAAATTAGTACTGAAAAGACCACACGAGACTAGCATGAGTGCTGTAGGGAAACCTGGTGTTGGAAACATTTTTTTTATTCGTAGTAGAGATGTCCTATATTTATCTGTAGAACAAGCATTTGTTGCTATTTGGTTCCTATTTACAATGTATATATCTAATCTATGTCTGTCTCTAGACAAACAACAGCATTTACTACTAACATATCCAGTTTTCTTCAAATGTTATACAACAATTAGATATGAGGTAGCACAAACTGTTTTTAACTTTTGACACTTGGCTGATGAAAGTGCTTTCCATCAAGCCATTTTACGCCTATTTTGAATTTTCTCACTCACAGATTCAATACCCTTTGAGGCACAAAATTTAAATTTGATACACAATTACACATACATTTTACAGAGATATACGAGTATGGTGCTTTATGACTAAAAAAAATTAGAGCTACCACCAGATCTAGATCTGCATTTGAAGTTTGTAATGACTATGAGCTGGGATGGCAGCCAGGATGGTCTCGGACTTCATATACAATATCTAGTGTGTAATATCTTATTAGCATAGCATTTAATTGAGTAAATGTAAATGTAAATGTGGTGGTTTATGGTCGTGATGCTAATCACTCACACAATCACCCATTCATTCTTTCAATCTAATGACCTGTACCTAATTAAAGTGTAGGTGCCATAGAGCTGTGTGCAGCTCTTTAGAGGAGGGTATATAGCCTGGATGAAAATCAATTCACCAACATTTTTTCCTAAATCACCAGTCACCAATACATTTCATTGTCTTTCACCAATCACAAGAAATTGTAATTGAATAGTTTCATCACATTTCACACACTTAAATACAGGCAATTCACAATTCACGCTCACGATTTTAGACAAATCACCAATCACAGCCTTTGCAATGTGCAGATCACCAGTCACCAATAATAGGTTCCATCACATTTCACGCACGTAAATACAGGCCAATCACAAGTCATGCTCAAGGTTTAGGGCAAATCACCAATCACATTTTTGCTATATGACGCCCTCTCTTTAGGTATGAGTGTACTCAACACCCATTGCCAGACTGGACTGGTATGTGCACCACAAATACAGTGAGCTCAAAACTGGTGAAAACATATGAGGGAACTGAGATTTCCTCATAGACAATAATATAATAGCAAGCAATGCTATATGACCCCCTCTTTTTCTGTACTCAACACCCATTGTCAGACTTGACCGGTATGTGCACCACAAATACAGTGAGCTCAAAACTGGTGAAAACATTTGAGGCAACTGAGATTTCCTCATAGACAATAATATAATAGCAAGCAATGAATTCAACAATTAAATGCCTGACAACTGTTGCTGAACCGCAATCTCTGTGGATCTTCCCAAAAGCCTTTCAATTCTATGTACATATTGAGAAACAAAACCAGTGTGAAGGGGCTTACACGTATAAGGCAGGGTAATCCTGCATGAGGAAATTCTATGCACGGAAGTCTCATGCTGTAGCGGAGAGCTTTAAAACCCATTTCAATTCGGGCAAATTTGGGTGAAAGGGATCTCGACTCAGCTGTGACTAAAAGCTTGTAGTTCACAGTGTAAATTTGGCACTTAGTGTGTAGAAATATTCCCTATAATCAATTGATCATAAATGTGTGTAAGGATTTTTCTATCCCTAGCACATTGTATGTTTCATGTATACTGTACTTTAATTTCTCTCTTAATTAGCGATAATTATTTTAATAATGCTTAAAGTTAGGCATTTTTATGCTG
>CM032660.1:47591808-47625401 GCA_019095985.1 Streblospio benedicti | reverse complement strand
TCTTCCGCCCCCATTTACCGGTTTTGGGTTTTGGAAAAAAACCTTTGGCTGATAAAAAGGCTCCATCGCCTTTTTAAGCCTTTTTTTGAATTTTCACTCACAGATTCAATACCCTTTGAGGCACAAAAATTTAAATTTGATACACAATTACACATACAATTTTTACAGAGATATACGAGTATGGTGCTTTATGACTAAAAAAATTAGAGCTACCACCAGATCTAGATCTGCATTTGAAGGTTGTAATGACTATGAGCTGGGATGGCAGCCAGGATGGTCTCTCTGACTTCATATACAATATCTAGTGTGTATCTTGCTTATTAGCATAGCATTTAATTGAGTAAATGTAAATGTAAATGTGGTGGTTTATGGTGGTGATGCTAATCACTCACACAATCACTCATTCATTCTTTTCAATCTAATGACCTGTACCCAATTAAAGTGTAGGTGCCACAGAGCTGTGTGCAGCTCTTTAGAGGAGGGTATAGCCTGGATGAAAATCAATTCACCAACATTTTTCCTAAATCACCAGTCACCAATACATTTCATTGTCTTTCACCAATCACAAGAAATTGTAATTGAATAGGTTTCATCACATTTCACACACTTAAATACAGGCAATTCTGAATTCAATTCACAATTCACCAATCACAGCCTTTTCACCAGTTTAGACAAATCACCAATCACACCAATCACATTTTTGCAATGAGCAGATCTCCAGTCACCAATATGAGTGTTCAACACCCATTTCCAGACTGGACGGTATGTGCACCACAAATCACAATTAGTCAAAAACTCCAAAACATTTGAGGGCAAATGACCAATCACATATTTTAGCTATATGCTATATGACCCCCTCTTTTTCTGTACTCAACACCCATTGCCAGACTGGACTGGTATGTGCACCACAAATACAGTGAGCTCAAAACTGGTGAAAACATTTGAGGCAACTGAGATTTCCTCATAGACAATAATATAATAGCAAGCAATGAATATGCAATTAAATGCCTTTTTCTGTTGCTGAACCCATTGTCAATCTCTGTGGTATGTACCTAAAAACAGTGAGCTCAAAACTGGGTCAATTTGAAACTATGAGATTTCCTCTTAGACAATAATATAATAGCAAGCAAACAAAAATGCAGTGTTGAACCGGTGGATCTTCCCAAAAGCCTTTCAATTCTATGTATATATTGAGCAAAACCAGTGTGGGGCTAATCCTGCATGAAATCCTGCATGAAAATTCTATGCACGGAAGTCTCATGCTGTAGCGGAGAGCTTTAAAACCCATTTCAATTCGGGCAAATTTGGGTGAAAGGGATCTCGACTCAGCTGTGACTAAAAGCTTGTAGTTCACAGTGTAAATTTGGCACTTAGTGTGTAGAAATATTCCCTATAATCAATTGATCATAAATGTGTGTAAGGATTTTTCTATCCCTAGCACATTGTATGTTTCATGTATACTGTACTTTAATTTCTCTCTTAATTAGCGATAATTATTTTAATAATGCTTAAAGTTAGGCATTTTTATGCTGATAATGTTTGATAAAGGTTTTGATAAAAAATACTAAAAAAATTTTTTTAAACTTTCAACTTTCCATTTCTCAATATGTAGTATTTTTCGTTTAAACCGCTATAGAAGTTTTTTTTATAATTACAATAAACAAGGAATCTAAAAATGCAAAATTCATAATGCAATCTAATAGTCTTCTCTCTAGTTTCTAGCTAGTTTGCATTATGACCAAAACAAGCTAGAATTTGAACTACTCACAACTTCAAATGTCCTGATGTTAATGGCAGTACCGTACATGAAAATACTGTATATGTTGTACACTTACTTGAGTATACAATATAATAGTACATGTATAGCAGACCACATTGTACCTTGAAACATTTCACATCATCATGCAATTACCCATTAATTTGCTGCTAACAATTAGCAAGAGGGTCATAAAGTGGGGTGATAAAAACCCGTCTGGCCATAAAGATCATGCACAATCACCATCACCAACCCACTGTGCGAAAGGCATAAATCCTGTATTTCCATACGGTACTGCTAGCCTAATACATGAATCAAGATGTGGCTAATAAAAATGCTGCTGCTCTCTGTAAATGTAGTTTGTTTTGTTAACATAGTTTTTTTTATTATCTTGCTTCATTTTCCATAGTTTTTAATCATCTAATTTTTTAATAGTTTTTTTCATAAAGAGTCAAGTAAGCATGCATTCATGGAAAACTTACTCATTGTTAAAGTCATTGCAACTTACACTACCTTTTCGCCTTTGTTGAATGTTTATAATGAGACAAGTGTCAATGAGAGATTCATCTCCATTCTTAGGATCCGTCCCATTATTATTTTGTACATGTGTTAGTTGTTCATGCCTGATAAAACATTTATGAAAGTACTACAACAGTATGTAGACTCCAATATAGTGTGGTAAGAAACAAACTCAGGTGGTATTTTCCCTTACAACCTCTGCTCTACAAGTGAGAGGCTACAGATTAAAGAGAGGTAGGTGCACACCATGTGGAGTGGTAGGCAGTCTAGAGAATTTCATTCAAATAAGACATGATTTACTACTACCCTCCTACACTCCTTAGCATGACTCGATGTTGTATTTATTTGATTTGCTTGAATTCCTCTAATTGAAGTTTTTTGTGTCACTTAGAGCAAATAAAATTATCCTATGTTTTTTTTATATACTTCTCTAACAACTTCATGCACTATAGAAGGATGTAAACAAGTTCAATAATAGTTTCTAAACAGGATAATCATCAGTTCATACACTAAGCTTTCAACAGCTTCCGTCATCTTGTACCAGCTTCCTTCCATCTGGAACAATGTCCTCACACAAGAGGGGGAGGGGGCGCGCAACCCGGGTATCTCCCGAGGTCCCAGTGACAACGAATGACATCAACCACTGTGAACAAGATGGCGGATGCTGTTGAAAGCTTAGTGTATGAACTGATGATTATCCTGTTTAGAAATTATTATTGAACTTGTTTATGTCATATCCAGGATAAATGAATTTCCATCAAAATATAGAAGGATGATTGCACATTCCAGATGGTTATTAGCAATTAGATCGTATACATTGTACTAATCTGAACAGGTCTTTCCCTTTCAATGCATATGTTAGAACTCTTTCTGGTTTATAAAAAATGGACTACCGTTTAGCAACTAAATTCAAAAATATAAAAATTGCTTTAGCCAAGAGGATACAAGTACAATGAACGTCATTTATTTACACCAATTGTATGCTTCAGAGGAGAACACTTCCCGCGCAAGATGGACATTTCCAGCTTTATGTTATTATTATATCTGCCAGGACTTTCATTTGTCTAGCATGTTATCATTAAACATTCATAATATGAGGTCGTACTTCCAATGGAATGATTCGCTAAAGCTTGTTACAACTGCTGTCTGCTAGATAATGCATTAATTGACCACTAGGGGGCTTCTTTTACTAAAAAGGCGAGGTGGGGTTTTCCCATTTACTGGCACAACCACCTGCTCTTTTGCCTTTTGTCACCCGCCGGCCCCACTCTGTAATTACTAGCTGGACCCTGTATCTGGCTGGGTGATGCTGAACTGATGACCATAATTCTTGCTCACGATCTGTCACGCAACTGTGCAGAGTGTTGGGCGCAGCTAAAACGCGGTCACACATTATCCTTTGAGGGGGTCTTTAACGGCGACATTGATAATTTAGATGTTCTTAAAGAAGAATTTCATTGCTACCTATTTTTGTCTTCATCTATCAAATGAACACATTGTGAGATGTTGAATGTCTTACCGTGGGGCCAATTATATTCCTAACAGTGACTTTGAGGTAGTGGTGTTTATTTGTTTGAAACAGGTGATTATAAAGGTTGTGTGGCTGTAATGTTGTTTATTGAATGAAGAAATTGGTCATTGGGTTTAAAAATATTTAAAGTTAAAATTGCTACTCGTAGAAGGTTAGCACGTTTTGAAATCTACAAACCAGATTTAGAAACCAATTCTACATCGCTCGGATGTCATGAACTTTTTTTAACAAATGATAGTTCTTAAACAAGTAGGGCGATATCTATCATTTTGTCAGTCTGTTTTGAATTTCAGACTATCTAGTTTAAGTATCAATGAATGGAAATTGTTTCGAATGATTGTATAGTTTTGAAAAGTAGAAGCGTGCCATTATCCTCAAAATGAAGAGCACTAAAGCAACTAGTACAATGTCATGCCAAAATTTCTTGCTGGGAACTGTTCTCATCTTGTTTTCATCATGATTAGAAAAGGTAGATTTCCCTTTGGTATCAAATTATTTGGTTCTTCATTATAGATTAGGAAATTTACATTAAGACTCGAATGAGCTTTATTCCTGGTACTAAATCTTGAGTGTCTTTAACATTTTATGTAGCTCTTCCTAACTGCTACTTCGAATGAATCATTATGCACAGGGCATCTTATAGATTAATATAGTGCAACAAGTCTTGTTGGTTTTAATACATTATATCTGTTCACATATATATTCCCCAACTCTTCATGCTTAATATAAGACAGAAAGTATTAGAATATATAAAGTAAGAAACATGTAATCACTGAGTCATCAGCCTAACATGTCCATATGCAGATTATACACCTATCTAATTATTACTTAATATTACTGTTTATGTTCTCTCTATGGTACCATCTTTATAAAGTAATTACAACCGTACATGTGTATTACATGTACATGTACAAGTGATCTGATCAATATTAAAAGTTTCAGGTTTCATATATACAAAATGAAGCTAAATAAAATCCAGAAACTTTCGAGGTGCTCAGAAATTTTTTTCAGTAACCTATTTGTCATGTGATGCACTGGGTATGTAGAGCTTTTATGCAAGGTAAGATAATATGAAACAAATTACCAATGTTGCTCGCCCAAACACCCACCAATCCCAGGTGCATAGTGAGGGACCTGTGGAGCAGTCCATTTATAACACAGGGGGTGGCTAATCCATGGTTTGGTGTGGTTTCTGCAGTCCTGTGTTCCCTTGATAGCAGGATCCAATTTAGAGTCAGTGGGAGGTGTAGTTGTTGTGGGAGGCTGAGACATGACTTATAGACACACAGAAATTAGTCTGCGTCCACGCATGTTCGCGATGAAATATAAGTATAATATGGTAATTGACATTTATGCAAAAGTAGAAACTTGTGGAAAGGAAATTCTCAATTGTAATAAATTTTCAAATAAAATTTTAACTCAACATAACATGTGAACGCATTGATATGAAAATTTTTCTATTTAAGACTCAGGAAAGGTGAAATAACCTTAACTAAACTGAATAAACCTACCCCTAATACTAGAAACATAGTACTTTACTCAAGTTTAAAGTGTCAGTCTATGAGCTTCATAGAAAAATAGAGTAATTTATGTTATTTATCTAGGTGATAAGCAATATTGAATTCATGATGTTAAGATGAACATATAATATATATATGTAGATATGACGATTATATTTCTAGAAGAAAGATGACTTCAACTTTTTTTATGTACATGTATAGGGTCTTTGATTGTGGGAATGGTGAGTTCAGTCTGACAGTGATTGCCTCACACCCCCATGGGCAAACCCTTCCAATTGCTTGCTAATTGACATGATAGAAATGGAATAAGTCAATTTCCTCCTCTGCTTGTCAAAATTTCTACCAAGTTGCTTTTGTTTGAAAAAAAATCTTAAGAGGTGGGAGATGTTAAATTTTCATGAAACATGTATGTATGAAAGCCTGCAGTCAATCTCATCTTTTGAAAACTTTTAACCTAAAATGTTTATTTTTGTGTTTATTGTGTTTATTAAAGCTCCAACGATATGCTGATTGTCTAATTAAATATGAAAATTATGAAATTATGTGATGAAGTGTTCACCTGACATATGTCTTCTGCGAATGATTTGATGAGAAAAAATTTGAATTTTGTCATCAAACTCGTGTTTAGTTATATTGTCCCATGGGCCTAAATATGAACACGAGGCCCACTCATTGTTAGGCCGTGTCTACCTTAATGCATGAGTATTACAATTTGAATATTGTGTAATTTATATTTGCTCATAGATAAAGGTAGTTAAGAGAAAAATGAATTTTATACGAAAATAAAATATTATCAAAATATAACCAAAATGCATATGATTAACATTTTTAGAATACAAATAGAGGTCGAAATGTATAGACAAAAAAAAGACAGACTGCCTGTTGTAAATTGAAAATTAAAACTAAGCCAAGACCCAAGAGAAACTACGACTATAAATTGTCTGTAAACGTTGCACAGAAAACATAAATATGCAGAACACTTTCCTGAGTCGCTTGTGTTGGTCTGTCTTTTCTAATATGTCACATTGTTGGAATTTACCCGCCTATTGTCTACATTGTTCACCAGAGGTGTTCCAAGCACAAAAACTCATCTGCCAGTTTGTCTTGTTGGGTCCACTTTGAACTTTGCCTGTGAAACAACTTTTACCGGGGTACATTATTTACTCTGCGCTTGGAAGAAAATCTATTCTGTTTATACAGCAACTTATCTTGCAGGAAACAGTGATATTTTGTTGTAAAAATGTTAAGTCAGAAGCTTAGTGAACTAACTGTGTTGTATCAGCTGGATTTGTGCAAATTATGTGAAATATGGCAACATGAGCGCGTCTTCTAAATAACAACACTTTGTCTGTTGTTTGTAATACAGTTTGTCTTGGAAATATCACTAAACTTGGCTTGTGCAATCGCATATGTATTTGGTAATAATAGTGTTTTTGAAATAAGTAGGCATATTTCATAATGATAAATTGCTTTTATGTACCTCCCTGTTCATCTTGAGAGAAAAATGCACTAGCCACTCAAAATGTCAGGTGCCAATAGCAAAGTAATCGGGCAGTTGCCATTGTTATGACTAAGATAAAGTTTCTTTGATAGTGTCATCATTTTTGTCTTCACCTCTATGATTTACAATATTTTGTTTGGACACTTTTGTAGTTCTTTGTCCAAAACACAGTAATCAGTCATTATTTTTATGTCATAATTACTTCAAAAGAATTGCTTGTTTTTGTGGGTCATGTGAGGCTTCAGATAGCACAACAGGGTTCAGGCAATGTTATAGGAATATTATCAATATTTTCAAAATTTTCTATCAAGTAATTTTGATTGGTTCAATTGCATTTACAATTGTGATAATGTTTAATATATGTACACGGAATATATATGTATCTCTTTAATTAAACTAAAAGTAGGCCTGCACATTTGTTTGAAAACAAATTGCACAATTCACTACATAAGAAATATTAAATGAAAAATGACCTGTAAATGTTCATCCATACTCTGATAGGTGAATTCTTAAACGTGTTGACATTTTGAAGATTTGAAGATTGAGTACCTGCTAGGTTTGTCACATAACAATTTCCAAGCACTTTGAGTTGAGTTCCATTATTATACTATTGTACTCGTACTATTATAGTAAACTTGTATACAATAAGGAATAGGATAGAATATATGCATCATAATGCTAAAGAACTTTTGCTTTAGACGTAACTTTAACATATAAATTTATTCTTTGCATTGTAAATTTCCTACAACTTCAAACATGAAGATAATAGGTGGCTAAGTTGGTTATGAATAGCTATTAACGGAAGTTGATTATCACCATATTTTCATGCCTATCACCATCTATTCTTGTAAAGAAACCAAATGCTGTCAATTATGTCAGTTAATTTTTTTCTATTATTCTCAAATCATCAGAAGAAGCAATAAACATGAAAAGAATATTTTGTCAATTATCAGCCTAAAAAAGTTACCCAAGCAATTGAAATTAACCAATCGGGCGTGGTTTTAGAACATCCTCTTTTTTATGAAGACAGTGTGTGCGTGACCGTGTGGGGCTGAAGCAACACCTGTTGCCCTTTGAGGACAATATCTTCCGCCTTGCGAAGCAGGGACAAGACGTGTGTGTTTGCAATCCTAGCCCCAGGGGGCGGACTTTAAATCATTTAGGAAAACAAGGACAGTTTAATGTCCCAATGTTTGATTTCCATCTTAGATATCTGACATGATGTCATTGCGATGATATTAGAAAATGCATTGATGTGTAAAACTGTAAGGGACCATTCAGTATTTGTGACAGGGTGGGGTAGGAGGATTTTCCAAAATTGCTGGGAAAAAATTAATAGTCCCTCCTCAAACCTCTGTGAAAAATATTGATAACCCCCCCCCTCAATTTCATGTGACAAAAATTGATGACCCACCCCCACCCACCCGACCCCCAACAGTTAATGCATTCATTGTCAGTTAAATAAAATCCTATTTGATGGATATCCATTATATAAAAAACAGTAACTTTTAGTACAGAATCTGTAAAAAAATAGGGGAACATTTTATGTGAAAAAATTGATAGCCTCCCTCAAAAGTGTGTGAAAAAATTGATAGCCCCCCTCCAAACACTGTGACAAAAGTTCACGGCCCGTCCTAAAATCGTCCTACCCCACCCTGTCATAAATACTGAATGGTCCCTAAGCATTGTAACTAGTTGCTTTTTGTTTGAGCTTCTATGTTGTTGAGTTACACAAAGATTCATGCCATCTTCATGAAATTAATTAGCACTTTTATTTTCAAGTCGTCTGTCCTTGTTCTCAATATACTGGCACATGACAGCCATGGATTTACAGTCTGATTTAAAACATCTTAAAAATGAATGAAAAGTAGTCTGGCTCACTAGTCATATACAATGTAAATTGTCCGGACAGATACAAATGTATTTTTAACAAGCGATTCTGGAGCATGGTAACCAATGAAAATACATGGAAAATAATAATAAAAAAACATGTCGCACTGTCTGCAAAGCCGCCTGATGTGACCGAAGGCTGAAATTAGTAATTGTATCAGTTTTAAAAGGATGTGTACCTTTGTTTGAGCACAACCACCCAGAGGCAAATACAACGCTGCACCACTGTTAATTGGGTGATTTTAAGTGGTAATGAAATCAATTACATGAGTTTGTCCTACCAGCAACTTTCCTTTGTGGTTGTAATAGAATGAAGCGTAGATTTTACGTTTCACAATTAATGGTCGTGTTCCATCTTCTGCTGAAAAGAAGACCGATTATTATTAAGAAGATCTGTCTTGGCCTGTCTTATGGCTCAGTGTGAGGTTTACCGTGCAACACCAGTTGTGCAACAATCCCATTAAATTGAATTATGAAAATGTGTTCTCTTTCAATGTAAGATTTAATAATGGTATTTTACATCATCACATGTCTGATCTTTATAGGCACTGTGTGTGTGAGCTTTTTCAGATGTCGTACTGAAATGTCTTGAAGACCTTGGTGTCCATTGTTATCATTTGCTTAGCCACCTGTTTCTAACTTTAAAGACCACTTCTATCTTTCAATTATATTTGAGCTGTTGTGCTTGTGGAAGAGTGTTTGGTTTTCACAACATTGATTTCTTTTATAGTTTTCTTAGATGTCTTGTGGCGATAATTGTTAAACAATAATCCATTGTGTATGGAAATTTGATAGTTAGTATTAAAATGTAAAAGTCTATGCCAAACCAAAAACCTATATTGTTCTGGACAAAACAATAGTTTGTATATAATTAAACCACTGAAAATAGTAATGAGAATTGAAGAATTTGGTCATTTGTCATCTGTTAAAGAAATTTAGATTGCAAATTGAATATTTCCGAAAGATATTTTGCATCATGTTACATGTACATGTACCATTGCATGGAAAATCTTGCTCTTCCAAAGTCCCGTGTGAGATAACCATAGGCAGGTCCAAAAATGGTCAACAATGGAAACTCGCAACCCATAATTTTCACAAACAAAGCAGATTATCGGCACTTCTCTTTTCATCTGCAGTCTATAAAATCAGGCGATAGAAACTTGAAACTACCAACTACGCTGAATCCTATGGATTTTGGACGATCATATTTCTGAAAGCTCCTCAATATCTTCTGTGTGAGTGGCACTGAGAAAGCAGAGGTGTGATTGTTGAGAGTGGACTTCATTGTTTTTTGTCTATAAAGACATAAGCACAACATTAGATTTGTAAGTGGAGAAAATTGGCTATTGTCACTATAAAAACAAGGTCATTTGAATGTACATGTATGCTAGTGGATCTATCATTATAGTGGATGGTTCTGCATAGAAATGTTTTTTTTTAATGAAAAGATGTACCCATATTCAGTTATGAATAATTCCATGCAGCTTCAACAATTATACAGTGTGTAATATTGTAATGATGGAAAGAAAAGTTTAAACTAGTTCAATATGGCCAAACAATTTACAATGCCAGGAAAGTCTTTGGAAATCTTTTAAATTTACAGCATCATCTGTTGAAATATTTTGAGTAATTGAAATAGACACGTTCTGACTACGAAAAAAATGCCGTCTGCTTTTACAAAGTTGTGGGTAGCCGAGGGACAATGCAGGGCCAAAGCCCTAAATCATGGCACCATGATGGTCGCTCGGTGAGCATTATGTGGCAGATGATGCCTTTGTGAAGTGTAAATGCACTTGACACGTCACTTTACAGCTTTTCGAGAGTGGTATCCATTAAATAATAGATGCCCTGTTGGTCACCTCTGCACCCACAGATGAAGAACCCAGTGCAGATACATGTACATAGTGGGTGTCTGTTATTGAGAACTTGGTTTCAATGGATTATTTTATGAATAATTTTTATGTCAAAAAATGTATACCTTTCATGAGGAAAGGTGACTTGTGCGAATTGTTTGAACATATAATATTTTGAACATTGAAGTGTCTAATATTGTGTAGGTTAAAAAGATATTACACCTTGGTACTTGGGCGAATTCGAATTCAAAAATAACAATTTTTCTCTTTAAAACTGTATCATAAGATTTTGGGCACACCAATTTACCAAAAAATATGGTTTAAAATAAAATCCACAAATGTACATGTAGCTTGTAATGAGCAAGCTATTTTAGTGTGCATGTACATAAAAGAACGCTACTTCAAAGTCACAGCCAAATTGCATGTAAATGAAACATGCAGATGAAAATGAAGTGCTTTAATTATGCTGCCAAATGGCCTTTTAAATACCATTTTCCATCCTAAATTGCTCGCTTTTTGAAGACATCGGCATATGATCAGCACAAACAGATCTGTTTCAATATCCACATGGTTTGGATATTAACAATTTCCAGATCCCAATTCTTTTGTACTAGCACATTTTTAAAAACATCTAAAGCTAATAGATATGTAAATTAATGTAGGTGTGTGGAAAAAACGTTTAAAATATCGATTTGCTGACTGTTTTTTGTTTTTGTTGATAATAAACTTGGAAACATCCACAAGTTTGTCAGCTTTTGCGAATGAACGAATGAACATATAATTGACTATAGAGCTGAAAACCAAACTTTATTTTCCATATGTATCATGAGATTAGTAATTAATGATGATGTAAACATGTATCGCCTTTATGAATTTCAATTTCTATACTTTGATAGAATTTTTTTCTATATAGATTGAATCTTAGCCAACTAATCTTGACGGACTTCACATATTTTGACTTATATTTTATAAAAGTCCACGTTTGTTTGCATCACAAACAACATGTAATACTCATGAAAAATACGACAAAACTTTAATAAACCTGCATGCTGGGCCGCCACTATGCATTTGAGCTACTTACTGGATTAGCGAGGCAGGGATCAGTGGATGGCATAATGGGTTAAGTAAGCTGTGATCAAATAGGTAAGGAAATACTCCCGCACATGGTAGTTATGGTCAGTTCCCCACTAAGCCACCAACTGACCACCGGATGTGACACCTAGTGACCACCACTGCCCGATAGTGGACGCTGGCCAGTATGAGTGGCATAATTGAGCATTGTTATTACAAGGGCGGGGCGACAGTGTAATGTGCAATTTGGTGGTGCCAGCTTTATAAGCTGTTTAATGGGCCGGCTTTAATGGGTTGTTATTTTAGGATTATCTACGTGGGATGAGTAAAGTGGGGGTTACATTGAATCCTGACATACTATTGTAATGCGACTCATTATTTCATGTTAGTTGATACGAGTTGTTGATATTTGCTTGGTCTGAAATTATGTACATATTGTTTGGAAGATTTTTATAAATTGAATGGATATCCATCACATTTTGACATTTGATAGTGATTAAAACACAGAAAAACATAGATATTTACAAGTAGCATTGACCAGAATAATGAAATCAACAGGAAGTATGCCCATTAGTGGGAGATCCAGCAGGTGGGGAGGGTGTCCATTTGAACTGCCCAGTCTTGTCCAACAGGCTGTTGTAGTATTGAGACAAAGCAAAGTTTTGTTAATTGCGGCGCAACTTTCTACTAAACATTTTGCTAAAATTATAACACCAAAATTAAATAAAGTACAAAGTACAACAACCCGAACTTCAGTTAAAATGAACTGTGTGTTCACCATATGACTCAAAGGGTCCTGGAACTTTACATTCACACCAGGTCATAGGTACTAATTGTCCTTCCCACCAAAAAGACTGGGGAGCATCCAAATAGTCTTCTTTACAGAGACTGCAGCTAAATGTCACAAGGCAATAAACATTAGTTTGTCCATTTACCAGACCATAAGTATGGGCAGCCATGTATCTTGTTTATTGTAAACAAGCTCTGATCATTAGTGCCCTTGGAGCATGCCGTGTGTCTTACCATGAAAGCGGTGGTTACTCTGACCCTCCACCATTACATATACGGCTAATGCCACACAAATTGACAGTGTTAGGCGCATTTTGTGTAGTTAACTTGCACAGTGTGTAATGAAAAATACTGGCTTTGCTTCTGAGCACATCAGTCCTGTGTACAAAATTGGTCGGGATTGGAAGCCAAACGATCGTAGCTTTATGTAAAATTTGTTCAGCTTTTTGATAATGGTGATTACTCTTCATTGAACTATAATGCACATACATGTGGAACATAAAAAAAAACAACATTTCTAAGTAAGGTCATGCATTGCTAAATTGGTATTACTTTGATTTGCTGTGGTCCTGTTCCACACTTACCAAAAGTTGCTTGTAAGGTCTTCATTTGACAGGAACATCACAATTTTGCTAGAAGCATGTCAATTCTTTGGTCACATGTGTGACCAGTTAGGTTTCACAGCTGCTGTCCTCTAAGGAAGTGCACAGCATTTGACAATGTACCGGTAAGTCTGCCATATGTGCTGTGACCTTTACTCTACTCCAAATGAGGTTGGGAGGATACCAACATGTAGTCTCCTAAACTCAATCCCAACTATAGTGTCATTGTCAACAGTCACATTGATTCTGACTTCCATGTAAGGCCTTCGCCTAATAGCTCAATTTCAGGAAGTCAAATGGATGTATCTGTTTTTGTCTTTCAATGGCTCTTGTTGATGAGTATTTATGTGCAATCATTAAGAGTTTTTGCTGTCTGGCGTCATTGTACAAATACAGAAAGACCACTTGTCTTGCGCTTAAAGGATCAAGAACTTCAACTAAGACATATTTGTTGGAGTTTCACACAACTTTAGATTTACTTCCAGGGTTATTACAATGCTACAGGTTACAGTTAATCTTTCTTATTTTGCTAAGGTTCATACTGTTCAACTGCTCCAGGCATAGGTCTAAATTCTCAGATCATTTACATTCTTTGGGTTGTGTGTTTACGACCACACCATTCATTGTATTATCTGGAGACAATGATTGTGAAGTGGAATGAGCAGTGTTAGGGTTGGTTCCTAGCGGCTGTGTTGGCCACAGGACATCAGGGATTAATTGCGAGGTTTGAGTTTGCCTGAGGTGCTTCTACTGTAGGAGCCACATAATTAGGCTGCTTCATGTTAGGCCATAACCATGGTGATTTTAGAATTGATTTCATTTTATCAATATTCAATAACAGTGGAATTTATGGATAATAAATACAATGTCTTTTGATGAGAAATATTTGTGTCCATTAAAAAATGAATGAAGTTTTTTAATTAACAAATTGTTTGATTGATTTGTAAGCATGGCATTTATATCATTTATATCTAATAGAAAACATAATGCGTACAAAATGTATGTATTCAATCAAGGTCTAAGAATATAGATTTTTTGCAATTACACTCTAACAAAACTGTCATCTGAGCAGTTCAGGTGGCAGAGTTGACTGGTGATTTAGCCTGAACTGCTAGGCGATTTGGTGCCGTATGGTTGTGGGTTCGAATCCCACCAGAGACTGTGTGATATAGTCCTAATCTGACTTGGAGTCAGAAGTGTAATGACTTAATTACATATAATGATATATTCTCAAGTCCAATAAATCATAAATCATTTCAAATTGCTTAAAACATCTATAACTATGATATTCAATTAATTTCATCACAGTCTATGATTTTCATTATCTGACTTGTCTTTGAAAACTTGATGTTCAGCTCACGAACTTCCGTTTTTTGCTGCATGATCTGTTAATAAGGTTTTAATATGAATACGCTCAAATTGTCATCATAAATACGATAATTGTGTTCATATCTTCCCTATCCAGATATTTTCAAAGGAGTAATATGCAGAAAATTAACCCAGAACAACTTCCTCTGTGAGCTCTTATGAACTTTCATTATGTTCACAATGGACACTCAACCATGCTCCTTTTCTCCAAATGGTGAATAGGCCGGCCTTGTAATCACCACACTTCCACTACTGCATAACTACCAATTAAGAAAATCATCATTTTCTCACTCTTTTGGACTCAAGACAGCTGTCGGAAAGAAAACATGCAGTTGGTGCAATGTTTATGACTTAGGTCTCTGAGAGAACTATGATTTTCACAGAGGGATTGTGTGATATGTTTTTTAATAATTCATTATACAAATATGATGCTCATTCTGCAAATTTGCGTTTGACAAATATATTGGAAATTTTCAAAGTGTATTTGCTATTGTTTGAATTATAATTTGAGCCTTTTGTATTCAACCTTCTGTCTTAATTGAAATTGTTGGAACTCTGTTTTCTTCATTGACATCTATAATCAGCCAGTTTATAGGTAGAAAACATAGGCTACTAAGAATGACCTGAGCTATAATGACAAAGCAGCTGGACACAGGATAATGTAAATCTTGTACTCTGCTCATGTCCTAATTGCTCTCTTTTTGTACTGAAAAAGGTCCAAGACATTATTTTTATTGAAAAGATGATAGTTTAAACATAAACAGTCTCTATACTTGGTATATAAATTAAAACATCGAGTATAAAATAAAAATGCTTTGAAATAATTTTTATGTCAAACATTTATTTCATTTGCAGCAGGGTTCTAAGATTACTTTTCGTTTTAATTTCCTGAATAATTCTCAATTCTTTTTTAAAAAGTACTGTTTCAGCACTTACATGTATTAGTTATCAATTCAAATTAATGCTGTAGAAATCCCTCTTCTGAAAATTATCACCTAATTATTGATCTGTTTAGTAATGAACTAAAAATTTATCATTTGAAATTACATGTACACATGTCAAGTTCCAGCCTGAGGGAAATCATCTGCTTCTTTGTTTTCACATCATTTTGTCAATTATAATCTCAATCTGAAAATGATTCAACTTTGTTAAGTCACATAATTGTTTTTTACAGACTTATTCTTGAATGATGAGCCTGTTAATATGATGCTGAAAACTGCATCACTATTAATGTGGAAACAACCTCTTTACAAATAAAAGTATGCAAGAAACATCCTTTAGATATTTCATAGTTGGACATTTTCTTATTGTGCACACAGGTTTAAATATACCTTAACTTCAGCCAAAATGAGTCATTTTCTTTCTATGCAGAAGTTGTCAAGACAGTGCATCTATGTATATGCCATTATGCCCTCCAAGGTTTTCCAAGGTTTTGAACAATTTCAAGAAAAAATTGAATGATGAAGAAAGAGAAGCAATTATCTAACATATTCCTCAGAATTGATCTTGAAGTATCTAGATTTGTTGTACAGCAAAATGTCTATACAACATGAGTGGCTTAGCACTTATGAAGAATTGATATGATGAAAATTAGTTATGAACTATGGTTGAATGCTAGGATTTGACAGCTTATGGCCTGGGTTCTGGTAACACTGCTAGGAGTGTAGCTTCAGAAAACAATAAATGTTCATATCAATATAGAAAATCATAAAGAATTTGGACCACTGACACAAAGAAAGCGGTGGCCTGAACCAAACCTGAATAAGCTTCTGGTGGCCCAGGACCACTGGGTTATCCTTATTGTTCAGTTGTGTGAACCTTATTTTATTTGTCTGTTATTCTGACTATTCACAGTAAAAATTGTTTATGTTCATTAGTATTTGAGTTGGTTGAGGTTTTTGTGGGTGACCATTTCCATGACGTGCGTGCCACATATGGCCAGGAGAACACCTATTGTAAGTGACAGCAATATTAATCCCTCCAACATAAAAAGAGGATAATTGGATTTCACAGAGTCGGCTGCCTTTTTCAATGCCTGCTGGGACCAAAAGTGATGAGAGGGATTTTGATTTCAAGAAAAGAGGATGAAGTGTTATGAAGTGGCGTTTGGTTTCCATATTTAGTCACTGGATTCCACACAGAACTGACCCCTCCCATTTGACCTGTGACCTCCTTAGGGAAAAAAATATTGTGCTGGCTAGGAAGTCTTGATAATGATTTTGGACTCGAGGGGATTGTGTTATAAATTCACTTAATATTTCATATTAATCATCAAAATGGAATACGAGTGTGGTGTGTATTTCTTAAATCAAGCAGTTGTTATCCACTTCTTTTTGTCTTGTGTTGAAATGATAGACGCACTTGTAGCTTTGGTTATTTCTTTATGACCTATTTATTCAACTGAATAATAGGTATCATGGATGATTTGATTCAGAAAATAATCACAACTAGTGTTTTTTGAGCCACTTCTCGGTTACGCCCTCTAATTTGCATAAAGTCTTTTCTTCTGATCTCAATGTCAATTAGGGAGTGTGGTGTCACCAGGTGTTTTTACGCTACAATTTGACACTTTTCACAGATCAAAAATGAAAGCTAACACAGTGATGGACAGATGTTAGAAATCCGATTTAGGAGAAACCACTAGTAGAATAGGAATATTAGTACAGGCGTGTGCCAAAGTTTCAAGTTTCAATGAACACTAAGGGCCATTAAATTTGACTTTGCTGCCTCTTCAAATCTTTTCATAACATAAAATCACCAAACTATAGATGCAATTCTCTTTGTTTAGTGATAAAAATAATGTCAAAGAAGTTATGAATTATAAAAAATCCGAATTGGGAAAGTCTACTTTTGTAAAACAATAACTTGTTAAATGAAGCAACGGATTGAAGCATTTTTTCCTTATTATAACACATTTTACGCAATGAGTATTGAAAATCAGCTCAAAGCAGAGTGTTGCGTGTTGAAACTGTCAGAATGCTGCGCCTGTCAGTAGAACAAAACCATCAGCACACTGTCACTAAGAATGCAGATTTTTATCCAAGTGTCAACAGGCGGATCCATAGAGACCTGTGGATTAGTGCGCTTGGTTGCTACACATCAAAACGTTCATTTCATTGCCACCATCTCTCATGCCTGGTAATTCATTTGATTAGCAACTTTATGGATGAACTCTTTAATATGATTCATGGTAAAAAAAAAGTGAACTGCTGCGTGGTGGTGGCTACTGCATACACCTATTGTATTGGCGGCATGCAATGGTTGATGCACTGTAAGAACATGTGCATTTTTGTAATCCTTTTGGAAATAGATGAGTCATTTTTTGCTCTTCAAGCATAACTGGAGTATGGACATTTTTTTCAGTGTATAAATTTATTGGTGAACAAAATTTCTGGTGAAATAAACAAGAAGAAAACTATCACATGAGGTCGTGTATAGATGTATTTCACGATAAGCATAAATGACAAATGTGAAGCAAGAAAATTACCACCATTTATTCCATCTAAACATAATAATCAGTAAAATCACCAATAAATCATCACGCATTGCATTTAACAAAGAAATAAAGGTCACACATAAATAAAATGTGAATCAAGTTTGCTGGCGGAATGGTCAACCCTAATATGGAAGCCCCACGAGACCAATGTATCTCTATTATCACTAATGTTCCTGTCCGTGGAATGGCCACTTAATGACTTAATGCACCCTCAATCGTGACACCTCGGCTTTTAACCGATGCCCATATTATAATCCGCTTGCCGTTTCTTACATTAAGCTTACTATGAAATATGTACGACAAATCTGGATTGTAATAAACGGATTGGAAACGTTAAAACTTGTTTGTTTTATGACTTTTGATAGCAGAAAATGAGCGTCTTGATATTTATTTGGCTACGAAGTACGAATATGATTTATGTATTCATCATTGAGTATAATTGAAGTTTTTAATGCTAGTGATATGTGTTTTATTCACAAGAATATTTACAAGAATATTTTACCAGGCATGCATAATGTCGTAGTTAAAATTGGTAATGGTTGTGTTGAGCATTACTCTTTTCATGTTGAATGACAGATACTTTTCCAAATATAATCTATTATGTATAACGTTGCATGTATGTGCCTAAAGATATATGTGTACTCATTACAGTTTCATCCTGTTGCATCTTCCACTGTATATAGATATTGTTACTCATCAGGTGGATGATTACAAAACAACGATGACTCAAATGAGATTTTATTTTTAGAGCAATTTGTTTCAGGCATACTCACCTAAACGAAAAAAGAAGGATTTTTATTTTGTGGTGGCTACTTAATGATAAACCACTAGGTTCTATGCTTGATTTTTTTTATGCAACACACATTTTTAAACGTTTACAGGTAATAGAACGGACGGCAAGAGAAGTTCTGTATAGAAGTCTAAAAGTACATGCGTAAAATGGGTCCTTAAGTTAGTGCTCTGGATCTTTCATAAGGGCTAATTTGTGTTCCTGGTTTATTTTTAAAAGATGTAGTGAATACAATGTTAAGTTATGGCTTTATTGTGTGTCTCATGTTTTCATGTAAACAATCTCCAGCACTAGAATATGTATATATATCAAATCCATAAATCTTACTCTATACACTCCCAGATAGCTGCATCCTTTGATAGGCATAGCTCTACTGGACACCAACACAATCATGTACGATTTACAGAAGTGATGGTCCCATGATGAAATGCAGATCATCTATGGCTAAGTAATACAAGGAAAAAATCTGGTGTGAACAGAATGTCTGATGAAAAGTGCATTGGTATTGGTCGAGGTGTGGACACATAGATCAAGGTCGACTACCGGGTCACAGGTGCTTATCTGTGGTGCTGAGTGGTGCAGGTTCACTTATGACATCATACGGCTCGGCTGAGAGCAAATGATATCTGTTAGAAGTTTATGTTTGGCAATTTTGGTTTATGTTTGTAATTACATGAACGCTAATTGATGTCTACACACGTATTTTATGTTTTTCTGGATGAAAATTACATTAATACAAATATATTGCAAGTTTTTTTAATCTGTATCTGCTTGATTGATCATGAGATCATGAGAATACATGTGTAATCATTTTGTTTGAGCATGTATTGGTACTAGTGCCGACCATACTGATTTCGCCCAAACAACCTCTTCGATACATACATGTATACATGTACTAGATATTCTTCATATTTAAAAGAAGTTGTAGAGATCACTTTGGTTATTTTTTTGCACACTATCAGCACCCTATTTGCTTGATGATAGAATGATAGATGTGACCTGGCATTAGCAATCATCCAACTATGTGGTTGTGGATCAGGGTGGGCCTCCGCTTATCTGGGAGACGACAGATCAGGATCTTCATCACACATTCTTGTTGTGACCTCTTCCTGTGTAAAACTTGTACTAGGTTACGTAGTATTTTGAATATTACAAAGGCAATATGATGTTAGAAATTAGAATTAATACTGCATAGGCAGATATTGATGTGTGTGACACTGGTGTGTGTATTGATTTGATTTGATTTGATATTCTTCAGGGAACTAATGTTCCTAGGATAGCACATGAAAGTGTACATATATATGTAATGCTTATTTCCAATGTGGTCCTTCTTTGTTTTGGCAGGTTAGGTAACCAACTGAGCCAGGGGTGTACTGGAGGGATCACACTAGCTATAGTTTTCAAACTAGGTGAGTTCTTTTTACGTGCAGAGGGATGACTGTCCTCTACACGGGACACGCTTTAACGAGGCTTCCGAACCTCCCGCTTGGTGTCGTCACCGTCTTGTATGATATACTCGACAGCAGCGACACGCTGTGTGAAAATCGGCAGTACAGTGGCAGGCCTTGCGATGTAACTTTTTGGCGCCACGAGTCTGCTGAGGCAGGGGCGCGAACTTCTGACGCAGGAAGCTCCTGTTTGTTGGTCGTGCGCGCTAACCACTGTACTAACGAGCTAGATGTAATCAGAAATACATGAAGAGGCCTCTATCTATTTCTATACAAGAATACAATAAAACAATATTATTAAGTGCTAGGTGAATAGGTGCCACAGTGGTAGTGGTCCAGGGTTCGAGTCCCGGCAGAGGCTATGTGATATAACCCTATATGCTTGGCGAGAGATTTTTCTCATGTCTAATATTATGAAAGTCTTGTGATGTTCAATATTATTACTTTAAATCTATCACTTTTGATGATTGAGAGAATGAGTGTGTGAGGGACTACATACATGTACCAAAGAACAGTAGAGAATACTTACAAAGATATTTTCCCATGCATGAAATTCACCAATCACTGAAGTTGCTTCACAAGCTATAAAATTCACCAATCAAATGCAATTAGTTGCAAGTCATCAAGAATATGCCATGTGGTTTGTTGTGTGCTGCACTATTTACATTGATGTCACATTCAGTTCATTGTATGCCATAGAATGCAGGACTACATGGGGTATTGTAAACTACAGTAGAAATTCTTTATCTCAAATGCATAAGGATAACAGTAAAGTACTCGAGATAGCCAACTTTGGAGATAACAAACTTTTATCCGTTCAATATGCAGTTGAATGGAAACGTAAATAACCTCAATATAACTCAGAAAATTCAAGATAAGCAATATCAAGATAACAAGCTTCTACTGTAGTTATATCACCCATACATTTTTGACCCACTTAGGGCCCTTGTGATATTCATTGATGCCGGGCGTTCAGCTGATCAGATCCAGAGAACCATTGAGGCTCCACACAGAACGTTGAGCCGTGCTGGGTTTAATCTCTGACAACGCTGGCATTTAAAGGTGATCCACAGTCACAACGCAGTACCATAATCATCCGTCTTCCTACTAAAGAGCTGTACATAGTTACCACTCTGCTCAGAAACATGGTTTTTGCTGACTAGAGTTATGGACTTAGCTTCGATGACTTCATTGAGGGAATATGAATTTTGCTGGAAGACTACATGATAGTAAATAATCTAAGCTGATGGTTTATCTCTTGTGAATAGCAGTTGTAAGTTAATTCTGCTACTGATTATGAATTACAGATGTACTTTGGAAAAAAAATTGCTGAAGCTATTAAAATTGATGAATAGGATTAACAAAACATAACATGCCAAAGTCAGTTTATATTATTGCCGAGTAATGAGTTCTGCTGTTGAGATTTTTATAATTATTAACCAATAAATTTGTCATTTCTATAAAAGAATCATCAAAATTTAGTGTTGGAAAAATTAAAACGTGTATTTCTTTGTATAATTTCAAAATTCTATATTTCTTGTCATTGTATTATACAATATGCACTCCATTCATTAAAACTGCTCTTAAAAGCTTTTATCATGATGTTGCATAACCATGATCATAACTTGATCACAGTTCTTGTGAACAAGACATTCAACATGGGAGGAATAAATGAGGTGTGATGCGATCTGTCGAGCTTGCGGGATGAGGTCACAAGTCATAGTTATTAACTGGGCTGGGCTGACAGCAACAGGGTGGATCATGATGGTTTTCCAGAGATTGCATTTTTTTATGTTTACGGGTACCTATTGATGAATATAATGGACATCAAAAAGGTTGTTATACAGGAATGATTTTAAACTAGTTCCCAAGCCACATATCTATATATTTATATGCTAATTTTAGCGTGTTGTCTGGCAAACTCTTCTTTAACCTGACTAGCTAGACCCCGTTTGATTAGAGGAGACGATTCATGGTACAAGGCAGTATTGGAAGTTTATAGTTTTGATGGACAGAATTGTGCTGTTGGGTTCATGTGGTCACAGGTATAAACTACTTCATATTTATTATTGTTAAACCCAATGGTTCAGTAAGTATATGTTTGAATGTTTTTTTAATTTAAAACATTTATTCTTTCGTTGTGAAAAAAACCCACATTGAATTTGGAAAATTTGTATGGTTTATCAATTTTTTTTCAGCCTAATAGAACATAGAAAAGAATACATGTATATAGTGGTGTATTAATTCTTTTTGTATTATTTTAGTTCATAATTGACAAAAACTCGACAGCGTATATTTTGGAATAGATATTTCAGTTCAATGCAAATTGACAATATCAATAGATATTTGAAGATGAAGATGTTACAAAGGCATCATCACTACACATGCGAACAAACAATGCTTATCCCACAGAACTCCTTGTTCCTTATCATGGTTACAAAAAATATTTCCAAAATCTTTTGCCACCACTATTAATTCATTTCTTTTTATTAATAAAATCGCATTCTTATCATGTCCATGCTAAGACCGTAATGCCAAGGTGTTATGAATCTTTTATTTCTGTCACCGCAGCTAGAAAAGCTGCTATCTTGGTGCATGATGGATTGTTCACTTGATATTCAATGATGATGACCTTTCCATCATACACAAGTATTCACTTAGTGAAGACGCCTTGCATGTTTTCTTTTTCCAAACACATGAAGTCGAGATTGGTAACATAATTAAGAGGAAGCGAAAATGATGTAGTGGATCTAAAAGCATGACCATGCAAATGAACTGCTACTAAAGTTGATGCTGAATGGAGTAAAAAGGAATCATGAGGCAAAAATTGTTTTCCTTTTGCTTTTAATTCTGAAGAAGAATATTAGTTTACTATTTGTTTTTTAAGATTTCTCAATCTTTTTATGTCATCAATATGAAGTAAAGTCTATTTGAGGATTGATGATTCAAATGAAATTTTAACTCGTATGAAAACATACATGTATGAAACCGAAAGCTCATTTTTGAGATGATACATAATACTAGTTGTATCATGTAACATTTCATTTCTATGCTCAGTATTTTGTCGCTTGCCCTTAATGAAGCTAATGCTTTGGAATATTATAATTTTGGTTCATGATCAGTTCTATTTACATGTGTATCATCAGTTGGGTACATTAAAAACTTTCGTCTTCCTTATGGAGGATCTAATGGGAAAAATATTACTACCGGTAATTTATATTTATACATTTATCCACATTGCCAGTTGTCTGTTAGTTACCAGCTAAATTTTTCCAATTAGTTATCTGAAAAAAAAACAACAACAAAAATCACTGACATATGCATCATGAAAGGAAACTTTGCAAAGGATGTTGTTACACAAATTTATGACGGTAATTTTCCAATTTTAGCCTTCCGCTTGAAGAATTTAGCATACAATGGAGTACCAAACCTTTTAATGCACAAAACCATCAGTGTATCCCTTTTCAAACATGGATGTAAGTAATGGCAGGTATTAGCTCAGGTTATGAGCCCATGCCATAATGCATTTCGGCCCATCAAATGCCTGTTATTTGGTGGCGTCTGTTTGATGTTGATAGAATTTTATGTCATCTTGTGAGCATTTAGATTTTTGGTAATCAGGTTGAGAATGTTTTTCTTTTCTTCTAGATTGGCGATGATAGAATGATGCAATACCATAGATCTTCATAACTTACAAGTAGGACAACTACTTCCTGCAACAGTGGTGAATCACAGGAATGGGATGACTGTAAATCAAAGCAGCATCATTAATAAGGTAAATGAAATATGCATTCTTGGCATTTCTTTGTCGCAAATCTGGACCATGCGTTTTGAATTTTAAAGCCAATTATGCACACCGTTTTATGATTTAATGAAGGAAGTTTTATTTTAAAACCTTTGTTGTATCCTTTAAACTTCTAGATCAGAAGTTTCTTCTGTACTTTAAAAATAACTTACTTCCTTGTGCAGTTCATTTTTAACTCTGTTGAATGAACAAAAAGTGAGAAGAGCTGTTTTTCCAAGAGCATCTACTCAGTGCATCCATCAAGAATGAATAAATCAAAACAGTTTGTAAAGTAAAGCCTTGTTAGGTAATTGTGTGCAACATATCTGACTGCAGCTTGTTAAAAGGCGATACCCCGCTCCCATGCTCGGGTAATGATTAAACACCCATCAGTGTGGGCAAAAGCAAGCGGAGCGCCACCGCCTTCTTTGGTTGCTGGCTTAATTTGTCCAGCCAGTTCGTCGATCCATCACGCGGAGACAGGAGGCAGGTGTTTCTACTGCGATTCCTGTCTAATGTGGCATGCAGCGTTGCACCGCTTTTCTCCTGTAATGCTCAGATCATGGGTGATGAATACACAGCTGGTGTTATTCGCCTGTTCCACACCAAAAGCGCCATTGATGGCAGTAGTGTACAACACTTCTCAGCCACATATAGAACTCTGCATATAGACTTATGGTGACTGTTTTAATTCTAAATCTCAACTTTACAAACCACAACTACAATTTCATCTTGTCCTAGTTTTCAACTTGATTATCCTTAATCGTATAGCAGGTACTCCTGAAACACACCTAGCAGCTTTCATTGACAAATGACAGATGTGTGTATCACCACCAACCGTCCTGTCCCTGTAGTGTACCACTACAATTTGTGTATTCCAGGCGATGCATTTGTCTGTATTTCCACTCTAATGCCTTCTCCATGGAGACCTTATTAGTCCTGTGGCTGTGTTGAAATTTCTGCCAACTGTGGGTGAGATAATCTAATTGGCGGCAAAACTGTAGTCATACGTTGGAAGGCTTTCGCCCAAAGGGACCTGGTAAAATCCATTACAAGTTGTGTATATATACATGTAGCTATGCAACAGCTGTATTATTAGATAGGATTCTGTAGGATTCTGTTAACGACTACGTGAATGAAGTTAGAGAAATTCCTGGTTCAACTTGCACAGAATATATAATAACAATTAGAAATATGTATTGATTGATTATTTATTATGTTGATTTACTTTTGCACTTGTAAATCCCAATCAAGGACTCTGTATCATGTGATAAGGGCTATATAGTGCCATTGAGTTGGGTTTTAACTCTTTTCAGCAGCCAAATATATAGATTATTACATGTATAGCACAAATTTAAACACATTCAGTTATCCTGATGTGGCTAAAATCATACCGGTAAGTGTGTTTATTGATGGCTGTGCTTTTAGTCTTTTAGTTTGATGTTTGGTATGGAGAGGGCCACTACATGTATTGTCCATTCGAACAGGACCATTCAAGATGCATCCCCATACTACAATTATTGCAGGTCTTAAATTTGCTAGATACAATTTACAAAACATAATTTAAAAGATCTGGATAGGAAAAAGCAATGGCAATGCAATGATCTGGTGAAAAACTACATCATTGTTATGATAGAGCATTTATATCCTAAATGACATGATTACCATCGGTCTGTTAGATGCATGTTCTCACACTCTCTGTGTCTTTAATCACAGCATTTTAACAGAACCTTAATCAGTCCTGGAGATGGCACAGAATAAAGAAGCAAACAAGACAGATGTGTGTTTTCTGAACAGCAATTGTGATTCACTGGAACAATTTTTGTGTTCACACCAAGATACAAAATGACCAAAGACTCATTTGTCATTGAAATAGAATCATCAGCAGCCTGCCAGTTGTCATTAAAATACAGATATGTTGGAAAACCGAAAGCAATTGTGGTTTTCTGCCTTCTAAATGAATATGTTTTATGGGAGACTTGTTGGTGCATCGTGTCCATGTAGAATGCTAGATGTGATGGCTTAATTGTTGCTGGCACCTGAATGTTGTCTAGAATGTTGTAAGAATTATTGTTTGTTTTTTTGTTTAAGAGCTAATCAGATCGAATCACAATGAATACTCATAGAAGATTTGCAGGAAGTTCATTTGTATTTCATCTTCTGACTGTAGATGTCAATTGTCTGTTAAATTGTTTGTAATGGAACTTCATGAATGCTGACACAAAGCACTGTTTGCAGAAAAAAGCCTTGAAACCAATTCCAACTGCAATGTACAAAAAATGTACACATATCCATATTGTTCAGTGTGATGCAATTATTAGTTAATAGTGCAATACCTGGTTCCCATGATCTCACCTGGACTCCATAAAAATAGCTCAATTCTATTTATTTCAAAGACTTGGCCTTCAACAAAAGCCATGTGCACTCCGTCCGCCTAATGCACATAAAAGCAGCAATGTGCCGTGATCCGCCTCCGATCCCGTCTGTTCATTGTCACCTCCCACCTCATCCGGCTCCCAGCATGTGCACTCACATGGTCCAGATTCCACTTCTTTCTGGATCATGGCTTCACAGCGAAGTCTGACTTTGGTCGGCATTGTCAGCCTTGTGATTGTCTGCTGCTCATCTGCTTTGAAGATCGTCCAGGTTAAGTCGATTAATGTATCTTACATGTAGGTGTTTGCTGAAGCATAGCATTTTTCCTTTTTTCTGGTTCATGTATTGAGAGTGTTTTGGAATGTTATCGCCTAATGTACCATGTATTACTGGTTGCATATATTACTACTGGGCATTATTGAGGCTATAATGGAATATAATAAAAGCATATTAAACATTCAATGTGCGGATGCCGTTCTATTCTTTGTGCACTTTTAAAATAGAATGTGGACATTCATCTTACTGATCGTACCATGACAGGTAAATGCCACAGTGAAATACCTTGTGACACAGATATATCATTTAGAAGAAATCTTGTGTACAAATATTTAATTACAGAATATATGTAATTCTTTTTCATTGTAATGAATGGCTTAATATGTATTGTCTCTCTAAAGTTGCAGCTCATTGAAAGTGACTATATATTTCCACTTCAGTAATGAGACAAAGTTCTAAATAACAAAAAAAGATACGATTTCAAATTTATGTACATCACTTTCACACTTCTTATTTCATTGTATTTTACAAACACATAATTGAATAGCTTTGAAACTACAGTTCTCATTTGTGATCATCTACATGGAGTCCCCTGAGTGGGGCTCGGACTCTTGACCGTAAACTCGCGTTAGAGATTGTGGGTTCAATCTTCTGAATGTAAGTTTTGTGCTTGTACAGCAAGAAGAAGGCAAGCATCATGCTAAGTGAATTCCTCTCGGTATTCACTAACGAAGATACCTCTTCAATCCCTACCTTACCTGGGACACCTTTCTCACTGATCCACCAGCTAGACATACAGGTTGGAGGAGTAGCCAAGTTACTGGCAGGCCTAAACCCAAGCAAGGCATCAGGACCAGACTGCATATCCGGACAAGTCTTCAAGCACCTAGCCGCAGAGCTTGCCCCGTGTATCACTGCTTTGTTCAGACAGTCCCTGGCCAGTGGACAGCTCCCCAGAGACTGGATGGATGCAATCATCTCACCAGTGTATAAGAAAGGGAATGTGCACCTAGCCTCTAACTACAGGCCCGTCTCACTCACCTGTATCCTGTGTAAGGTCATGGAGCATATCATCTGTAAACATGTACTGAAACACCTGGAGCGGCATGGTATCCTGACCACACTGCAACGTGGATTTCCAAGTGGTCATTTGTGTGAGACTCAGCTCCTAATCACAGTAGATGATCTGATGAAAGCATATGACAGCAGAGCCCAGACCGACCTCGCCATCCTGGACTTCTCCAGGGCCTTTGACACTGTTCCACATGAACAGTTGCTGGGCAAGCTAGAGTTCTATGGCATTAGAGGAGTGATCAACGAATGGGTGAGATCATTCTTGACCGACCGCCGCATGTGGGTTGCCATAGACGGAGAGACCTCGCCGAAAGAACGTGTCGCCTCAGGGGTACCCCAGGGGACAGTGTTAGGTCCCCTGTTGTTCTTGATCTTTATCAATGATCTACCCCAACAAGTCTCGCCAGGCACCAGAGTGCGTCTATTCGCAGATGATTGTCTAGTGTACAGGAACGTCAGTACAGTAGAAGACCAGGTATGCCTGCAGCGAGACTTAACAGCACTAGACAACTGGGCAAAGAGGTGGGGCATGCGTTTCAATCCCGCGAAATGCAACATCATGAGGATTTCAAGGAGCAAGCAAGTCATTACCAAGCTGTACGAACTGTGTGGAGTCATACTGGAGGAGGTGGTTGCTGCCAAATACTTAGGTGTGACCATTAGCAACAACCTCGAATGGAGCAAGCACATCGCCATTGTGACGAAGAAGGCTAGTAACACCCTCAGCTTTCTCCGGCGTAACCTCCGCTACTGTCCCAGAAAGGCCAAGGAGACCGCGTACCTGGCTTTAGTGCGTTCCACCATTGAATACAGCAGTGTGATATGGGACCCACATCTCCAGAAAGACAAAGACCAACTGGAGAAGGTTAAAACAGAAGAGCAGCTCGCTTCGTGACAAACACATATGATCGCCAACGCAGTGCCTCTGATCTGCTTCAGAAGCTAGAATGGCCAACCCTGGGGCACCGACGATCTAACCAGAGGCTTACAATGATGTATAAAGTTGTCCAGGGACTTGTGGCAGTGCCAGCAACATCGTTAGAGCCAGCGGACACCAGGACCAGAGCGAACCACGCATTTAAGTTTCGGAGTATAGCAGCAGCCACCACGCAATACAAACACTCCTTCTTTCCCCGAACAATACCTGTGTGGAATGATCTGAAGAAGGAGGTGGCGGAGAGTGGATCTTTGAACATGTTCAAGGACCGGCTGCCCTAGCTATGTGGCACACACTATCATCGGCGGGATATCCCACCAAGGAATTAGCCGATTATTGAATTGAATAGAATAGAATAGACAGTACTGATATCGGAAGAAGGATACAGAAGAATGATTTCGAGAATTACGGTACGATTTCTTGTGTTTTTTTCCTATTTCTTCTCATTGTTGCGACTATTACAAAAATAAAAAGGTTCTGTCGCTTCCGCAAATTACGGCTTTCTTCATAACTCGCCTGAAGTTACGTTTATTCCGATTATTCCCCTTATATGACGATTTTACGGAGGTTCCCGTAATAAAAAGAATATTTCTAAAAGTTCAAATTTACGCCAACATTTTGACAGCTTTTCATTTCAATTGGGTGTCTGTGTGGCGTTCGAAAATAAATGAGAATGGTTGAACAAATCATTTATGAGCTGTTTTCATAAGAAAAATTCTGATTATTACAATTTTGATAAATCAACTATTTGAATTAATCAAACTTTGTTACAAATTGAACCACGCCAATCAACTACCTTCTTCGATATCCGTATGTACATTTGAAATGACAGTCATATATCACTTGAGACAGATTTAATGCTTAAATTGAACTAAACAATATGTCTTTTTAGAATAACTGTGAATCCACAAATGAAGTCACTGGGTGGTCACAAAGTGCTCTTTGATTGTTTCTTAATTCTGATGAAGTGCACTTCAAAAGTAAAACATCAACATTTGCTTTCTTTAACAGCTATTGTACGCTGATAAGAAATAGTCATAAATTAAGTGACTCCATTCAGCATGGTAGTTGTACTTGACGTGAAATTGGTCATTCAGTTCTGCTTAGTTTTGCCTTTTATAGATATTTAATGACATCATGAATCCATAAGCTCATGATTTATGTTAAGTTGAAGTTAACACATCCAGTAGTCTACTTTATCAGCTAATGTTTTGCCAAAGTTATTTTTTGGTATTTCTTTTACAAGGGTTACATGTTTTCACCCTTGAAGAATATGTTTCTAAGACCAATGTCTTCATTATGATCCTAAATTGAGAAATACAATTAAATGTACATGTTTATGTGTTTGTAGATGTGAGAATTATAAAGTCGATTATATGAGCATATAGTAATTGCAACATATTCATATGGTACATGTTCATGTACAAATCCACATTACTACTATTATATAGTAGTATAGTATAATTTGTATTGTATAGTGTTTGTAAACCATACACCTCTCCTATGATGCTGGGGCCCATGGACAAATCCCACAATCTTTCAACACACTGTTGAATTGACTTTTACCTATTTAATGAGTAGATACCACAGCGCAATAAGTAACACTTTAGAGATGAGAGTGCTCAGCACTTGTCAGAAGCAAGACCAGGTAACAAATCCAACTCCCTAGCTATCTCTAGCGACTGGTTGTAGGTGCGACTAACCCAAATAAAAATGATCATGAAAGTATCGATGGGTTCTACTACTGTCTACATAATAAGTACTGCAAAGTGTACTAAAGTGAAACAAAATACATAACAGCAGTAGCCTGAACTGTTATTGTATACAAACATGATATTAAATCAGTGTTCACTCTAGAATTGCAAAAGTGAGGGAACATTTCGTGCAATCATCCCACTCTAGTTTAGATAGTGATTAGATTACCAAATAAAGCTTTCATTGCTGATTAATTTATATAACATTAGAAATGTGAACATTGCATTAAAGAAATGCATCAAAAAGGTCATAACCTTTTCTACATGGCTGCCACGACATTTTACCTGCCACATTCCGATCACCAAAGTGTCTTTCAGCAGGTCCCCTCTTGAACCTCACTGACGCAATGAGCGTCTGAGGCTGGATTTGTGATACTCAATAAACGCGTGTTAAATCATGTGGAGGGCAGGGAGGGCCAGTGTGTACATCACATCAAAGTAGGTGGTCAGTGTTTGTAGCTGCTGTGATCAAGTCAGCAGACAAGCCAATGTTCTGCTAAATCAGGGATCAGACAGCCTTAGGAGGTCCGCAGCAATGGAGTCATCCATTCTTTTAACAAAAATAATGTTATTGGTATATGAAGCTGTATAAAGAGTGACCACTGAATATGTTGTGATAAAATTGAAACTCTCGTCGACTCAGCAAATTTTACATATACCAATACATGTAGGTATCTAAAATATGTTTTTCAGCATTACTCTGGAAACTTTATCTTTGAAACTGGATGTGAAAAGATCTAAGGGACTGCACAAATTTTGGACCTTTCATAAAGAAAAAGAAGTCTGGAAATTCCATAGTAAATTTACAATCATGTAAATGCCCACACTATACATTGACCATTTTTAAACTGAAAAACCCATGTGCATTATTTTTGATGATCTTGTGCAGTAATCGACATTTGAGCACAATCTTTTGACTATTAATACTTTATATAGAACTTAAATGATTTCTAATAATCGAAAGTAGGAGATTTTTAACTACATTCTTTGTTTGAAGAAAGTGTTATGATATATTGTGTAATCAAAACTTATCTATTATTTTATCAAATAAAACAAGTGATGACATTTTTCCTCAACAAAGAATGACATTTCTTCAAGAATGTTTTTTTTTGTTCAAATTTTATTAGCGGCAACAGTCTTCACAAGAAGATAGAAAAAAAATGTAATTGTAGTACATGAAATATCAGAAGGCCATCTGGAGAATCACTGATGATAGATTTGATTTGAAAATGTCTGCTTTATGCTTAGTTTATCTAGTATTACATAGAAATAAGAAAACCGGAAAGTAGCAAAACGTTGATGGACAAATTTATCTGGCTTCAACGTACTGTTTTGTGTATATTACAATTTCTATGTGCATGACTGATATACCCAGACAACACGCTGGCGACTGAATACACAAAATCATCTGTTTTAGTCATATTGTATCAAAAATGATACATGTATGCTCATTTTACATAAGCATGTGTCAACTTGTACAGCATTTGAGAAATGATTATGGTAAATACCATTTGTATGTAAGAAGAGAAGAAACAGTTACTGAAGAAGTTGTGTGATGAATATACATCTATAAATATGAAATTAGGATATTTTGTGGCATGTCATACAAGAATGAAAGAATGGTCGTCTATCATCAAAGTAGGGTTGCTTTAATCAAACTTGGCAAATGATAAAGGTCACCTTCATTACATGCAGTAAAGTGGGACAAGGTTAAGACATGCAAAGCATACATTGATACATTCACGTATTAGCCCATAGTTGCATCAAGATTAAATCTCTGTATGGAACAGATTTACTGTAATCATGGATGCAGTAAACTTGAGGAAAGACATCGAAATAACGTATTATTAAATGTAAAGTATAGTAAGATCTATAAACATATTTTATTTTAAAAAAAATTCGATTTGGTGCGGCAAAAATGCGACATGAGCTGTCTCCACGTCTTTTCAGTTAATTTATTACCACCAGTCATAAATACCAAACTTTAGCTAGGAGGTCAAATGAAATAATTTTAGTTGAATTTTAGTTGATGTCAATGTTACCATTAAGGCACACTTCCCTTACAGTACATGCATATATATTCAAAGGCAAAAGCAAAAGGATTAATAGACAATTTGTTTTTCCTGGTATAACTAGGATACACGGATGTAATTTATTTTCCATTACCAGCATATTGAAATTTATTTGACATAAATCTATGAACTATGAGAATGTTTGATCCTAATATCATAAAAGCATATCTTCATTTAAAATCTGACCATTGCATGTGCACAAATGTGGTGATTCTTTCATTTTTTTTGCAGCTTTGTGCATTACTTTAATTGTTCCATTAAGTAAACTTTATCTTCTTAAAATCCTTTTTCAATATCTAACCTTATCTTTCATGGGTGTTTAAATCCATTAGATTTCAAACAAATTATAACAGCTTTTTTCAATAGTCCTTTCTTTGGATCCACCTGTGTTAAAGAGCGTATCGTTAAGGGGTAATTGCTCAGTGGTTCACAGAATTATGCCAATTTTCAAACAGATGTTACCAATCCAGCAACATTAAATGCTCTCTTTAACAACAGCCAGACTCACAAACGGTTGCAATTATTTCTTTGAAATCGGATAAAGGCGCTTTTTGCAATCATCACTCTTTCCACTGTAATTAATGTGTTCCTCCAAAATGCTTGCTGACCTGGTTGACAAAGGCTATGGGGAAATCTTTTTGAACTGGTGGATGATATAAGGTGATTTTGGTTGCATAATGGAGCCAATAATCTCATAGCTGGTGAGTCTCAAAGGAAATGAGAGCGATAAATGTTTAAAGCTCATAATTATGAACTAAATCATGACCATAAATTAGCTTAAGGCTCAGTTCAGTCAGTTTTCAAAAACAGAAGATCTGTTTTCTTTGATTAAAAAAGGGCTTTTACATGAGTTGCCCTCTTTTCCCATCGCAATATCATTAGTACCAGAATTACAGAAGAAAGTTCAATACTTTATGTAGTTCTGTTTGCCAAATTTGTTACATGTATACAATTTCACCTGATCAATGTGTTTCTTTTACCTCTTGGAATGATTGGATGTAGTTTATTGTATTCTTATTTTTGCTACATGTATTTTCTGCTGTGTCTTCACCATGTTGTTTTATATGACATGAACATGTAGCCATGAAACACAAGGTAATGTTATTTTCATTATTCATTTTTATGACCATGGAAAATATCTATATGTGGTGATAAGCTTGTGTTCTTATTGTTAAAGTTTGTTAAA
>CM032660.1:47575872-47591708 GCA_019095985.1 Streblospio benedicti | reverse complement strand
GTCAAATGAAATAATTTTAGTTGAATTTTAGTTGATGTCAATGTTACCATTAAGGCACACTTCCCTTACAGTACATGCATATATATTCAAAGGCAAAAGCAAAAGGATTAATAGACAATTTGTTTTTCCTGGTATAACTAGGATACACGGATGTAATTTATTTTCCATTACCAGCATATTGAAATTTATTTGACATAAATCTATGAACTATGAGAATGTTTGATCCTAATATCATAAAAGCATATCTTCATTTAAAATCTGACCATTGCATGTGCACAATTGGTGATTCTTTCATTTTAACAGCTTTGTGCATTACTTTAATTGTTCCATTCGTAAATTTTATCTTCTTAAAATCCTTTTTCAATATCTAACCTTATCTTTCATGGGTGTTTAAATCCATTAGATTTCAAACAAATTATAACAGCTTTTTTCAATAGTCCTTTCTTTGGATCCACCTGTGTTAAAGAGCGTATCGTTAAGGGGTAATTGCTCAGTGGTTCACAGAATTATGCCAATTTTCAAACAGATGTTACCACGTCAACAACATTATAAATGCTCTCTTTAACAACAGCCAGGATCACAAAAGGTTGCAATTATTTCTTTGAAATTCGGATAAAGGCTGCTTTTTGCAATCATCACTCTTTCCACTGTAATTAATGTGTTCCTCCAAAATGCTTGCTGACCTGGTTGACAAAGGCTATGGGGAAATCCTTTGAACTGGTGGATGATATAAGGTGATTTTGGTTGCATAATTGGAGCCAATAATCTCATAGCTGGTGAGTCTCAAAGGAAATGAGCTGATAAATGTTTAAAGCTCATAATTATGAGCCACAATCATGACCATAAATTAGCTTACGGCTCAGTTCAGTCAGTTTTCAAAAAGGAAGATCTGTTTCTTGATTAATTAAAAAGGGGCTTTTACATGAGTTGCCCTCTTTTCCCATCGCAATATTATTAGTACCAGAATTACAGAAGAGAAGTTCAATACTTTATGTAGTTCTTTTGCCAAATACATGTATACAGATATCACCTGATCAATGTGTTTCTTTTTACCTCTTGGTGAATGATTGGATGTAGTTTATTGTATTCTTATTTTTGCTACATGTACATGTATTTTCTGCTGTGTCTTCACCATGTTGTTTTATATGACATGAACGTGTAGCCATGAAACACAAGGTAATGTTATTTTTTCATTATTCATTTTTATGACCATGGAAAATATCTATATGTGGTGATAAGCTTGTGTTCTTATTGTTAAAGTTTGTTAAATATTCATGTAGAAAAACATTTACCTCCATTGCACACTCAGTTGACCTAGCCCTAGGTGTAGTTGCTGATGCGTACTAAACCACAATAATCATCATGAATATTACATGAAATTGATCAATAATTTTGTTATCTCGGGAGCGCTAGTTAGAGACCCATTCTGAGTAAATGTGCACGCTATTCTCATATCTGCATACCTCATTGTTCTTGTATTACTATTGATTGAACAATAATTTTTCCTTGATATACATGCAAATAGATTCATGTCTTCTAATCAACACCAAATAACTTATCAGACCACAAATGAAATGGCCATAACTACTTTGTTTATGAACTTTATGCTCTCTGGTGTAGAAATAATGGAAAAAGCAATGAAATTTCTATAACAAGCACAAGTCTCATACGTGCACCATATAGTGGAAGGTCTTCCTATTATTTCATTTTGATAGTTATATATGTGTGTCGTTATAAAATGATTAAGCTCACGTCTACAAACTGAAATCCTTGTAGATTAAAACAAATTGAAAAGATAAGAGCAACAGTACATTGAAATGAGCCGTTACTCATGAAATGAGGAGAGGTGTTTCAAATGATAAAAAAAGAGCAATGAATTTAAGCACAAGGCTGTGCAGTAATATAAGTGTGCTTTCATCTCTGCTAGTTAGATAACATTGTGGGGTCCGTAACCTGTAGGGATGGGAGTCTCATCAAGCCTTCATCATCAAGCCAGAGTCTCAATTCAAGCTCACATTGGAGACCCCCTCGTTTAATTTGCTAAAAACAAGCAGATGCTGCCACAGTTGGTTGATTATGTTTGTTTACTTACCTAAGATTTGAGTTGATGAGACAGAATATTTTAGGCTTTTTGAGAATCAAAATAAAATATGTATATTTTTAGGGATATGTATTTCCAACGGCTTTTTGATTATTGCTTTTCTTTTTTTATATATCTTACTGAAAAGGATGTTTTATCATAACAAGTTCAGCATTTTGTGCACATACATTTTCACTATTAAATCATAATAAGTGGTTGTGATCTTCCGGAGGTATCTAATGCAAGGTCCATTTTGTGCACATACATTTTCACTATTAAATCGTAATAAGTGGGTGTGATCTTCCGAAGTTATCAAATGCAAGGTCCATCGGGACGTAGACTTCCCTCTTAACTACTTTGATAGTTCTTTTAGCAAACTTTTGACATAAATCTTAAAAGAAGAAGTATTTGCTTATCATGTCCTCCTGCGCCATGCATTTGTTTTTCTTTGAAGATTAAGATAAAGAAGTTCTATAGTTACCCCGGTATATCATGATTTTGTGTTTAGGGAATAGTTTGAAAATGGTACCATTTCTGTGTAGTATTTTGGAACGCCTTTGGTAAATGATTGCTCAAGAATCAAGGATAGGTGTGAAACTAAGGCCATGTCCGTGCAATGGTCAATATTAAAAATCATATAAACACCCACTTACATACTCTACCTTGGACAAATACATAATGTTTATTATATTTGGATGTTGACCATAACATGTATAATTAATGACCATTGCTAGGCTTTAATGTTATCCAAATTCAAATATGATATTTGCTGATGTTGTGTAAAATCACGTTATCACTTTTGCTGAAAGTTGTTAACTTAGCTAAAAGTTTACTTGACCAAACAAAGTAAGATCAACAGACAGGATTATGGTTAAATGGGTCTGCAGAGAGAATCCCCAAGAAAATAAAAATGAATTGCGTCTCTTAAAAGTTAAGCTAGAAATCAGACATTGAGGATGAGCTTCTCATGAATAGAGTGAGATGGCTCTGCCACGCAGAGGATAGTACCAGATAGCTATAGTGAAAGATTGTAAGGTTCAAGTGATGAACGTCTCAGTTAGATCAAGGTTGACTTTGGATGGGGTAATGGAGAGCAACTTGACAAACATGAAGCCAATGATTGTGATCCAGACTGGGCATATATAGGCAACAAGAGTATATATATATATTTTTTTTTTTTTTTTTTTTTTTTATATTCTATTTTAGCTAATATCTCAGACTCATCTTTATTATTCATATCATGATTATCATATATATTCTATATTTTTATTGTAAACATAGATTTAGATTATGACTTCCATTGATTAACAATAATATCAATACTTGGTATAATTACAACTAGAAATCAGTTAATGGTCCGTTTTATGTTTGATATTATACTATATACAACTAGTAATCAGTTTATGGTCCATTTTATGTTTGATATTATGACCAACGTCAAATTACAGAACTTGATATAATAATGACCTCAATCAAATTACAGAATCAAAGTTGTTTTTTTTATAGTATTAAGGTTATTTAACAAGAGTATATATATCAAGAATCACTTCAAGCTGTATGAACAAACTAAAATGAGATAAAATTTTAATTGGCTTAGATTTTTATTTTTTCTAAGTACATGGACATGTACCTTAACAAAGTTTAACCTTAATTTTATGATTTTGTGTTTGAAAGTTTGCATTTCTAATTTCAAAATGGCAAGTTCGAAGTTGTATGCTGAAGTAAAATCAGTGTAAAACATTTTAAAAGTTCTTGTTACAAGGACTACTCTGTAGAGAAGTTGAAACCATATAATTTGGCTTACATGTAACTAAAGATGCTGTCAATTTAATGACATGCCTTATTTACGGTATATGAATAGGACACTCCCTTATCCAGATCATCCCTAGACGGAAAAGCTCCTTTTACTGTATTTACTTACTTTGATATAAAAGGGCTGATTATCAAACCAAATGGGAATTGAGATTTTGATAGAGAAATGCATTACATCATAAAGTGTTCATTGTTGAAAATAGCCATTTGGAATGTATGGATGTATCTGTTCAAGCATTATTTGTATCATTTGCTGTTCCATTTTCTTCTTTGATTCACAAGGAAGCGGCCCAATTGTTTAACTATTCACTCATGTCTATTAAAGAAGGACAAGTAAATGATCAACTTCTGTTTTGACTAGAGTTTAGTGTTTGACCATTCTTTGGCTACTGGTATGTCAAGCTCCTATTTGAAAATGATGACAGAAAGTGATAGCTTTTGTTTGAATTTATCATATAAGTTTGGTCAAGTGAATTCTTTCATATTCTCAGAGTTAAAAGCAAGCAATGAATTCTCATAAATATTCTAGATGTTATTAAATTAGTTATAACAGACAAATTTAACATTAAATATTCACCTTTAAAGTCAGAGAGCATGAAAAATGTAATGCAAATATTAAAGTTATTTGTATTGTTTGTCTGTATATAAGCTGTAAGAAAAGTGTTATATGGTTTTGTGTAACATTAGAGGATGATATTTAGAGATAAGCAAACTGCATGTGGTAATGATAAAGATCACACTCATCAGCTAATGATGATATGATCATTTGAGGTGCATAGATAAGAACAATTCATAAACAAACAATTCGTCTTTGCTGTTGATAAACTATTTTAGATAACTGATAATGATTCTGAAAATAATTAAAGCAATCGCCTAATATAGATACAGTTCACTTTGAACTTTACTTTGACTATGTAGATAGATATTAGAATGTAATGAAACTATAATATTTAATTACCTCGATTATTGATTTGTGCCTTTATTCTTATGCTTTTTCTAAGACAAAAATAACTTTCTAAAGTTAGTAGAAACAGATTCCAGCACAATATTATGTGGGTGTCGTTTTGAAAACGGGTGTCAGGAACCGCAACTACTAATGTAATTTTCTGCTTATAATGAGCAAATTCATCTGCTGTCACTATGATGTGGTGTTTTGAATTGTTTGGAAAATATTGTTATTGGCCACTTACTAGTCACTTAGTTAGTCACAATATTGTATTTGAACATCAGCATTTCAACATGACATTGTTTGTATTGTCCGTTTATTTGAATTTATGATTACTAGTTTGCTAAATTCATAATCTGAAGTCTTCTTATGAGGACATTGCTTGGTGAAATGTGAAAAATTTGCATATTGTTATAGCATTTGGATTATATATTTAAGATCACAGGTATAGAGAAGTAGTTGCTATTGAAGTTTTTTTGTAAATAAAACCTTATTCAACTTGCAGATCAATTAGTTGACAGTCTAGACTTGCAGCCATTTTTGAAAAATTGATAATGTCTCATTTAGTAATGAATTTTACAGGGCATCATAATAATAATATCAATGCCCAAATGCCCTCCATCAACACCTTGTAATTACTGTGGTTTTCAAAGTAATGTAGCTGATAATTATCCATCTAACATTTCACCATTATCCATATTGGTAAGTTCTTGAGCACCAAAAGCATGGTGACACGTCTTATGTCAAAATATCGCCATCCATCTAATCCAATGATGTTGGGTAATTAGAAAAATACCCTTTTACCCTAATAAGATCATTTGCACAATTATTCAATAGAGAGGTCTCATTATTATGGAGCATTTATTATTTACAGGTCTTCCTGGCTTCCCACTGCTGGTCTCACTGACCACCTGCATCATTTCACTGTTTAATAACTGGCCATGATCCTTCCAATAGCAATTTAAATGCTCGTATCTTTGTTCAGATTTTATGCGGTAAAAACGTGTGATTGTGAATGAATTCTTAATTTTCTTTTTATTTTGATGTTGCAGGTGTTAATCTCTGGATGAGAAGTATAGGATTTTATAATGAAGATAATTGATTGGTGAGCTACTTTTGAGGTTCAGTCTGAACAATTAAGTTGGGCGTTGCTCGTAAGTTGTACTTATTGTAAAACATTTAATGTATTACAAATATTATAGATGATATAAAAGAATAAAATGTCACGATGTTTGGAAATACATGGTGCGAATATATTGGTTTCTTTTAAAATATAAAGTCATAACAAGTTAGATTCAATACGGAGTTTAAAAACCACTGATAAATGTGAATTGTGAAACTGAAAAAACCCTCCACAGATTACACCATGCACTGCTGCCATCAAGTGGTAGCGAATGGAACCACGATTCACAGGCAGACGGCAGACTTGTGCCGACTCTTGCTTCTCTGCAGCAGTGAATTTGGCTTCAGATAGAGGAGAGACATCGACCAGTGAACAGTGTGTGAGAACTAATGCTTTGGATTGGATTAACAGTTGTTGATACCCAGCTACTTACTCTTCAAGATTACTACGGATAAGGGGATTTCAATTGTCATCCAACCTGTCGATAGTATAGGATACTAATGTACAGTTGTCATTGGAAATGTCTCTGGATCTGTCTTAGCAGTGATATTATTGGGATTAACACACGTGATACCAGTTTCTAAAATAGGATAGCTTTGGTGTGTAAATATGTACTGTTGTTGGATGAATGAATACAGTGGATTATCTGTCTGCTTGGATATATAGTCTTGCTGCATGGTTGAGTAAAAGTATCTAGAAATAAATATAATTTTATAAATAACCAGTTGTATATATGTAATTGGATATTGTATGACGTTTGAGCAACTCGTCACAATACCAAACCGTGATGTAAGACACACGAGGGGTGCAATTTCATTTCTCGGAATGAGGGTGGCAAAAGTGCTCGAAGCAGGCATAAATTGCCATTCGCAACACGACCCTTGGTAATAATTTCAATGGCAAGACCATATTTGGGCCTTACTCCAATAGATAAAGATAGTCGGGGTATTGAGGGTAATCACAAGGCTAGGAGGAGCATATGCTCTGCTTCCATTATGGCCAGTGATAATTGTTGCTCAAAGATGGATAAGGGTGAATGTCGATTAACATCGTATGGTGGGGATGAGGATAGGTTGACTAGCAGGAAGGGGGTGAGGATTAAGAAACACCATCTACCTGTTGTGCTCCAACACTGGATAACTCCCGGATTGCTGCTCTTTGTGTTCCCTATGATTGTCTCTGGATATAATAAAGGTAGGTATTTTTTATGTGTGGAACATGTAAAATTGTGAAAAATAATTGGATATGTTTGATGTTTTAAGGCTATTGAAAAAATGTTTCTTCCAGACTACTCATGATTTTAAGGAAAATGCTAATTTGTAGTTTATGTTGCTTTTCACATTTTACTGAAAGCAATATTCAGAATTGACCAGGTATTAAATTGTGTAGATTCATATTACAAAACCGTGAACCAGTAAATCAGTAGGTGTTTGTTTACAGCAAATTTACAAGTTGAAGTTTCACAGACACTAATCGAGTTCGATGATAATTTGCATAGCTAGATGATGAGAAATCATTGTCATTTTGATTAGAGTCATACAAAAGCATCATTCTTTCATAGGGTTTAGGTTTTAGGCTTTAACAATAGACTGTTCCAAGAAGCAGATGCTTTGTTATTTTAGCACTGGTGTGACAGCTTCAGCCCACAAACATTTCTTCTTGCTGTGAAGCGTAGAGTTAAAGTGCAGTTTCACAGCATGTCAATGTTACCAAAAGTGTTCTGCAGATACTAGCCAATTTTAACATATTTTGAATATTTTATGTTCTATGCACATGTGCAGAGTTTATTATAAATACTCATCTAAAATATCAAACATTTATCACACATCAGATTTTTCTGGCATTCTGCATCACTTATTTATTGAAAGCAACATCTGAAGAGACATTTTCAAGCAATACAAAAAAAAATGCCTTTTGAGGTGTTACTATTCTGTATGTTTGTAGATGTGACTATTGATTGTAGCCATAAAAACTAGTGCCATGCAATGTCACATATGTTGCTTACTCATTGATTCCCATAGGATGTGAAAAACGCATGGTACCTGGTGATATCATTATCATGCACACAGTGCCATGTACACCATTGGGCAAAAATGTCGACTTTATGAGTCGTTTGTTCAATATGTGCCAGTTTATGATATACTTCTCCGTGTCCATGTAGTAATACTCAGTACGTTCAGATCATATCTAATATTATTGTTACCTTTGTCAATTGTGTTTGCAATTTGCGGTTGCATGCACAGTGTATACAATATTTATGCCCTAATATAGAGTGTACAATAGACAGGATGAAGTGTTATAGACATGATAAGTGGTTGGGTTGTTTGAATAATTAATTATGCTTATTATGCCAGATCTCTGTGGTATTATTAAGTAACCTATGTAATTGTTGCCATTAATGGAGTGAGTTATTTATTTTCTAAATTCAGAGCACTTTACAAAATGACACCGATTAAGATAATAGCTATGTTTAATACAAACAAATAGTAAAGTAAGGAAGCAGGAAAACAAATGAGAATTGTTTATGACAAAGTTGGGGTTACATTTTGGATAATATTCATTGTAATGAATGAAGATTATAAATACACATGGCTGCATTAAGATTGGACAGTATGTTTGTGAATGTGCAAATGCTATGATTAACCTCGGAAGAGAGCACTTGGCACATCACTTTTTAGTATGTCTTTATGTTCGACCTTTAGTCCGACAATCTTCTTGCTTCTTGCACTATCGTATGCATATACAATGCACATATGTGCCATTAAACCGTAATGCTGGTTGAATGTTTTTAATTGCCATGTAAAGGAACCCGTCTGGTGAAATTTCAATTGACATTTGGAAATGTCAGATCAGATGCAGCTTCATTTCATTTATGCAAATTAGATTTGGAGTGAATATCTTGTGGTTTGTTTAGGATGAATACCTTTATCAGTGAAAATAATGCCAACTAAATTTCAATAATAGAAGAAATTTAATAAGGCTATTAAGGGGTGAATTTATTTGAAAATGAAAAGCCATTATAGTGAGAATGAGAAATAATCTAATAAGTGGACGCTGAACAAAAGTGCTTTTTAGAGAAGTTTTGAGGGCATATTCAATTTTATTAGAAGTAGTTAGCAATCATTCATGATGTTTTGTGTTGATTCAATCCAATTTGAATTGCTTTGAAGTTAAGAACAACTTTAAAAACTAAGTATTGTTTAAGTTGAAATATTAGGAATAACATTATGGCAACCAAAGTGTAACTAGGAATAATATTAAACCAAACTGCTTCCTAATTATAGTAAAAAAATTGATGCCTTTATTTTTTATTCAATATGTAAATACTATTACATATTGATGATGAAAAATACTGGTAAATAGCTAAAACATAAAAGATGTATTCCTAGTGCTCAGCGTCTTGAATAAGAAGGGTTCTTTCAGACAGGAAATAGCTTTACTTGTATAGGATGCTGCCAGAGAAATATCCAAATGAATGACAGTTTGGGCTCTGAAGGATCCCAATCTCCAGTAGTATCGCGTTGAGCCTTAGACAAAAAAATGAATATAGAGAGCTGAATGTCAACGCAACCTTATATTTGTATTTCATAGTTAGAATAAATATTTTTGTATTCTTAGACCCAAATATGATTATTTATTAATTAGGAACTGTACAAAATGTACATGCTAGATTGTGCTGTATAGGTGTTGTTGATAATGTTTTACTTTGCAATTTGGTTATATGAGTTGTTTGCATAAATTTCAACATGGATGATCGGCAATTAGTTTTTGAATGGCAATATAATGTCAGAATGTTGATGATTCATTTTTAGAAATGTTTAATAGTAAATCTCATAGAAAACTGTACTTGAAAATATTCATTTTAAGAAAATACAAGAAATCTAGAAAAAAGAGATTTATTATGTGAACCTATATGCTAATCAATGGTAAAATATGTGAGCTGTAACATTCCCAATGCAATATTTACTGACACACTTAACACACAAGTAAGTCCCCATAGCCAGAAGGTTACGTTACCACTGCTATAAATGTTATGGTGATCATAGATAATGTAGTCATCAGAAAAACACATACATGTACTGTACCAGCCCTTGTTGTAGGAGGCCATAGATGAAGGGATAGAAGTAAAGTCATTTATGATGTGTATACTAAGTGTTTGTTCAAGTTTTGGACAGCAATGGATGTAATGTATGATGATAATGATAATGCATCTAGATGCAACATGTACATACAATTAGCAAAGAGGGTTCAGCTGAATACTAATGAAGTCTGTCAGAAAATGGAAAAAAATTGCTTTCCTTTCATAATACATATGTATGAGGGTAGTTTGTAAGGTGTCATTGATGCTAGCCTCTGTATTGTTGATTATGATGTTTTTAACCCACTACTGTGGTTGTCAGTAAAAGCTACCCCTGTCACCAAATGTACCCATTGTCAGAGAAACCCCCACATGGAGACCCTGCGAACCAGCAGCTGGCAATTCTTTAAGAACCCCACCGTTATCACGAAGTTTGTTTTCATAAGTCAATGTGATGACAAGAATGATAAATTGTCACTGATTTTCGATGGCCTATCAGTAAAGGAAGCAGGAGGTCCTTAAATTAAATCTTTAGAAATGCCTTTTCATAGGCATCAGCAAGATAAGAGCATACCCCTATTTATGGCGATATCACAATTCACAATGTGATCATTTGCTACCTGATGAAGAAGTTTTTGAGGGAATTCTTTTTTAGTAGGTATGACATTGAAATGGTACTCTAAATTTAATGATAATTGTGTACAAATATGGAAAATAGGTATCAAAATCAAATAAACCAAAATCTGTTTGATATTTATACACCAAAATTGTGTTCTTAACATCAGCAAAATTATTTATCCGCACGAAAATAACTTCTTGAAATTGCATGCATCTTTGATAGAATAGCAAAATCTAAGTACTTTCGTAAGAACAATTTTTATGATACATGCAGATATCAAATTACGTGGACAATACATACTCACCACACGAAATATTAAATCCATAGAACTCTTTTTATATTAAATATGTCAGGTGAACAATCACATTTTATTATAACATTTACGTATATTTACATATGCTGAAAATTGAACAAAATCGTGTATTCATTGGTGCATAATCTCCGAGGACATTGAAATACACATGTTTAACTCACGGCTTGATTACACAAAAGGTGTTGAGCTGTTTATGTTTTACATATTGGGCATGCATGCGATTTGTTTGCAGACGTATTTGATCATCCCAATACCCCTGAGGCTGTCAATATAGGCTTTATAGTCTTGATTTGATAATATTTATACATTCATTTTTTTTTCATGGTGAATATTTGGTGGGCCACACTTCTGTGTTTTACATTTCGTTGTTCGTCAACTTTGTATGTTTGATTAAGTTAGATATGTGGAGAAGTTCCCATTTTACATGTCAACTATTAAATTGCATTAGAATTGTTAGAGAATCTAAATGTAAACAATGACTTGGCATCTATCTATGTTTGTCGTATGGTTTACAAAATCTTTCAAAAATCACTAGAATGTTGTGTGAATTTCAGAACATTAAAATTAAGCAAATATCTTGTGTACACATGATATTTGAAATTTTAATCTTGCCATCATAGTATGCATATACCACCTTTTACACAGTGAGTAGCCATAATCTTATTTTACATACCATAAGAGAAAATAGCAATGATACTTATACATAAATCGATAGAGAGAAGCATTCAGGTTGAAGCTTCATTTATGGATGTTTGCTCATTGTAGAGTGGGACAGGATTAGAGACTAAGCTAACTGAACTTGTTTATGGGAAAACCTGTTGATGGTTTGTTGTCAATGGTCATTGGGTGAAATTTGTCTTTACATTCATTATTTAAGAGCACTATTTCCAAAGTTCCAGAGTTCCAAAAATGAGGATGATATATAAAAAACTTCAAAATTATTTCATGCATTGAGCTTGTGGTGTGTAAAAATGATATTGGCTATTTTCAATATTCATGAGGTGGAAAACTAAAAAGATAGGTGCCATTTCTGCATACCATTGTTTAAACAGTATGAAGCTAATAATTATATATCTAAATATCACTAAATATCACTTTTTTTATCTATAATTGTTTCGTGCAGTCAAGATCCAACCACTTAAATCAATTGGCTATCTTATCGTGCAATCTTGACACTAGAACAAGGGTATGATTCTACTGTTAGAGTTGTAGACTTTACACTTTATGTCCATACTTGAGGCAATCAATGATTGTTGTTGGCAGCCAAGTACAATAATTCTGTAATCATGATAATGGACCAACCACAAGAATATCATCAAGATAGCAGAGGAGCACTAGAACCAGCATCATTATTTTAACACAGTGTGCTAAACTATTTTAGGACGGAATTCTTTCAAATGTGTCAGTCATTGATGCCTGGAATCATAAATGAACAAGTTTGGTGTGTTCATAGCACAAAGTCGGTGATATTTATTAAAAAAAATCACCATAACGTAAAATGTTATGTCCTTCAAAAATCACACCTTTGGGTTAATAGAACCGCTATCAAATAGCTGGCATCAAAACCCACAAGCAAATATGACAAACACCACACATAATGACGTGTGATAACATTACAGGCAGCCGATCATAATGTCCATGTAATCATGTTTATCTATGCATTATTTGGTGTTATTATTAACGTCTGGCCTTGTGTTTGCTTACATGATACATGTCATCCATAGAAAAATGTTTCCACTGAAAATTAGTTCAGAGTTGTAGCATCAATTTATCTTTATTAGTTCGAAAAGCACTTTGATCTTTAGGTGGTCATTGTTTGCTTTTGTATACAACTTTGTAATTATATAGACTATTTACTCAGCACAAATGTTTTATTCTACAAACTTGACCGATCCATGGTGTGGCTATTGATGTTAGACTTTGAGGTATGGCCAAAGGAATTAAACAAGTCCCTAGCAGCTGACAAAGATTGCTTTGAAGCCTGAATTATTGAGGTTAAGGGCACGAGAGGGGGAACTCTACATGTTCATTTGCCTATTCACCCTCAAGGAATCATTTTCAACATAAAGTTGCTATTATTTGTAGCTTTTCCTGTTGTTTCATGTTGCAAATGTGCAATGCAGTTTAGATTTTAAGAACATTATTGAAGGGGAAATATTATGTGATGCTTGTAATCAACAGAACAACAACTAGACACATTACATATCATTGTAGAAAAAAGATTCTAATGATAATTCTTTTGCTATTCCATGATTATGAATAGAAAATATATTGAGTAACTGTGGAGACATAAAAATGGCATCTATTGTTGCTGCCTGTTGAAGCATCCATAATTCTTTCCTACAGGCATCTTGTGTAATGACAAAATCCATGATAGAATTAGGTGGTGGGATCTTTATATTTACCCTCCATTAACAAAGAATGGCCTTGTCTTAATATGACACAATACATAAAAAGTGTCCCGTGCAAGTACAAAAGATCCTACCTCTGGGGCTATGTAAATATGATCTTGTTTGCGTGAAAGTCAGAATGTGTGTTGTTTTGCCTCTTTACTGCATTATTGTACTCTTTTCACAAATAGAAGGAAAGTTATTTGGCAATCTGTTTAACCGTTTTCTGGTTTTTGTTTTTGAATTCTTGGACATGTGTAGATGTGATTGCTTAGCAGTTTGCATGATGTATTCATTGCAGTATTTTGTCAGTGTTTAGATCATTATCAATAAGTAATAGGATTGTACTTTGATGTTGCATCATGTCAATGTTTCGGACAAAACACGTTTATACTGTGTATTAGTAACATGCACAAAAATCTACAATATACAAAACTCCAAAGCAAATGATTTTTAGAACAACTTCAAACGGCACATACCGTAATTTTAAAAAGTCAAATATATAAATAGCCGACCAGTTGTGACTCCTAACACAGCAATGTTGTACAGACAGAGGGCTTGGCAGGTAGTGGTGCAGCTGACAAACCTCATCAGGGTGGCGTCTCCGTGGGGAAATCATGCGCCGGTGCCCGTGTCTACGACGACTACAGCGGGCTGAGGGTTATTGGCAGGGAGTGCCTTCGGCAGGGTCATGCAGATTGAGCGGGTGCATGCTGATGCACCGGTGGCGGCAGTCAGAATATTAACATGCAGACCGAGGGGCGGGCACCGAGCAAAAGGGAATAGCTGATTGAATTAGGAGGATATTGCAAGTGCACACCACGGAATTTGAGCTTTTTGATGTTTGAGCTCTATTGATTGTATTTCATTGTTTCAGACTTGTTATATATTTTGTAGACAGCATCGTAAATACGATTGATCTTATTGAATGTTACCATAAGTTTGTTCAGTTTAAAATACATTTCAAGTTCAATGTTTATGCTGCTAATTCTCCCATGGTAATTGAAATGAATTCTGGATAGTATGTTTGTTCGGTAAAATTAGAAGCAGTATGTTTTTCTATCTGATTTAAAGAAATGCTGCGGATCAGCTCAACCATTGCAAAAATGAAAGTGAAAGAAAAGGTGGAGCATTAAAACAATTAACATTGATACACCATGAAATACAGCAACAGGCTAAGGGGCACTTTGATGTGTATGAGCCATGGAGTTCTTTTCATGAATGAAAAACAGACTTAGCTGGTATGCTGCGTCCATCTTGTGAGTACCAGCCACAAAATTACAGCCAAATTAGGATAGCTCTCGTGAGGTATCCGCAGCATATGTGCGACGAATTTACAGTGCGCTCTGCATCCCTGCCGCTTCTAATCAGCTACTTATTCCGGGTTAGAGATGGGTTTTGCCCATATTCTAAGGAGATTGTGCATTTTTTGCTGTGCAGAAATTGGTTTAGATTGGGTGGATATGGTCTCTGCCAGGGCTTTATTGGGAGTATGGTTTGGTGTTATGATGTGCTGAACGCATTATGCAACGACGCTTATAGGATGCTGAGCTACAGATGATGGGATGTGTGAATATTGGCTTATGTGAGTGATTTATCTAACTTGTCATATATATTTTGAATGTGTTAATGGGGTTTTACCATAAGACAATGATCGTTTGATTTTAATAGAACTAAAATGTATGGAGGGCATTTATGCAATTGTCCCCTCAACTTCTTATATGGCTATTGAATAGAATTGTTTTCGCCTTTCTAGGCTTCGTTATTGCTGAGAGTTTGTGTGAAGATAGTAGAAATAACAGTGGCTGTGAATGTCATCATGGTTTAAAGATGAGCTACATCACGAGTCCATCACTGGCAATGTTTTTCTAGCACCTTTTGGAAACAGAAAAGGTCATAAAACGTGGCACTTCTGATGGAGGTGTGATTTGTTAATTTGACAAGTTTGTAATTGCATCAGGTAATCTGGTTCATGCAGCAACAAATCTGAATGTCATACTGTTAATATCAGCTTCAGTATCCTTTTCAATTGAACGCCCTGCTGTTAGTGTACATGTATATCTGCTTTTCTCCAAATGGTTCCAACTCTTCAATTTTCATGTTTCAACATTGCAACAGAATGTTTAAGTAAGCAGATATCCTTGATGTCATCAGATCATAACCTGTAGCCACATCTTTGTAATCAAGTAATATAAGTGGAACCTGGTTTCCTCCATAGTTGACTACATCAGTTTCTGTCTCAAGGTCACAGTCTCAGTCTCAAGGTTGTAGTGGTAGATTATGCCAAATGTCATTGACAATTAATCCATGAGTTTAGTAGAAAAGCTTCCAGTATATAGCTTTGAACTCAGAGGCTTCATTTTGGATACTGAATGAGCATTTGTAGTGGCGGAGAAAAGATCAGGAAAGTATTAACCCCATGTTGACTGCAAGTATTGAGAAGAACAGTGAGGGACTGGATGCAGTCTGAATTGT
>CM032660.1:47418523-47575772 GCA_019095985.1 Streblospio benedicti | reverse complement strand
ATCTGATTTAAAGAAATGCTGCGGATCAGCTCAACCATTGCAAAATGAAAGTGAAAGAAAAGGTGGAGCATTAAAACAATTAACATTGATACACCATGAAATACAGCAACAGGCTAAGGGGCACTTTTGATGTGTATGAGCCATGGAGTTCTTTTCATGAATGAAAACAGACTTAGCTGGTAAGCTGCGTCCATCTTGTGAGTACCAGCCACAAAATTACAGCCAAATTAGGATAGCTCCTCATGAGGCATCCTGCAGCATATGTAAGACAATTTATAGTGCGCTCTGCATCCCTGCCGCTTTTAATCAGCTACTTATTCGGGTTAGAGATGGGCTTTTTTCATATTCTAAGCAGATTGTGCATTTTTTTGCTGTGCAGAAATTGGTTTAGATTGGGTGGATATGGTCTTTTGCCAGGGCTTTATTGGGAGTATGGTTTGGTGTTATGATGTGCTAAACGCATTATGCAACGACGCTTATAGGATGCTGAGCTACAAATGATGGGATGTGTGAATATTGGCTTATGTGAGTGATTTATCTAACTTGTCATATATATTTTGAACGTGTTAATTGAGTTTTAAGACAATGATCATTTGATTTTAATAGAACTAAAATGTATGGAGGGCATTTCGTCCCCCTCAACTTCTTATATGGCTATTGAATAGAATTGTTTTCGCCTTTCTAGGCTTAATTACTGAGAGTTTATGTGAAGATAGTAGAAATAACAGTGGCTGTGAATGTCATCATGGTTTAAAGATGAGCTACATCACGAGTCCATCACTGGCAATGTTTTTCTAGCACCTTTTGGGAACAGAAAAGGTCATAAAACGTGGCACTTCTGATGGAGGTGTGATTTGTTAATTTGACAAGTTAGTAATTGCATCAGGTAATCTGGTTCGTGCAGCAACAAATCTGAATGTCATACTGTTAATATCAGCTTCAGTTTCCTTTTCAATTGAACGTCCTGCTGTTAGTGTACATGTATATCTGCTTTCTCCAAATGGTTCCAACTCTTCAATTTTCATGTTTCAACATTGCAACAGAATGTTTAAGTAAGCAGATATCCTTAATGTCATCAGATCATAACCTGTAGCCACATCTTTGTAATCAAGTAATATAAGTGGAACCTGGTTTCCTCCATAGTTGACTACATCAGTTTCTGTCTCAAGGTCACAGTCTCAGTCTCAAGGTTGTAGTAGTAGATTATGCCAAATGTCATTGACAATTAATCCATGAGTTTAGTAGAAAAGCTTCCAGTATATAGCTTTGAACTCAGAGGCTTCATTTTGGATACTGAATGAGCATTTGTAGTGGCGGAGAAAAGATCAGGAAAGTATTAACCCCATGTTGAGTGCAAGTATTGACAAGAACAGTGAGGGACTGGATGCAGTCTGAATTGTATATAACTGTTATTATACAGTAGCAAAACCAATTGACATACATAAAGAAAATGCTGGCAAAATCGACCCTCTAAACTAAATCAGATCCTCCTGTGGGAAAGCTGCAATTCTAATCTGTTAGCCAAGCTAAATGCTATTTTTAACTTACAATGTACCCATGGATTTGTGTATGTTTTCTGTTTAAAGTAAACAAACTCTGTAAAGAAGGCATCTGATTTTACACTAACATCACTACATTGTATCTAATGCACTTCCTGCAAACGATAAAGAATCTAATAAAGCAGTGCTGCGCAAAATATATAAATGTCCACCTCGCTCGACATCACATATACGGAACATTCAACTTGCCATCAAAAGCAAATCCAATCTCGTAAATCTTGTCTTTGTGGCTCAAATATGATATGAGTGTTGCTTGAGCAGACACAGTGTGCACTGTCGTCTGCTTTCTTCTGGGCCCAAATTTATTTGATCTCTCTTCTGATTTCTTGGGCCAAATTTCTGATTCGATTAGTCTGTTTTTTACTGTGCAGAATGCTACAATACATTTTGTACTACAAAGTGGCTCTGTTTTAGCTAGCCAAATTGTCGATGTTGAAGATTACCGGGTAGATGTAGAGAAGAAAATATTCTACATGTATTTTCCTCATCATCCAAAAGCTGCAGTTTCTTGATTTTGTGTGGTTTACCATTGTCGGTTTCATGTCTTATATACTAATTACACTCCCTTTACCAGTCCATGTACCGCATCTAGCCGTGGGATAGATGGACCGATCATTGTGGAAGTAAAACCTTTGCAGCTGTGCAAAAAATCGATATCGTATTATTATTAGTGCGTTTAACATCACTGAACATTTCGGCAGTGGAGCTTTTGATTGCTTGGATGTTTAGAGCAAGTTCCTTGAATAATAGGACTGTTGATCATGGCTATATACTGCATACATAGCAGTGAGATATGATGATGGTAGTTGACTGAGTAACATGCTCTGTAGCAAGATGTAATTTGTGGTTTCAGAAATTGAATTTAAACCGCGGTGTAATGTCTGAAGTAAAAGCATCTCAAGCGATTTAGTGTAGTGATGATCTTCAAATGTGTTTATAAACTTTGAATACGAAGATGTTTACTATGTAGATCTACATGTTAGTGTTTTTCTTTTTCTTTTTATTTGTTTGTCATTTTTACATCACATTTTGTGAAAAGTACCAGTATATCATAGCAAATGTTTCATAGTGAAAGCATTTTTTGCTATATGCAGGATACGAAATAGAGCCTACTTGGCAGCCTTGTGCTAGCTGATTTTAGGCTGGGCTGGCTTGTTTTTAAAGTTAGTGGCCTGATTGGTATGGTAATATTTGGTACCTATCTATGTTAGTATGATTAAAGGCCGGACACTTTTAATAGATGCTGGCCTTTGGTCCATGAGCAAATTTTTTGTGAGTTTTTTACCTTGCCATAGGGGTTCTAATTATTTTACATTTAAAAAATGATTTCTCTTTATTCTTTATTTTAAACTTTGTGATAATATTTATTTTCCAAATAATAATTCCAACATGTAAGTTCCAACTGTGGTACAGTTTGCATCATCAAAAGGTATAAGATAAAACATGTAGACAAAAATGCAGCAAATACACGCACTATAATGTCAGAATTCTTTATCAAGAAATTTGTTGAAAATGATTTTTAAGTTAAAAAAAAAAAGCCTTTATACATGTAAAATCATGACAGGAAATTAACCGCACTGTAGGTTCTCAGAGCTGAGCATTGTTCTTTTTCAGGATCATGAATTTTATATGAAGAAAGTACATTATCAATGTTTTATAAAATATTTTATTACATATAAAAATGTTATTCAAACTTCCATTTCATTAAATACCTTATATTATGATTACCGTCTAAAGAATATTCAATCAATCTGCATTTCAAAATCTATAACAAGACAAATGCTACAATGTACAAGTGTTCTTGTCCTTGCACTTTCATTGTGCAAATGAATTTCTTTGATAATAGCGCATTAATTTAGAGGCAATTCGCTCCCTAAAGTAAGTTATCTTGAAAACTTGATAGACATTGATGAAAAGTGGCTGCGATATTGGCCTGGATCAAAGTTAGAAGTATACTTCTAACCTAATTTAGCAGTGTGTTTAGAGAGTGAGGTTAGAACAAAGGTCATTATATCATTATCAAGGTTAAGGCGCCCCTAGAGTAAGATGTATATATTTATTTAAAGTCGAGAATATTAATACCAATTAACAGCACTGTTTCAGACAAATAAAAGTTTATTATCCATCTCAAATGAAGAAAAACATTGGCCATAGTTATGAAAAATTTAGTGTCATGTAATAATTTAACGATGACTTGAATTACCTTTCGTTTATTGCTCATTTGTATAACATTGATATTCAATAACTGTACAGAAGCTTTAATACAGAAAAGGACTGGGATGTCAAACAAAAACAATTTCATATTTTCAAATTTATACCTAATATGACTATCAAAAAGAGTTTGTTAATATACTGGGCTTTAAAAATTGTATGTTCAATGAATGTTAAAGGACCCATATATAGTTGACATAACTCTCCAGTGCCAATAAATAGATAATGGTCTCTATTCTTACGGATACCACAGCTTATTTAGAAATGTCCAAGCTGTAGCTTTACAAAGGGATTGTGCTTTATGTCTCTTGACATACATGAAAACTAATCAAAGGAAAAAGTCCCTTAACCGACATCAGTGTCAATGGTAATTCCCAGCCCATGTTTTCCATTCAGCACCAGAACAATACTCGTCTGGCCATCTATATAACTGCATAGTGAATAAAGCGAAGCCAGTCAGCACGAAAACCCGGGTACAGCAGATCCCATGTGACACTCCAATGAAAAGCAATAGAGATGTTAAATATTGAGCTATGGAAATAGTCGACATTTTTTGTAGTAGTCCTTTTTCAAACAAAAACTTCACTTTTTGACTAGACTGCGGTATATTTATTTCAATTTCTTTTCTTTTTTGTGAGAATTGTTAGTAACTATAACCTATAGGTAATAATCCTAATGACAATGTTGACTACAATTTATTGTGGTTGCATGAATTTTATATTTTTGGGTTATTTTAATATGATCATGTGATGATGACATATGATTTGGTATACAGGATGTTTGCGAATTTGTAGTGGTGCGCACTGCTATCAGATTTTTCTGATTGCACTGATTGTTTTCATTAAATTATGATAGTAGTGTATTGTTTATACTTTGTTTGTTTCTATGATTGGAATGCAAATGAGTAACTCTAATGCATGTAACGATAATGGTCATTATTACATTGCTATTTGCTCAACAATGTACATGTATATTAAAGTAAATTTGTGGACAATCAGTGTACCAATTCTGGTGAAACAAAATGATATTCTGAATTGTTTGTATTCTGGATAATGTTAAATGTAGTCCATGCTTTGACCAGCTAGATCGCATTTCTGGCAGCTTTATGCATTAATGAAACCCTTGTGGCAAATCCTGGACAACTTTAAAGGTTTCTGATAAAGAATATCTACCAACTCATTTGATTTAACATTTTACATTCATATGGCAATGAAAGGAAATCACTGTAGGTCATGTAGTGCTGCATGCAATCACTACATTCAGCTCAGTGTATTTAGGGTTTAGAAAGATTGAAAGATGCTTAATTACGCAGCTGCTAAATCCAGTTCCGTCTGAAAATCAACGTAAAGTTCAAAGCTTTTTTCGTCATTACTTCTGATAGATACGAACCTTTTTCCGAAGCATGCGAGAAACCCATGTTTAGCATTTCTCTGAGCGTCAGCATCAAGACAATGCTAACTAATGACTGCAGAGATGTAAAAACACCCCAAATGCAGCTGTCTAGTTTATGTTCAAGGATGCCCTAATTGGATCTCTTCAACGAGCGAGGACAAGTATGAAACTGTCAATACCAGCGGTTGTGCACTTGTGCGTGTGCTGCCGGCTGCAGCATCGAAAACAAAAACCCACTTTCATTGATAATTTTGCTCACACGCATCTCGTGGCGGCACTCTTCTACAGAGAGACTAAGAGGTATGTGAATGACAATAGACAGGCTCTGTAATGTGATTGTGAAGTTGCTGGTCACACAGTTTGTGCACTTGATCAGAGCATTTTCTATCATGTTCGCTGCTTGTTCCTGGATAAAATAAGGGCCATGCTCTTGAGTGAGGAAGTGATATTTTTTCAGAGGCAATCTATGTATGATATTTAAGTGATATAATGTTATTGACATGTGGTACATGTACAATGCATATGCTATTTTGTAACTTTTACTATGCTTAGAATAATTGTTCCACAAATTTTAAGTATATTGTACTCTAAGATAGGTGAACATCAAACTTACGTACAATGCATGTCACATAAAAAAGGTTACGGTCACAAGAATAGATTCGATATCATTATCGTCCACCTAAGAAAAGTAATATTAATGCATATGAGAGATTGAATCTCAATCCACGGGATTAACAGTAAATTGTTTGAAATAGAAAATATTTGAGATAACCAACTGATTTCTATTCATAATGTGGTTGAAGGGAAATGAAACTTTTGTCAAGCTAACAGAAGATGTGAGAATATTTGTGTCACCCAACATTGGCTGCAGTGGCACCACCAGTGCAACGGAGGTTCACGCAAGGATCAGAGAGCAGAGGGAAAGCAATTTGCTGGTGACATGAGCCATGTTGTGGGATTGTGTCCTCACTGACATACACTTAATGCTATCATAATGGTAGTGTCAATCAATACAAATACAAGTACTATTAAAAGATGTACGGTGAATTTGGTTCGTGATAGATTTGTCTGACTAAAATTATTCCTACATTTTGTTTGTATCATCAGTAAAAGTTTCTTTTGCTAATTACTGTAACTCTTGAAGTGTGAAAACTTGTAGCTTATTTTGCATGGAGTTAGACAATTTATTATTTATAAGTATATTGCTTTGAAATTGAGATGGACAGATTCTTTTCGAAATGCCATTTACCGGCTAATATTTAGAGCCTTTTCACAAAGTCATCATGAAAATATTCTTTTCATTATAAAATAATGATAAAACTAGTCATAGATCCATAAGTATAAAGTCCAATAAGATTTATTGCCATTCTGGAATAGCATACGGTCTAGGTCAACTCCTCAAATCCTAAAACACAAAGTTGATATATGTACAGAATCCAGAGCAATCTGCAGCCAAATATTCCAACATGAAGTAAGGTCCATAGTTGGACATAATTCCTGAAGGCTCTGAGCCAAGGATCACCCGGAACCTTTTTCATCAACAGCTCCAGCTTTATTAACACTGGGCCAATAATAAGAGGACAAAGGATTACCAACCTGGAATCTTGATCTGTTGCTATTGCCTTGAGGGTTGGCAGATGCCAGTGTATAGAGCTATGATTTATGCAATATTTTATTACCATGGTTGAATGTTAGGGAGATACCAGAGGTAGGCCGATTAGGTTAATGGAATGAAGGCTTGCATGGTTTCAGACTATCTCTATGAATCTATCATATTTTTGCTTCTCCATAATGGCTTCTCAGCCTTAAGTTTGCAAATCGTGTTCAATTCATCATACTTGTTCTAAAGGCTTTTGCTTGTAGTCGCAAAATATATTACGCAAAAAGTTTGCTCTTGAATTTGGATGAGGGATATGTTTGAGTGAAGGTCGTCTTTTGCATACTTCAATTTCTTGCTTTGCGAAGATGCTTTTATTCAATATGCATAAATTGAAAGTCTTGTTTTTGCACGAGTGAAGCCCATTTTTACACATGCGATGCTATGCTACTGGATAGTGTTGTAAGTAAGGACAGCATTTTAATGCATTTAATGTTTTCTAATAAGTTCTATTCAGCGAATTTTGCCACTATATCATCATAGGGAAATAATCAATCACTGAGCGTAATTTCCTTGATCCAGACGTGACTCGATGATTGCTATTGAGTCATTGAAAATCCAGTGCAGATCTATCCGTCATCATAAGAGCCGCATTATTTAATGCCTCACTACACTTAATGGTACAACCCGAGTTGAAATGACACCCGCAGTTGACATAGGGGAAAACTATAGATATGACTGCCTCAAGGATGGCTGACAATTGGGCAACAATGAAACATTATGTGGCCAGCTGGGCTCAGCTGCATTAGAGGCTCATTTATGTATATGGGAGTCTATATGTGCAATACAAAAATTTTATCGTTTCTTAAACACAAATGCCGTTTTTGAAAAAAAAGGAGTCTGTTTATGAAACACTAGAATTGAAGTGCATGTAAGAGGTGGTTGAAATAAAACAAAAATTCTCGTTTTGAACATTATTCAAGACATTAATTCGTCAGAAGTGGATAATAACATACTTATTTGACAGCGTATGATTGAACGATTCCGCTACTTCAGATGCTGTGATTTGTGGTACAGCAATTTTGATAGTGGTGTCATTATAGTGAATGTCATCTATAAGTTAAAAGGACCAATAAGAAATTAAAGCCACATCATACAGTCAAGAGCATGGAATTATTCAGCTTCATCAAGCAATGATGTTAATGATCGCCTGAAGAAATAAAAACACCAATCACATTGCCAATCGAATAATGATTGTAAATTTTCATCTTTAGCCAAAGATATCTAATTAACGCAATGCATTATAATTGAGTAGACGTTCTTGGCAATTATGTTGATATTGGAATATAATTAATAGGATTGATTATAGGCACAATCATTATTTGCTTTAGGTGTCAATTAACAATGTAGTTTATATAAGGGAACATATATTTCTTTAAGGTAGACAAAGTCAAGATCAACACCAAGGTTTATAAAGCAGTGCCATAAATCACATAGAAACCTGTAGCAGTTTCAAACTAGTCTAGAACACCAGTTTAAATCCATTAGTGTGCGTACAATAATCTAGATAAAAAAGTTAGACAACAAAAGCTACGCAATTAACATTTACAGAAAGTAAAAATATAAGTAGATCTGCATTGGGATGCGTGCTAATAGCTGTGCTGGTGCTTTTCAATGTGCTAAGACTTAATGTGAGTTGATGGATGGTGTAATTAAGTCAGTTCGCTGCAGGCGGAACAAGTCAGGTGTGTGAGGCAACTACACTGAGCTGAGTCGAGACACATGGCCCTCTGGCCAGACGTGAGTTTTTATACTACAGTGATTTTTCAGATCCTAAACTTGTACTGGTCATGGGTTTGAATCCTCTCAGATGTAATACATGTATATACATGTATGTGCTCTAAATTTACTGTGAATTATTTCTGAGTCAAGACACATGGCCCCTTGGCAGACAAGGTTCTATGATACACTGATTTTTGTGTGATATACATGTAGTTGTATTGGTCATAGGTTTTAATCCTTTCAGATGTTACAATATGTGGTTTTAATTGTGTGTGAATCATTTTCATCGATATGCATGTCCAAGTCCAAAAACCAACACAAAATTTGGTGTAAAAATCTTTTCATGTTTGCAAAATTATCTGTTCTTCTTTTGGATATGCTATTTCCTTGGTAAAGGATTAATAAGCTCCATCAATGGAAGTATGTACATTTGAACTCATTTAATATTTTATTTGCATGTTTTCTACAAATGACTATTTTCTGACTTTACGTTCTTACTTAAAGCATATGTTTAATTTTCTTGTCAATTAATATGAAAAATTAAAGACGCCATAAAGTTATGATAAAAAGCATGCAGATATAAACTGCTTGAACAAGAGCATCTGAAAGAACCCATACTTTGTTCATACAATGAAGCAATTAGACTTTACAATTTGCCATCTTGCATAAAAATGCAACTTGGTTTACACAGACGGTGTAATTCAATTAATTGAAGGTAAAGCTGATACACAGGGCAATTAGTGAGGGAGAGATAAACGTGGGAATATTAAGTTTATCATAAAGAAACATGGGTAGAATGTTTAGTTTTACCAAAGTAAAAAGTTACTTGTAATTGAACGTTCTGAAACTGTTTTGAATGGTTTCGTGACTGAAGCGATTCTATTTAGATTATCGATTTGGTTTCCAACTCATGACAAATTGTTGATCTATAAAAGCAATATTCTATATTTTTCCAAAGTAAATGTGTCCATGTGAATAATGAACAGGGAAAGATTAGAACGATGTGATGTCACATCACAAAGTGGAGAACTTAATCAGTGATCTGAATATCGGTCCATCAAGTACGGATGGTTTTCAGGCCTCAGAGTGGACTTACTAATGCAAGGTGATGGTTTAGAAGCAACAGCTATTTACAGATGGTGATCATTGCTTCTGTAACATTGAAGTATTCAGTATCTGTACATAGCAAAGATATCTTTATGTATGGTCATGTATATTGACTTTGTGGGTTGTGCATACTTGTGACAGGTCCAAGATATTCTGGAAATGGGGGCACACCATACAATGCATTTTGCCGTGAATGAAATGCATGCCCTGGCATTCTGTGATTCTGCAGTGTGTTATGCAATAACGTTATCACGATATCTGTTTTTAGTAAATCAATAAATGATGTAGACTAGTACTCTTTGAAAGCTAGTATCCAGTTTTACGTTTCCATCTTTGGTTTCCACTTGATTTAAAACAAAAATAATAATGACAGCAACTTGCTAATCATCATGTTGAAAAAATAATCAATTAGCCCTAAGTCAAATATTTTATTCTCGTCATGGGGTGGGGCATCACGAAAACCCAGTTTATGGCGGGGTGCATCACATTTATCCAGTTCATGATCACAACAAAATGGGGCAGAAGCTGGTGATGACTACCCTCGAGTGACTACCGCGGACCATTCCCACTGGATATGCCACTTTACTTTATGAAAATATCCTAATGGAGGTATTAGAAGGAAATGATGAAATCAATTCAGAACAATTACAATACATTCATTGAGTAGTTTTATTTTTCTGCATTATTTATGAAAAATGACTGTTATATGATAAAGTTGTAGATTTAAAAATCATCCATTCTATTTATCTCTAAATCTACATGTACCACTCCCACTTACTTAAGTTACAGGCCAACATCAACAGATTGATAGAATGAATAAGAATATGACTACTTTCATGCAAAAAACCCACACGCAAGTAATAGATAAATTCATAAGTACTAAGCATGATCTCTTCGTATATAGTTTAAGTTCATAAGTCGTTCGCATTAGCAGCAAGATTTGTTTGTAATTTCGATGAAAATTACCTAATCTCAGCATAAGTTAAAAGATATGTGAATTGCTAATCATTGTCTTCTATAAAAGGATACATGTATACTTGAACCTGAGACTTGATCCTTTCAATCCCAGAAAAGTCTTGCATGTACTTACATGTATACTCACAGATCACAAATAAGTCAATTTCCAAACGTTTTCATTTGATTTTTCAAAATCATGATTGTGTCTGCTTGTTAGGAAATTAGAACACAGTAGGATGAATGATGGGATATCAATAGATTTACTAATGCCCCATCATTAAGTTCATGAGGAGGTTGTGTTTGTAACATTGGCCCAGCTGGGATATTCATCCAAGTTGAAATAAAGTTTGCCATAGGTGTTTATGGACAGTTCAAGTATGAATATGCAGAAGATGTTCATGGCAAAACCAGCCTTGACCTGAAGAATAACAATCATAAACATTAATACATCAGTGATTGTATGTATATAATATATATGTATTTCAATCTTCACCTGGCATTCTGCTTTACTAGTGTACATTAAAATCACATCAGATAGCAGTCAAACAGATGTGATTGGGCTCTAAAATTTAGAATGTTCACCTGGTGAATAGTACAGTTTTACATGTACGGTACTTTCCAGAATCACCTCAGTGTCCAAGAAGTGTCCATTACAAGCCAAATGAGGCTATGGCCATGGCTACACATCATTGACATTTTTACAGTTTCTTTTTAATGAATAGGACCATTAAATTATATAAAGCATCCCATCTGATTAATTATGTACTCACCATGTCAAAGACTTGGACCCCACCATATGCGTACACTATAGCATTTGGCGGCGTGGCAATGGGAAGCATGAATGCAAAGCTGCAAGATATCGTCACAGGGATCATCAGATACAGCGGGTGGATCTTTTGGCGAATAGACTGTAGATGATACAAGGTTAACTATATCAAAAGTGTTCAAAGAACACGACATCGCTAGAACAATGTTGACTTATAAGCAATTAAGATATACTATGTATTGTACCAAGTTTTAATGCTTTCTCACAAGCATTAACAAAGCTATTGCAGAAAATGTTGAAGATGGACCAAAAACGGCCCTGTGGAAAGCACACTGATAATGAATTATATTCTTAGAACTATCTCATGCAAGCACCCACACACCTACATCAATAAGTACTCACCAGCTCTGCGACAATGGGTAGCAAAATGGATGCCTTGGCTGTGTTGCTGGTGAATTCAGTTAAGCCCGCTGTAACTATATTAAGAATGAGTCCAAAACCCCAGGTTGGAATGTCAGGAGATAGTTCTCCTAAAGCCTTCCCTATAGAATGTGATAGCCCAGATTCCTGCAAAGGGGCAGTTGAAGGTTTAAGTCTTAAGACATTATTGCTGTCATATACTAGTTTAGCAACACTGAATCAATGTTTGGAACATTCCTTACCTGACGTTTCACCAACGTTCCCGTTGGTGTCATGACTGTCATCAGTCGTGCACTGATGAAACCAATGCAAATGTTGGTGCAAGGTCAGGTAAGGAACATGTTTCAAATACTGATTCAATGTTGTTAAAACTAGTGTTGTGTACCTGCATTCAGATATACAGTATTAGTAATATCCATAACATTTTTCATCGTGGTGCAAATATTTATAGTGATAATTAAGGCTTTAAGCACCATATATCAAGTATAACTTGCCGTCTTGTCATGCTAATAAAATATTAAACATTCTAATAACTGTGAAAGAGGTACCTTAAGACCTTCAGTTATGGCTAAACTGCCTCCTAAGACTAAAATGACAGACCAGGACATTTTAGTGTGCACCAATTCCCAGTTCATTAAGGCTGGCACTGGTTCTGCTATCTCACCTAGCCATAGAATGAATTAAGTCAGGGTTAAAGTCTCACAATTGGTAGGTCTGTAGCTATAAAAGCCTCCAAGAATGTGACTGAGCCAGCAAGGTAAGGTCACATATAAATGTTTAATACGATATTCTGAAGCCCAACATATGGTAACATAAGTGCAATGTTTGTATCCCCATATTCCAGTTTCCTATTTCTTTTTTAAAATCCATCCATGTACCACTTAAAAAAAAATTGTGTAGGTCTTCTGTCTGAAGACAAAACACCTACACATGTATTGCAGTGTTCTTTCTTTAATATTAATCTGGATTTATTTGTTTGATCAGGTATAAATTTAGCACATTGAATTTTCCTAAAATACAACACAAGAATGACCAATCAACAATGATTTGATAAGGTGGTGCTGTGAAGAAGTCCCTGTGAAGATACCTTTGTCTTTCTTGAAGCACCAGAATTTTGGTCTCTCCGATGGAGCGATAAAAAGCATTAATGCCACGGACATTCCAACACAGGCATCATTCACATTACTAGAGGAAACAATAATACTTTTTAAATTTTAGCTGTTTAAAACAAGAGATATTGAAAATTGCACAATTCTTGTCATAGATTTAAATTTAACCTACATGAGGGTTTTTAACGTTATAAACTTGTAAATATATTTACAAGTTTGGCACTGTGCTGGCTGATTTTATCCAGACCTAGCTGATTTCAAATGTTAAGAGGATTTTGAGGATGGTCATGATAACATATTCACCCTAATCCAGCTGCCCTGACCTGTATGGTATGTGAGAACACTTATACAAGTTTTTTACCCTGTTTCAAATTTCTTATTGCTCAAATGGTGGAGTGCTTGCTCCCACCCATATCCATTATCACCACCGCCTTGATTTCTGGTGAACCAAAGTAAGGACTGAAGCAAGAAGTGTAAGCCGACCATGATCTCTGCAAAACTGGATATTGATAAAGAATCGACTTGATTTCAGTTTTTTTTAATAGCTGGTATAAATTTGTTTTCAAATTTTTATTTCATATGTAACAATTTTTTGGTTTGATATACTTTTTTACAAACTCGTATCAATACTTACGTTATTGGACCTAATTCTTCATAATGTTTTTTTATTACTTCATTGGCATTTGTCTTTAAATCTTCATGCCCTTTCGTTTTGCAACATCGACTGAAAACAAATCACAGCTGTTTCATATAATAAAACATCAAAGGCAACTAGTGTGTTTGCTATAGGGACAAATAAGATCCATAAAGGACACAAATAATGACGAAACATGGTCCATATCTAATAATCACTGAGTGGTCACTCTTTCAAATTTAAAACCTAAAATTGAGATAGCTACATAGTAATGGTGTGAGCTGTAGGGAGGTGGAAGACCAAATAATATAATCCATAATGAACCCAAAAATGCAGGGCCATAGTCCGAGACATGTATTTGTGTTGCCAGGATGGGTAAAAATTTAGAGTTACTTGTCCTATGCTGGACGAGTGTTTTCCAGTCACCTTAGATATCAGGTTTCAATTGAATATACATGGAGTTTGTTCATTTGGATGTGTAAATCTTAGTAAGGAAGGGTATGTTTTTCAGGATACTCGTTCTTTGGACAGGTATGATTTTTCTTCTATTTGTGGTCATGAAATAGACCATTGTGGTCAGCATAAATTACATGTACGTGTCTAGTAGTCACTACTTGCAACTTTAAAAAAAATGAGAACTAGCACTGTATAGGGGTAGCAAGCCAGAAAGATAGAGGAACAAACATAGTGCTACAAGCCGGAGCATTAACACTCTGGAATGGAAGTATGAATATAATGGACATTGTTCAAGTTGTGGATGTAACAAAGTTGCACAAACCTGAGACCAATGTGTTTTACAGCCAGCCACAACCAGGCAATCAGTAATGACACCACCATGTTGGGAAAGGCAAACACAAACCACGATGAAAAATCTATCGCATCTGATCCTCTTCCTTCTTTAAACATCCTGCAACATTCAACTTCAACTCATTATTTTTGAAAATTATTAGAAAGCATTTGAATTATGGACATTAAAAAAAGATTTTTCAATGGACCGTATTTCTTTTCAGAAGTGTAATTTCACTGTCCAATGAAATCGTGAAAACTTCAAAAGCAATCCAATCAGAATATCTCACTGTCAAGATACATGTATATATATGTATTGTGTTGTAAATTCAAGCCTTGGGTTTATGTGTTTGTTTTTCATTTTTGCAGGTAAGCATCTTCAAAATATCAAGGAAATGGCAAGTCTTTATCTGGCTTTTGTAAGTAGCAATTTAATCATTTCCCCCCTTCTTTTTTCGCCTGAAGTTCCTGTAATTTCCTATTTTTACTCAATAATTTTTCCATTTCATTAGTAAGTTGTGTCGAGACAATTTAAATTTGCAAAATTTCATGCTGAATCTGTAGGTTTATTTAGAAATTTATATGGTACATACGTTCCTAGCTGACCCGTGATGACAAGGTTGGGAGGTGTGCCTGTTAGCGTGGCTGTACCCCCAATGTTGGCTGAGTAAGCAATAGCAAGGTATAGCCCAATAGACAACTTCTTGAAAGCCTCATCACCTTGATATATATCCTTAGCTCCTTCATGCTTTTCCATACCGATTTCCTCAATACTTGTACTTTGTTGGTTTTGAAAGTTTTCAAAATGTCTGGAGATAAATTTTTTTGTTATAAGCCCATGGGCTTTATTAATGATCAGGGATACAGTTCATGATAACTGTATTATAGATTGTTTAATTGTACTCTCTGGAGAAATTTAAAGTAGACCCAGATCTTCTTAAAACAGCGCAAGGCCTTTAACACTCCTGTTACTTGCACACAATAACTTTGAGAGAAAAAATGCACACAGAGTGTGCCAAAAGGATTCAGACCGTGCTCAATTCATTGGAACTGCTCACCACCAAAAACATTTATTAGCATTCACTAAACAAAGATAGTTTTCTCCTTTAAGTTCAGTTATAACGTTTAATGTGTGTATTACCTTGGAGCGAGTTAATGTATGTTTTGATGTTACCAATAACTTGAGTACATCCTCTACTGATATCTACACCAGGAATGACTACTAGTAGGGCCTCTAATAATACAGGGTGTCTATTTCCTATTGTAGCTAAAAACTAAAAGCAAGTAATGTGTATTTTCCTTATCTGTTTATAATGATCAGGATGAAATGTAGGTGAAATCAAAATTAAAGGTAATTTATAGCTCACCTTTTAAGGTCAATGGCAGATATTGGTGTGTATATTCGGGAAATTCTTCTAACATTTGAGGGAGTAGGATTCATCACCATAGCATTAGCAAGATGCTTTGTCATACTCTCTGCCGTCTTCCTTCTGCTCCTGTATGGAAAATATCCAACGTCGTACATCTCTTCCAAATTTTCTTCCTCGAGTTCATTGCTACAAATACATAATGTTGAATTGTGTCAATAAAATATGATTAACGTTGATGTAAAAGTTGTTGGGCTACTTATTACGGTAAAGCTTGATCAATGTAGAAGTTGTTTTATATGAGTGAGTTTTTTCAATACTGCTGATGATATTAAATGCTAGATGCGGTCGCCAGAGCCTTGACCTACGTTAGCAGGTCGTCACACTCACATTTTAGTGATGTGACAATCTGCTAACATACGTCGAGGCTCTAGCGAGCTATCTGTTTTTTTACTGTCCGCCTTTAACTCTCCTGTGCCGGCTTACGGGAAATGTATTTGTAAAATAAAAACAATGAATAACAATGCCAGTTTGATAATTTTATGTCCAATACAATAGCTTTTCCAGAGCCTCCATAAATGCTTATTAACAATTGGTGTATAAATATGGCAGTTACAACAACCACTTACAATGGTGAACGTCTACTAGCACGCGGAGAAGGTGTACTGCCGCTAGCATGCTGTGAAGGTGTACTGCTGCTAGCATGCTGTGAATGTGTAATGCCACTAGCATGCGGTGAAGGTGTAATGCCACTAGCACGCGGTGAAGGTATAATGCCAAGGTTCACTTTGTCTTCAATGTTTTCATCCTCTGCCTCGTCTACACGTATTTCAGGCAGCTTTGGATTAAGAGCTGTTTCAGACTGCTTGCAGGTTTCCTCTAAAACAAAAATAATGCTCTGAATGGACACTTATTATCAGAATTATGTTTGATCCATTAAATGTTTTGGGCACTTGTTTTATTTAAAAAGTATTGAATCACCTATGTTTTCTGTGCTTGAGGATTTCATCGCTCTTAGTATAGCCTGTGCTATGGGCATCACCATAGCTACAGTCGCACTGTTGCTAAGCCACATGGATAGAAATGCTGTAACCAACATGAACCCCAGCAACAAACTGAAAAAAGATAGTTTTGAACTGTGACATATCAAACTGTATGAAATTGTGTTTCAAAATCCATGTTAAAATCAAATTCTAATAATATTAGGATATGCTCATAAAATGATTATATTCAGCTAAAAATAATTATAAAAATGTGTGTGTATTAAAACTGAAAATCGTAAAATCTGAAAGTCCTAAAGTCCCTACTTTGCAGGTTTTGATCCTACATGGAGCAATACTTTCAAGGCTATTCTTGTGTGAAGATTCCATCTTTCTACTGCAATTGCTACTAGATGTCCAGAAAAAATTAGGCAGATGACATCCTAAAATTCAATACAAAATGGATTGTTCAGGAGGAATTAAGGACCTTCTTGCATTGTTACAGAAAAAAAGTAATCAAGAATGAAATGCATACTTTGAAATAGTGGATACACGTTTTGTCGGATTCTAGCACACCTAACCAGGGGAAGAGAACCATTGGCATTAGGGCAGTGACTGCCATAGGCACTACCTCGAACAACCAGAAAATCGCTATGATACCAATGGCATATGCACACCGCCCTTCCTACAAGAAAAGCAGCCTCAATCAACTGTTGAAATAACAATATAGCAAACTCAAAATTGAGATACGTAGATTACTAAGAAGGTACTGTTCTCAAAGTGAGACAAGAATAAAATAAAGGAATTAGCCTTCTTATTATCAGACCAACGTTTGAACATACATCTGTATTTTGTGAACCAATGAAAAAAATACTGCATTTGATGAAGGAAATATTCTTGAATTTTAAACTTATTTTTACTTTGGTATATCCTTGAAGTCTATTCATCTGTGTAATACAGATCTGTTATGTACTTAACAGATGTCATGAGATTTTTTGAAGCATGGACTTACTCGGGCATTCCATACAATGGGGATTGGTAGTAGCACAAGGGGTGTGAGGATGATCATCAATGTGTTGTTAAAGCGCCATATGCACTTGAGGGCGGCCTTCACATCAGGTTTTTCTCTCTCTACACCAGTCTTTTCTTCTTTGCATTGGGTGTCTTCACTGGATTGTGCAATGGCTTTGTTTTAATTTTTGTAATAGCTGTTGTGCTGAAAGACGCTCTAGATATGTGATGAAGTAATAATTTGCTAATTACACTTATCCTAGACTGGTCTCTATAATGAGGAATCTCAGGCTGTTCAAGGACGGTAGAACCTATCTGTTAAGACCACCCTTGCAGGGAATGTCACTCGTTCAGTAGAACACTCGCCTTCTGTGGCAAGTGACTCTCAATTTACACTCGCGATGTTCAATCCAAACTAGCCATCTTTAGTTATTAAAGAGTTGGAATCAAGTAATCATACTCGCCAACTGTGGTGAGTGACTTTGAATTCACACTAGCCAACAGAAATTTACACTAGCCAGGGGCGAGTGGCGAGTACCTAATCAACACCCTGCCTTGGGATTGGGCCCAAGTGGTCTCAATAGATCTGTATGGTGGTTGAATGTGTGCTTGGTACCTCAAAAAATGGTTCTATTATAGAGGTGGTCTCTTAATAGAGATTGTCTTAATTTAAGTAGCATGTCTGTGAGTGCAGTGTATTGGTAGATCTTGAAATTACATCAATGAAATTACATGTATCTAGATGAATTTTCTTTCATAGACCAATGTACACTAAGGTGAAACTGACGCTGTACGGCTGCCGTATGGCAAATCTGCCATACGGCGATCATAAATCCACAGTATTATACTTGCCGTGCGGCTGCCATACGGCTCTGGAAATAGCACATCTGATTTCTTTAGAAAATCGTGATTAGCCGTAAGGCTCTGCTTGATACCAATACGTTGGTATGGGTTTTGCCTAATAGAAGTCATTAAAGTGATCCATATGACAGCATATGTTCCGCTGTCTGCTGACGTATGGCGCTGTACAGCAGAATTTCACTGTGGGTTTAACAACCATGTAAAATGCATTGGAGCAATCGACACATTTTTTTTACACACCGCAGCTGCCGTACGCGCCTAACGTATTGGTTTCGGGATCAAAAGACCTATGCGACCCCTATCATATAAGCACTGCATGATTACAGAATCTTTTATATTGGCCTATTCTATGTGCAAATATGGGTTAATGTGATTATGGTATGATGATTGATGAAGATATTTAACTCATACTCACTTATTTTTAGGTGGTGATGTCATTATTTTAGCTGTCAACAGTTGAGTAGATAATAAATCGATATATAGAAAAGTTGTTAAGAACTGTAACAGTACTTGTGTATACAATATCACTACTTTTCATCTTCTCAACATTGATAATGATTAAATTGAATATATTCACAATTAATTTCATTGATTAAAAAAAGGGAAATACTTCAAATAGCCATATTAATATTTGTTTGGGTATGTAGTAAGTACTGTAGACCAATTCCAAGAAAAAAATTGACTTACTAGTACTAGGTTAGTAAGTCAAACTTTTTTCTTGGAATTTGTAAAGGTGGTTATATTGCTTGGTGCATTGATTGATTCATGCAGATTGAGAATTAGACCAGATAAGGGAAGTCATTATTGTACAATTATTTTACTTTTGTAGATATGTATTGAATTGTATTATATTGACAATGGTCATTGATAATCATCTACTTATTTTGTCAGTTCAAGTGATTTACTTGGCAGAAAAGAAAAAAACATTAGCATATTGAATTACTTATGGCTGCTCTTAATTTCTCTCTCCACCTGTCTCTATCATTTGCCATCTCCATCTTAATTAATTTATTCATTATATAATAAATTTGCTATAACATAGACTTACAGCTAAGCCTCACAACTCAAACTCATGACTGTGGGACACAAATTTTGCATGCGTTTGGTACACATCACCACATCACACCATAGGATCCATTAGATTAGTAAAAAAAACCTGCGAGAGCACTGCACACCCAATTCGTGCATTTTATTGTTTAAAAAATCGTAGCACAGCTATTAATGAACCCTCAATAGTGTTTGCAACATGATGTGTCAAAATAAAGCTAGACCCTACTTACTTATTTTGTCGCATGATAAACACAGTTGTTATGATTCATTGAAATTATATGATCTATGGTGCAATTCGTTGCATGCACACCCAGTTCGTGCGTGGCGATAATCGGGAATTTGAACATGTTTATTTACATTAGATCTTACTAGAAATTCTATTTTTTCACTTTGGCACGGGAAAGCAATAATGTTTAAAGTAGTAATATTGTGTGCTAATTGTTTGGAGCCTAACAATTTTATTTAATTAAATAACACAAGAACTGGGTGTGCACACGAACTGGTTGTGCAGTTCTCTATAGTCAATATGTAAATAAATGAAAGGGCTAACAAGGCTCTTTTAAATATAATTTATTAAGCTATTTGTATGTTTACAGAGACTACTTGCATCTGAGGAATATTTTGTGGTGAACTAACATTAAACTTCCACAAGTGAAATGCTGCTATGTAAATGTTCTATTAGAAACCCAGGTGGGAGTTTCCCCCAGCTTAAAATAAGTGAACCCATAACTATTTATTGACAGCTGAAGTATGGAGAGGCAGATAATGTTCATGATTATTCCGGGTATCACCTAGGATGAAAATGAAGAATAAAATGATATTTTTTTAACATTTGAATGAAATAATTGTGGTTAGCACATCTTAAACTCTTAAAAAATTATGTAAACTAATATGAGTTTTGATATAATAAAACTTCAATATTGCTCTATGACAGCACAAGTGTCTATAATTGTGACATTAAATGCAGGTCTCTAATGACGATTAGAATAGCTTTACTTGATTAAATTTCATTGATACTACACTCACCATATCCATAATGCGTAGTCCTCCATATGCAAAGACAATGGCATTTGGTGGTGTGGCAATAGGCAACATGAATGCGAAGCTTGAAGATATTGTCACTGGTATCAACAGGTACAGGGGGTGGATATGAAGACCAATTGCCTGAGATTTCAATTAGCAGTTGAGAACATGATGATGTATAGCGGCCTCCTCATATTACCATAATTTTACTTTCTTGATGCAAGATACTTGAAATTTTGAACACAAATAATGAAGGCACTTACCAGCACTGATATTATGGGTATAAATATGGATGCAATACTGGTGTTGCTGGTGACCTCTGTTAGGATTTCGGTCATCAGACACAGGATGCACACAAATGCCCACGTGGGCACTCCAGGAGCAATGTTCTTAAACCATGCACCGATTTCAGCGTTCAGCCCAGATTCCTTCAGAGTTGGATGTATGAAAACAAATCAAAATGTGCAGGTGAGGAAAAGTCAAATATGACATGCTCATTATGAATTGTGATTATTTGTATCAAACATGCATTGCTAATGTTACCTATAAATATCAAGCTGTGAACATGAACATGAATTAAAGTTAACATTGTCGTGTTATCAATTACAGATTATGAAAATGCATGTTGTAATAGTAGGTCAAAAAGACGAAAATAGATAATTGTAGTCTGAACTGTGAATTGAAAGAGATTAAGAATTGTAATTACTTTGGAAGCATCAGCAAGAGCAAAGCTACCTCCTAGGACAAATATGACAGACCATGACATTTTAGTGTGAACTGTCTCCCAGGTCAGCAGTGGTGGCACGGGATTTCTTTCGAAATCGTCATCTGCTATTGGGTAGAAGAAAAAGAATTGTAAGTTGCGAACAACATCATGAAATGCGCAAACTGCACAGCTACATGATTTAGACATATTTATCGTCAGCATCCACTCTTCCAAATTGCTACAAAAATGTAGATTATGGAAGTTAGTTAAATTGAAATTATCAAAATTTTCTGATATGTGGAAAAAACTAGACTTCTCATGGAAGTGCGGTATTTATTTCAATAATTTTAAAATATTTTTAGAATACGTGTCTTCAAAAAAATGTTATGGGCTAAGAAGTTGTGGATTAAATTGATGTCATGAGAAAAATTTTGGACATAATATGAAGCTTAAGTGTACTTTTAATGGACAAGGAAAAATTGTCTTGAGTATACAAGTAGCTTATGAAAAAAAGAGTTCTTTACAATGTTGTTCTCAACTTGCCTGTTGCTTTCCCAAAATTCAAAAAGGTTGGTTTCTGAGATGGAACGATGAACAGTAATATTGCAACTGTCATCCCAACGCATGAATCTGAAACAAAGCTGTAGAAGGAAATTGTTGTTAAAATAGAAAATCTATGTAATTTTGTTTTTAAACTGGTTAAAGAAAATTACAATTGTGCAAATTGCGTTTCTATGTAAACAATGATATTTTTTTTATATAAAACAATGTTTAAATGATATAAAGAAAATATTTGCATGGTGAGAAAATATATCCAATATAAAATAAAATGATTTTTTAGATTGACACAGCTACTACCCAATATTGACCTTTTAAGTCATACCCCTTATCTATAAATGGTAGTACATCCCAGCCAGCTCCAGGAAAAGGGTGTTTGGTGAACCACAGCACAATGAGAGCAATGAAGTGTATCAAGACTGCAACCTCTGCAAACCTGAGGGATTTCAACATTGCTATCATGCACAAAAACTGATGAAACGCATCACCGTATGTAGGAAGTACAGATTTTTGTCATACATGGGCCTTGCTTGTTTATGTGCAAATCATCGGTGTTTAATTCATTTTCATCCGGCGAATAGCGCACAATGATTAAGCGGGTCAAGCCATACGCGCGGATCCTTTAGAATGCTTAAAAAGATTGGCGCGTATGGATTTTCAGATTGTGTTGGGACAATATGTGATAATTCAAACTTGATATTAGATATTCTTAATTATCTTGTTTTTAAATTTTAGTTTTTGCCAGTTATTGATGTTTAAAGAATCCCAAGTTTATGTGCAAGATGTATGGTGATATGAAAAAATACTGGCTGGGAAAAAATGGCTTGTTATAAAATTATGAACTAGCAAAAAACATAAAATGTGGGTCTCCTATTCGGACTTGTCAACTTGAAGTCTGAGTCACCCTGAAAATACGTACGTCATCTCTGACGACCAAAAGACTAATTACTGCGCTGTCTGTATTTTGTGCGTGTATTATTCGCGTAACATCTGCCTAATTTTCAAGAAACTTTGTTGTCTTTCTCACGGCGTCCTGCATATAAAAAAACAGCAATTGTACTTCCTACATAAGTAATTGATATATTTTTTCTACCTAACAGTGCCTTTAAGGTTGCAATCAGATGTATACTCACGATATTCGTCCTAGTTTGTCAAATTCTTTTCTTACTTTATCTCTTACATTCTTGTAGACTCTATCATCCTCCTTTTGTTTAGTGAATGCCCTGCAAATTGAAAAAGCATATTACTTAAAAGAAATTTATTATTTAAGATTAGGAGAAACATATTATTTATTTCAGCTTCTGTCATTTGTTAAGTCTTGCTCGCTGTATTCCGGATAGCTAAAGCTTTGTAAATTGAATATTTTAAATTCAAGCATAAAAGCATTTTTGATTTTGATGTTATTCTGCTCTGAAAAAGCTGTCAATCTGAAGATGTAGTCACTTTAGTCAGCTGGTTCAACAGTAACAAACCTGAGACCTAGGTGTGTTAAAGCCAGCAACATCCAGGCAGCCAGTAAGGATATCATCATGTTTGGGAAGGCAAACACGAACCAAGAAGAGAAATTCAAATCATTTGCTGGACCAAAAAAACTGTAAAATGACAGAAAAATACAGTGTGAATAAGAGTGCAGGAGTAGTAAAACCCCGGCTTGGGATACCTTGCCATTTCATCCTACAGTTGCTGTTCAATTTTGCTAAATATATTTCACTAATGAAGACACCTCAGTAATTGGGACACTTTTTCTACTCCTATTAGTATTTCTAATTACAAGGTTATATTGTAACTCCAAATGCTGTAGCTTTTTTATAGGTTTTGTTCAGATCCTGTCAGAGCCAGTTAAAACCAAGAATAACCTCATCAGTTCCTACAATATTTATATATATGTATCATGTATTTATTTTGCTAATTTGTCTTGGAAAAAGCTACATACGCATCAAGCTGTCCCTTCAGTATGAGGTTCGGAGGTGAACCTGTCAAAGTGGCTGTGCCTCCGATGTTGGCAGCATAAGCAATTGAGAGCTTCAGCCCAATGCATAATTTCTTGTATGTCTCATCATGATGATACTCCTCATACACATTATTGGTGTCTGTATTGCTAAAATATTACACATATAATAATGAGCGATATGGTTTTGAATCTAAAATTATAGTGCTTTTGGGAAACTTTCAAAACAATAGCTCGACAAATGATAATTAATAGAATCCTCCAAAGATAGAAAAGTTAACATGTCAAGGAACTGTAAGAGGCACAAGTACTCATGTATATTGTACCTAAATGAAAATTTAAAACTAGACATATGTGCATGATTTAATTTGCAAATTTTGCAGTTTACTGTAAAACTGCAAACTTAAATAGTCAGCAAGTAGATCAAAACAATTTATTGATATTGATTTATACATACAGAGTATGTTTATTTCCAAATTATGCTAAAATTTTCTTGTGAAATTATGACATTCTTAAAAATCGCAAAATTGATAATCACAAAATAATTGGTGACTCAAAACTACAATTTTCAATAGTGGCAAAATATTGTACTTTTATAGTACTTACTGATAATGTGAAACATTTCTAACTGTCTGTCCACTTGGATTCATTGTAACAGCATAACTCATATGCTTTACTATTGAATTTCTCACAGTCATTTTTGGTACAGTCAAATGTTCAGACGTTTCTATGCCAAGTGGATGTTGTACATATTCTTCTCCCCTACAAGTTTTACATTATAGTTTGCTGTACAATGTACATTGGTAGATAAGTTCTGTGGTGTATATTAATGTCGATAATTCTTATACAATACATGATTTTTTTAGTTTTGTGGTGTATACTGATGTGGATAGTTCTAATACAATACATGATTTTTTACAAGTTATTGTGGAGTTAGGAGGTTCATTCCAACAAAAAAGAATAAGAATAATATATGAATTACGTATGTGATGAATCATCAGCTGTCACTGAGGACACAATGTTTTGTACAGCTTTTACAACCTCAGTAGATTTTTGACCATCTGCAAAAATAGTAGAATTCAACGTAATCAAGGCTCTTGCAATTTGATCAAATAAACTTTGATCTACTTGTTCAACAGACAAATTGGTTATTTGTGGTCTAATTTTTAAGAGTTTCATACCCATTTCGTCTCTACGAATTTTATCCGGGTCTAGTTCTACTAGTATGGCCTGCATCATGGGCATCATCATAGCTGTGGTCGCAGTGTTGCTTAGCCACATTGATAGAAATGCTGTGATCAACATGAAGCCTAGCATGAGGCTGAAAATAAAAAAAAATCAATAAAGAACAAAATAAGAGTATAACTAAAAAAAATTTTTTCTTAAAAATATCTTGAAAGTTGAAAATTGAATAGTCTTGAAATGAGTTCATCTTTGCATTAAAATCATGACATTAAACATGAGTAAAAAAATGGACTAATCTCACGCAGGTGAAATCTTTAATCTAGAACGAGTTTCATTACTACATGACCATAAAAATGTACACACCCCTGGCTGTGAAAAGTGAACTTTTTTACGCCAAATGCTTCATTTTGCTTTTTAAGTGAACCATGCATGTTTAAAATATTTGCTGGTATTAAATAGGGAAAGAACGTCAGATGTAAAAAATAATGTGCATGAAAAGGGTCCATTCCACAGAGTGTGAATGAGATAAAGCACAGACTTCATGGGTTTTGGTCCGAAGATCAGCATCACTCGTAGGGCCATTCTTCTGTGAAGATTCCATTTTTCTATGGCAATTGCAATCACAATGCCAGTAAAACACAGGAAAGTTGTGTCCTAAGAAGAAATTTCTCAAATGTTAGATGAAGTAGTAGGACATGAAATGATATTAGATCATTGAACTTTTAATTAAACAATGCTTTTGTATCCATGTCACGTTACAATGTTCTATGAAAAAACATGAGCATGAATGTCACCTATCGGTATGTTCGTTTCTAGTTAACAAAATTTTCAAGTGATAATCTTGCTAAACATAGCTAAATATAAAGTTTTAAAACCTTTAGGTAGCTGAGAGCGACCTTCTTACATCCACGCACACCCAACCATGGGAAGAGGACCAGTGGCATGAGTGCTGTGGCTGCCATGGGCAGGGCCTCTGTCATCCAGTAAACCGCCATGATGGCAATGGCATAGGCACATAAACCTGCCTGAAAAGCTTTTACATGAGTTACATGCATATTTTTTATATACCTAGCTGACATGTTAATATTATACTAGTAATAACTGTTTAATGGTTGGCAGGTGCGGGTTCCAAACATGATTTGTCTGTTACGGAGTTTGCGGTCGATATACATTATTAGTACAGCACACAAATACATGTATTCGAATGTTGCTGAACAGTTGGTTGGACATTTCTAGACAACCAGGTCAGTAATATTCATAGATTCTAAACAATTGCTGCAGTTATGTTAAGCATACAATACACTGAAGCAAGGGAGTTCTAAAGTGTCTATTTAAAAAAGCATGCTTTTGAAGAATAGAAAGGTTATGGCATGCTGACTTTTTTATGTGTTTCACTGTGCCATCCAACAGCTAAAGGAAGCAGCACCAGTGGTGTGAGGATGATCACCCATGTGTTGCTGAAACGCCAGGTACAATCCACAATGCTCTTACACCTCGTCTTACACGCACCACTTTTCACAGTTACCACCTCTCTAAATAAATCATAAAGGATGAAATAGTAGTCTATATTAATATTATGCTGTCCTTCAATTGTTTAGAATGATGATTAAAATTTTTATCTATCATAAGTGTTCTCATGAAGTACTTCTACTGGTATATGATTGGGTATGTTATTTTTGACTTTATGCTATACTACACTGTATATAATTGTACATATTTCCACACGCTGCGTCGCTGGAACTTGAGAGACCAGCCAGCCCTGGTACCATAAATGACGCAAAAGGCCATATACACCCACCAGGTGTAGAAGTAAAAGTAGATGCGGGTGCCAGTCTCGACATACGTCAGTCTCGTCACGTCACTAAAATGTACGAGTGACGAGACTCTGACGTATGTCGAGACTCTGGTGACAGCATCTCCTATATTATAGGCTAGACCCAAGATTTAGACATAAATTTATAATAAAATTATTAGCTCCACAATTAAGGTCCAAGAGAATATATTGTAGGCTGATGCTTAGAAACAGTAAATAATGCAATGTGCCTGTTTTCTGTTAAAGAATAAATACTTACATCGAAGCCATGGTATTATGGTAAAGTTTGCCACACAGTAAACCAAAAAGTTAGGCAAGTAAACCAAAAAGAAATATTATGAAATTTTTATTTAGATATCAATATTTCTTAGAAAGGGAAGGACCATTTCTACTAATACTTTGAATTCCAAGAAGTGAAATTAAGGTGGACATCTAACCAAAACAAATATATTTTGAAAATGACTATTGATTCTGAGACACACTGTATGCAATCATCTAAAGACTATGGCTCATGTAAAAACTAATTCGCATTTGGCATATATGGTATAAAATATATATATATATTAAGATCATGTTTTGACATGATTTATGAGATTTATATTCATTTTCATCAGAATCAAACCTTTGCACAGAAAACTAGTTGGTCTCACAAACTTGGGTTCGTGGGTTCGAATCCTGTCAGGGCCACTTGATATAGTTAAATGGAAACAGATGTCTTCAGCTATGTCAATGTAGTGGGTAGGAGCTTGCTTGCCATAGAAAAGAGAGAAGAATATAATTGTATCCACAAGTAAACTTGGGAAAAACACATTTGTTTATAATAACTGGCATTTTTTATAAAATGCAAAAAGTCAGCAATAAAAATAATAATATGTGAGTGCATCATCATCATGTTGGTTAATAAATCATTTAAAGTTGTAAGCAAGTCACCTGATTACATTATCAGATTGCCAGTAATATAATAAGCTAGGAGTAGGTGCGAAGATCAACACAGGTCAAGGATTCTATCTAGCAACATTTACCGTGCCAAATAGATTAACATTAATCTATCCAGTTCATGGATTTCCAGCTGTTCTGCTTATTTTTCACAATCTGCCCTTTGGTGATCATAATATACATTGTTTTATGCTGTGCTATGCATTAAACGTATGAATATTCTTGATGCTCACAATAGAGTATACAAAAATATTGTTGTTTGCTAATTCAGCATTTAATCAGGTTGTGAATCAAAATACATATTGTATAAGTTAATTACTTTTCTTAAATGATTTAAGTTATTGGCCTTTAAAAGGCAGAAGGACATGAAAACTATGCGGTAGGTGTCAACCAGAACAAGTAGTCAACATTGTAATTACTTGAGATCTTTGCTCCCTGGAAATTGCATCTGTTGGCCATGAAAATTCCGGGGAGGAACGTGGATCTGAATATGGAATACCAGGAATTCTGCCCGATTCAATTGAGTGGAATCCTGCATCCATGTGGAATATTTCTCATTTTTCTCTATGGGGCGTTTGTTTTTAGGAGCCATGATGCACATTACGCTCGCTCCCAAGGTTATTGGGTTTGATTCTGTGACAGGCAAATTCTTGCTCTTTGTTAGTTAGTTGTATTTGGCATGAAATTATCTTCAATAAATATATTCTTCAAATGTTTCATGTTATATGTTCAATGGATCATTACAGATCGCTCAGGAAATGACGAATTCACTGATAAAAAGCTTTATTATGTTTCTGTATTTAGCATGACATTCATATAGGTGTAAATAATGGAGGTGACCTTTTAGGCATTTTAGTGTTTTTCTGTGTTTTTAAATCATTGGTTCATGTTCCTAGTTGTTTTGAAGGTTTCATCAAGTCTGTTGCATGTTAATATTCTTCAAAACCTTACTTGACATTGTCCTTTGTCAATGAAAGTTTTTTTTCCCTGCGATGGCTTTCGTCTAATATCAATTGTAATTATGGACAAAGTAACTATTTGCATAACTATTATAACGTCGACACCATGGTCACACTCAATGTTATATACACACACTAAATATGTATATCTTTGTTGAATAAATTCTATTGTTGATATTGAAATTATCATGGGTAGCATATAGCACACTAATTATTTATGCATGGCAAACATCACTGAATACCATGGTCATTTTCAAGGGTATGACAATACATGAACTACAATGTATCTATATATGTGTGCGTTTGATTGTGCATACATATACATGTACATTGTTATTTAAGTTGCAAACATACAGTACTGATTGCGTAGAACAGACTTCTTTTTTTCGCCCTATTTTTTGGACTTCCAAACGAATTGGCCAAGGTAAGAGAATTGTAAAGAATGAAAAATGTACTAATACTCAATAGGGAAGTTAACTTTTGAAATGAGCTAGCCCTGGCAAGAATAAGCCACCACATGGTCAACATGTAGTCCTTATTTTGCACCCTGGTTTTAAATGGATGACATTGTATTTCAAATTACATCTACACATGTATTTGGTTTGCAATTGAAAATGCTGAAGAGAATAAGAAATTGTACTGACTGGATACAGCCTTTCTAATCTCTTGCACATTCTAACGAACTAAGTTTTTCATGCAATGAGATATGTTCCTTTTACCATAATTTTCTTCTGTCATTGATAATATTGCTAAGTGACTGATACACATTCAGCTGCTTTATATTCATTTTCTCACTTAGAGCCTTTCTCTGCCATTAGCTTTTTTTTCTTACTCGCTTGCCACACTACACTTCACACTTCATTGTCTATTGATAATTGTGTACATTTCCTCATATATTGATAGCAGTTTATTTGCTGCTTTGTTTTGATGACTATTTTTTATTTTAATAGCATTATATATTCAATCATGCATTGCATCCTTAATTTCAGATGATAAATTTAGGATTTTTTTTAACTCTATAAAGAAAAAATGCTTTGATAATCACAGATTTTGATTTATGAGAAAAGGAAACGCCGAGTGATTTCTTTATATCCAGCTAATCCTCTTTGCCATCTTTGAAGTAATAGCAAGAAAACATAATGAAGGAAATGACCAACAACAATGGCCATTAAGAATCCATAAATTTCTACGGAATGTGTCTTGCACTGAAGCGGCTAATTATAAAGATAACAAACATCTCACGGATAACGAGACAAGTTGACAAGAACTCTGAACCACCCCCTCTCTCATCATCACTTGACCACGGGTCAGTTCCACACCTTGACCATCGGTCAATGTTGATTTATACCTGATCAAAGGACATGTACCTGGTACTTGAACATCTTTACCAAGGTCCAGACAGCCCAGCCCATGCTCATTAATCACTATGAGCTGCTGCCGTGATGATCACTGCCTGGGCTGTCCACGTTGTTGATGACAGAATAAAATCTCTGCTTCTTTGTGGAGCTGAACATTATATCATTGATCTCTTTCTAATCTGATTCACTTGATTATGAGATGTAATTGGAAAAGATGGATTCTTGTCTGTGCCACGCCATTGAAAATCTTTTGTTTGAGGTGATTGAGTCAGTTATAACTGTATTTTATCATACAATAATGATTTCAATAATGAAAATACTGAGAGAATGTTGCCTGTCAATACAAAAAATGTACTACAATACCATGCAATATAACAATGCAATACGATACCAGGCTATGTATGTATGAAAAGTTTCAGTACATCAAATTTGAATGACTAGCTTTGTTTTTGCATAATAAACTTTTTTTTTCTTTACAAAATCAAGGATTGCACATTCCGGTCACTACATATAAGTAATAGATGGTAGATAGCAGACCCTGCGGTCAGTGGATTTGTTGATTACATACCTGTTAGCAAAATGTCAGACATGAAGATCAGACGCAGAAATCTGATGAGTTTTACAGTATATAAGAATGCTGCCGACATTATTGTCATAATATTAATCTGCTATTATATCAAAGCTTGTGATAGTTGTAGGTTAGATTATGGCAGATGGAATATAAAGAAAAGTTGTTTGCATTTAGATGTGGAAACCCTAAGTCTATAAAGTACTGTTCATGTGATTATTTAGTTATAGCCAACTAACAATAAAATTATCTTCTAGGGTAACCATTTACTGAAGCATTAAGCATTAAAACGATCATTTTCCATCAACTGTGTTTATCAGAGTTGTATTTTTTCCATCATAAGTATAATTTCATTTTAGATTTCAATTACCAACTAGATCATAGATAGATCTAGTATATCTTTGGATGGGTAGTCATTGTTTTATTACATTGTCATTTTCAAGATGCCAATAACCTATCATTCTTCATGAACCTGTTGCTCATGACACTATCTATATCGGCTTGGGTGATTTCAAATCATGAGAGGTTCCAAAGGAAGGGCAAGTTTCAAAGGTGATTTGTTATATAAATACTCCTATTTTAGTAAATAATGCATGCAAAAATAGATATTGTTGTATTTACCCTGTACACAATATTTGTTTGGTTTTGATCCTATTGTGAATGTGTTCTTGTAATTAATTTTAAACATCAAAAAGGGCAAATGAAATGGTAATAGTTATTACTAATAACCAGAGTGAGAATGTCTGACTTTCCTTGGTTCAATGAAGACATTATTAGTTTGAAGAAACAACATAATCATCACCAGACAGTTGTTTTACTCATGTTCGTGAAAAAACATTTTACAGCACGTTGCTGAAAATCTGTTCATTCATCAGTGCCAAAACGATCTTTCTTCTCGCAAATCTAATTGTCTGACTTGCTATCTGTCACTTTTAAGGCCAAATGAATATTCTATTTGGTTTTAATACTTTGCAAAGTATTCTTTTGGTCTGATCTAGTGTTAGAATTCATCAAAATTTATTTGAAAAGAAAGTTGGAAAAGATTAGATTGTTTAAATTTATAAGAAGCGTATGCTAGGTTATGATGATGTACAATGTTCTAAGCTATATTGCAATGGATGCATTACATTATAAAAAAAATACAACTACATACATAGCAGTCATTACTAATAATTGCCAATAGAAATAGTTGAAAACTAATTTTTACATTTCATATTTAATCATTTACACTGACATTAACAAATGTGAGTGACGTACGGACTGACAAAATAAAGTACTCAGAATGTAGAACATTCACAATTTTGTGAAAATGCCAACAAGACCAGATCCACACTTTTTCATTTATTGTGCCTGCAATGAGACAAAAATGCATAATGGCTCTATCCTGGCATGCTTCGCCCCATGGATCTCACACACAATGCCTGCATCCATGGAGCATCCTGGTGGGTCTGGATCTGCCTCATCATTCATGAACATTCCAGCTTGGTCCGTCTGCTTGACGGATTGCCAGCATTGGTGATTGTTTTGTAGATAGCAAATCCGGTGAAGATAACAAGCAAGGTGTTGAAAATGTTGCCATACTTTTGGTATTTGTTTTCTTTTTTATGCAAACATAGAGACATTAATAAGAATACCTGGAATGAAATTTGTCAAATAAAATGCATTTGTACTTTTTAGGCTGCTTGACTGATTGCTGATTGTTTTGAGATATCTAATCTTAAAAGTCTTGTGTTGAAAATGTTGCAAAGTACTTTACCATGACTTTTTTTGTGCACTGGCCTTATTCTTGGTGATGGTTGTGTGGAAAGAAAGCATCATGATGTACAATTCCGTGTTACAAAGCTGACATTTGTTTATGATGTTTTCTATTATGAAAGCACCAAATTAAATTATGCATATGTATTATGAAAGTTTATGAAAATTTTACTTTTCATTATACATGCTACATGTACGTATAGGACAATATATTATTACAAATAATATCTAATTGCTTTTGTGTTTGTTTCATTACAGGTGAGTAGAAGTCACAAGTGTTCCATTACCAAAGCTGTACATGTAGGTAATGTTTTTCCTCTATCATGGTATTTTCAACCCAGTTCTTGTTGATATCTAATCTTGCCACTAGATTCTCTCCTGAGAGAAGAACTTGAGAACTCTGGTTTTAATTGAGGTTGTGATTTTGAGATCAGATGGTCATTTTGCTGTTCAGAGACTGTATCAAATCTTGATGTAGACAGAAATTCTGTGCAAAAATATTTTAATTTCTATTTTTTTTAGTAGTGTAGTTCTTAGGTGTTGCAGCTAGATATTACAGCCTCAGGACCACTTTTATGTGAACAAATTTAATAGAAATACTGTCACATATCTTGGTGTAAATAATATCTACGTGTAAACTAGAAATAGTAGATGATGCTATGGTTAGTGTGGGTGGATGTATAAGATGTGTACAACACCATTAGCACATCAAATCCATATCTCTGTATGTGGAGCCAATTATCATATTCTGGGTCAGAAACATAGATCATTGGGAAGAGTAATTGTGGTGAAACACAGCCCCTTGGCCATGATTATGAGCAAATGTCCTATAATCTCACGTTGTCTTCCCATAGGAGGTCCATACGTTATGTATTGGTGGCGAAATTGTCTGCATAGCTAACCTCATTGACATTGGCAAAGGTGACGGAAATACTTTGGTATGAATGTCTTTTGGACATTACTTTGATGGATAATTTGGACAACTGTATTACTGCTCTCTGGAAGCTAGATAATTGGTCTGGGAAATTGTTATGCCATCAGTCTATTTTGAATTGTGAGAAAACATTATATTGGGCTTGTATATACATGTATATTCAATAGATATACACAAGTGCAAAGTAGGTAGCAATGGTAAAATGCAATCGTGTGGACGACACTTTCAATATTTGATAGGTACAAATACAACATCAATATGTAGCATATAGTTCACATTTGTCTTCTATAATTAACTACTTCCAGACCATAGCACTCACTACTCATGTTAAGCTCATGGATCATAGAACCTCAGCTTTACAGTCCAGAGTATCAATAATTGAGTGTCCTATCTGCTATCAATTTCATAAGCAGGGGGAAGTATAAATGAAGATCTATGCAGCCATGAATATTCAAAGTATATGACAAACAGTATGGTCAATATTATAAACATGAAATTTATCTGGTAGAAAAGCACTTATAAATCACAATACAATGTCCCTCAATCCAGTATACACGTACAATCAGCAGAGGAATACTTCATGTTTAATGACATTTGCCCTGTTTGTAGGGCTATAAATGCTAGCAGGATCAGTGAAAAGTGACAGATTCATAGATAGATCCATGTAAATTATCTCCATTTACTAGCTTGATTGCTATTTTAGCATTTCCGACTTCATGTTATATGAAACATAAATCTACCTCTGCCACATCCTTGCCAATATATTGCTGACAAAAATGTGGACCATCAATGTTGGTTCTTTGCACGCGGCTTCCTTAGTGTTTATTGCGTTTCGTAATGAACCAAGTGTGTTGAGTATTCAGCAACACAATATACAAATTTGCACACAAAACAGGCGCAATATCTTTCATTACAGAAGAAAAGCAGTCATAGTGAATTTTGTCTGAATCTTTTACAAATTAGTCCCACCATTCCATTTCTTTGACAAAGATATGAAAATGCAGCTCTGCTGTTTTTTCATCTTGCATAGTGGTTACTAAGCACTTCATTTTACCATAAATATTAAATGATATGGCCAGATATCTTTTCATTTCTAGGTTAAGGAAATCACACATCTTAGCAAAACAAGAATGATTGGTCATATCATTTATGAAAATGTTCACAAGCATGTGATGTTTCAAGCATAGAACCACTGAACTTATGAAATAACAGAAACAAATATGTGACCTGTTTGAAAGGACCAGGCGTAGAACCAAATAATGCATGTTGGGTATCGGCCTCATGACCTTTGCATGTCCAGCAGCAAATTAATTAAGGCAAGAGGGCGGTCCACGACATGTGTGAAATAAAACAGGCTCAACACGCATTTATTGACTTGATTATCCTTCATAGGGTTCCCTTTACTGCCCCCAATAAGCATGATTCATCTTGATTGGGTCTTCACAGCCCTGAAACCTCTCACAGTAGCTCATGAATAGCCTCATTTCTGCCTCCGATATCGGGCTAAACGCGACCATTACAGAGACTTCACTTCACCGCACTCTGTGCTTCGTAATGTAAGTAATCTTCTCTCTCCCAGTCATTCGGCCGTCTATATGGACCCATTGAAATATATTTCAGGTGTACACAGTCATAGAATGTGATGTTTTATGATAAATAAGTTGCTGTAACGTAACTGTAAATTTTGTTTTTGGTTTTTGATATACAAATTATACATGCATGTTTATTTGGTTCTACCAACCTGTAGAAGTTAAGGTTTGAAAGTCTGGCTTGTGCAAAATATCATCTAATTTATAAAACACTACTATGCGGTACTTTTTTCTAGCAAAATTAAACAATCGATTGCTTATTAAATGAAAATGATAATTATAAATATTTTATTGAGGCTACAGAAGACGTGAAAGATGACAATGATCCAGTTTGACCTCTCGTGTCACCTCTGTTCCAAATGTGATTTGGAGTGTAAAATGCGCAATCCGCCGCATCCCGCCTGATCAATGACTGCTTTTATTGCGGGTCGAAGTGTCATCGCAATGCTTTATTTGCCACCATTTGTCAATGAGTTGTCGTCTGCTAAGCGTTTTTTGCCAGGAAGACTGTTTTAAGAGGGATCCATCCTGTTTCTGACAGATTTGAGAGCTATTATGAAATGATTTTTATGCTTACTTAGTGCTCAGTGCGGATGAAAGATTATTGTTAGGCATCGTTGCCAATCCATACGTAATGGACTTGAAATTTTGCCCCAATGATGGTGTTATTATAAAATGGAATATGGCTATTTACCACCAAGTATACTGTGAAATATCTTTGGTTTCTTACACTGAATCATGAAGTATATATGTCACATATCTTTATAATTATGATATGGGCTTTTTGGCATAGTAATCATCACTGTGTAAAAATGCTTCATATCACCATATATCTTCAGGCAGTGTCATTTATCGTGTTTCCATAATGGATAGATATGGATTGAGTGGTACTAAGCATATCAAATGTTTACAGTTTTACAGCAGCAATCATAATTCCATTACGCAGACTGTGTTTACAAACCAGGCCTGAACCATGTACGTGTGCCCTGGAAACATGAACACTGCAATAAATGTTGCAATTACAGCTTTTTTACAGCACTAAAATGCACATTGATTATGTTGTGATGTACAGTTTCCATGATGGATTTTCTCTGCTACAGTTTTGTATGGTCCTCAACGTTTATAGCAGAACTCAACGAAAACACTAAGCTTGATAAAACTGAAGCTGGAGCACCAGTGTTAAATACTCAAGTTATACCACCTGTAAATAAATAAATTTTTTAATTTGATAGCCTTCAAGGAAATGCCTCAAAATGAAATGTGTAATAGACATCTATTGTGTATTATATTTCATTTTACACTAATTTTGCACAGAATTAGAAAATTATTTGACTTAGGTAACTTATCTTATGGCAATACTAAGCAAGTAAATCAGAGACAAAGTTGCAAGTTTACACACTATCTGGTATTATGAAGGCTCAATCATTTATATCTATTAAAAACATTAACATATGTGGGATGATAATTATGAAATTTCTGATGAGCATATAGAAGTTTTAAAAAATGTTGAAAATAGCGAATTCTGAGAACAATTGACTGTCGTCAAAAAATCAAATGTCTCTTATCGGTTTCCGATAATCTTTGTAAATACCACTGGGTGTAGTCTATAATAATTATTATCGTGACCTTTTGACTGATTTACAGCACATATTAGCAAAGAAATAAATAAGTTGTCCTAAATGCCACTGATATCAAATAAATCTTTTTTGGTACATGATTCTGCGCAGAAATAGGTTTTGTTTCTTCTGTTGATAACACACAACTGATTAGCTTTATAAACACCTGTTTGGTCTATTCCTTATCTTAATGACTCCTAATGTCTACTATCACAGTAATTGAAGGGCTGAATAAAATATAATTAAGTGCTGTCAAAATGTTTGATATGAATTGCTGGGCTAATAGTTGAAAGATTGGGTTCTATAGCTAGATAAGATTCATTATGGTTCAAGTTTATTATTTAATTTGTGAATTTCTTTTCCATAGAACTTAAATACCATGCTACATGTACATAAACCATTTTATTCACAATTAATTGTACACTGATTTTCAGTCAAATAATTGTTGGAAAGCTTATGCTGATTTACAAAAAAAAAGGACTAATTGATTCTCATGTATAAGTAAATTATTTGTCATCATTATAACAATTCGAATGCCATTTAAATCCATTGCAAACAATATCTACCACCTGGAATTCATGGAGAGCAGAAGCACTTTGGATGATATAAACAGCAGCATCGGACCAACAGTCGCTGATGCTTTGTGATTGAAGTAAATGCAATTCCTATTGATTTTTGGGGATGAACATTGTATTTTCCCATGTTTATGGCCTGTGAACAAAGATTGGACAAGAAACGAGATTCGCAACTGTTTTTTGTACAGACTGTGTGGTCGTCTGTGTTGCTGGCAATTGATATCATACAAATGCTATTGATGATTAAGTTTTCACTTACGAAGAAATGATCATGTGTTGAAATGTGCTGGGTGTAAAAATTTGTGACTGTGTATCAATTTCCAGCTGTGATGATAGAATTCCATAACAATTGATAAAATTATTAAAAGGCTGATATAATACTGTAACACGCAACACCTCAAGGCAAAATATTTGTGAAACTTATGTCATTGTTGTGGGTTGGTCTAAATCATAACCCAGATTAGTTTCTTATTGTAGCTCTGTCTGCTTTGCTAAAAAAACTAGTTTGCCCTGCTGTTTCGACAAATGTTTCACAGGGTCTGCTGTTTTCTCAAGTCAGAGTTGTTTATCAGTTACAGCTTTAGCCTTTATCATCTATGGAATTTTAGTAACACGAAATCAACACCATCATGAAGATGGCACACGGTTGAGACTATTATTGACTTTGTGGAACCAAGGTGTCTCTGGCATCAAAGTCTGAGACCATTACCTGGCATTACAGTAACCGCTTCCAGCTGCTGTTATTGAGGCCAGCGCCCAAGATGTGTTACCTAGCTGATGCTAGTGATGGCACCAGCTAGATCACATCTGACTAGCATTGGAGGTATTCTTTATCATCTCTCACATTAGATTACATGTAAATGCATTGCTTTCGTCTCTTGTCCCTGAACAAACATGCCTGATGATGGCTTTCATTTACGCCAGATCATTAGATATATGTTATTGCATTTTATTCAATCCCCATTGATTCTGCTGTCATTCAGAATACTCATTTAGCATGCAAATGGTTATTTTTAAGAATTTTTTAAGTGTCAGCCAGGAATACGTATCACCATTTATCAATTGCTGATTGCATACCAGGTAAGCTCCCTTGCAATTACCTCATGGTACCTTATATTCATTTAAAATAACTAAAACAATAAATCAGTTTCAATCATTAGGCTCCAATATCAAGGAAGCAAGTGTGCAAAATTACGCTATAACATATGAGGAATAGCATTGCATGGGATATGTAGATACAGACATCTTACTTCTTCACCAACAAGACGGATGGAGCTATTGATTGTTTTTTGCACATTCAGTGATTAACCAGAATGAATTGGTAACAAACGTTGGCATTTTGCACTCAATGTCCCTGTTTTTGTTTCAAGGGTGTCATGAGTTTGTGTCTGGTTGGATCAGTTTAATGTGAAACTGGCATTTCAGCACCTCTGATCTGTATCAACACGGTTATTACAACCATCTGTAGAATTCTAACATTTCAAGTCATTTCTTAGTCACAAGTTGTTAGGAAATAGCAGAATTAAAAACACAGATTTTTTGTTAATGAAATTTTATTCACAGGATGATAGCCATGGTTGTATTAGTCTTTTTATGTATAAATCTGTTTGAAAAATCTTGTAACAACACGAACATTTGTCCTATAAATAAATATGCTGCTGTGTGAAGATCATGAGAAACCCTTTAAACCTTTTTGTTAAGAAGATGTTCCCTTTATCATGGTTTTATGTTTATAGTTGGAAATCCGTCATCTAGAAACACAACTGATTTCAATAACAGTATTGCAATATTCGTAGGTCATCATAGCATTGACCATTGTTCAATGTTATCAAGGTTTTAGTATAGACTTTTAACTTTTTATAATCATTACAAAAGAAACCATACATGTATCCATTTACTTAACTTGCAAGTTTCCAATGATTAAATCCTAATAGATGCATTGTATGTCCGATTTGTCAAAAAAAGCATGCATTTTAAATGATCTTTTGTCAAGTCATTCATCATGTTTATGTTCAAAACATTGAATAGAAGCAAAGGATTCCTTTGATAGCAGGCTTTTTGTTGTTGTGGGGCAAATAATCTAGCACCTACATATAACATTATGTCACCTATCCAGTAACAAATAAATTATTTGTTCAAGTATATTTAGAAAGGTTAAGCTCTTACTCAAATGTTGTGACTGGCAAACGATAGACACATTAAGCTGCACAAAAGTGTACACGGTCATGTTATGAAATCATTACATAAATGTGGCAAGATAAAAATCTGAAATGTCACGACAACAAAAATAGCCATTGTCTGAAAATAGCAACACTTTGTTCTTCATGTTCTTCCAAGACAATTCTCTTGTGAACATCATTACTTGTGCAAGAATGATAATAATAACCTTGCGCGCTAAGCTGCTTTTTTCTTTGTCAGCACCCAATGCATCTCCTAAGCCCTATACAGTGTTTCATGGACTAGACAGTGAAATTCAAACCCCTCATCTTCGTAACTCTACCTAAATGGAAGACGGCATCTCACCTAAATGAAGAGCGGCTTCCATTGTATACGTAGCCAGTCCCAGGTGCTTTAAGTGAATGTAATGAATCAACTTGTGTCTTCTGTTTCTGTTTTATTAGACATTTGAGTTTGTATAATGGCTAACCTTGTACTTTTACATAACTAAACAAGGATTTATATTGTTCCATATTATGTGTTATTTGTGCAATCTTCTTCATGGTAATGTCTTTCTTGTTACATCCAGCTAACAATTCTTTACTGACAATTATCATATGTCATACAGTCATTGGAAGCATTTCTTTTTGTTAATTTAGATCCTTTATGGGGTGGTGCTTGGTACAATAAATTGCAAAGTACTTTGCAAATATATTCCGTACCAGCCAATTATAAAAACATATATCAGACCTTGTCTGTTTGTTTCTCTGTAATTATCATCAAATTTTCACCCAGGTAGGTGAATAAATATTACCACGGGTATGTTATGTGATTTATCTCCCAAGTAAGAGAAAATTAAATGCCACTGAACAAACCTGTTGACATTTAACCTTGTGTTCTTAAATCCCACAGCTGTCACGATTTCAAGCTACTGCATACTGGCATACTGTCTCATTCTAACAATCCATTTGAGACATTTGACCACAATGAGCTGGCATCTTGATACTGCATTTGCAGCTTCATTTTTGCCCTCCAAGGAATTGAATTCTCTATTTGTCATGATTGACCTTCCACTGACTGCAATAGAAAATGAAGCAGGTGACATGCTGTCTCCCCTCCCTCTCCCCTCCCCTCTAGCATCACCCCCATGTCAGCCGTAGATTGCCCTTCACCGCCCCGGTTGCCTGGTCCTTGGCTGTGCTTCCTGCCTGTCCATACAGACACGTGGCCTCATGTCAACCACTTCTTGTTATTTTCATCACACAGCAGATGTCTAATGCTTATTATAATGAAGGATTTTTTATTGTGAAGAAAAATAATTTTTTATACCACCCCAGGAGTTTTATTTGTTAAGAGCATGGATGTAACAATAGAAAAAGTGAGTGGCATTTGACAAGCCCTTCACATAAGTTTTGTAAGGTCTGATGGTTGTACGGTTTTGGTGGGTAGGAATTTGAAGACAAAGATCAAAGGGTATATTCGGGTTCAGTATGCATTCTGGGGGTGTTTTGGAATATTTGGATGTGGAATCTTGTTGAGAACAAACAGACTTGTGAGAATAGAATTGTAATTGTTGCCATATTTGACCTGAAAAGAATTCAATAATCCTGGACAACCAAGCATATTAAATGATAACTGAAATAATATTCCCCCATAATGCAGGATAAATAAGTGTTGGTGGTGCTTCTATCTAAGGCATTCTATACAGAACTTTCAATAAGTTTCAAAATAACAAAAAATTGGACAATAAGTTAAAAAAGAAAATGGAAGCCCTGACCATGGTCATAAAGAACACCAAGTTGTACTCTCCTGTGTGGTCTAAGGCCAACCCCTATGTCATCACCAGTGTCATCTGTCCACCCTCTTGCACATGTAATGTCCTCTTAAAGCGATGATGTCTTATGTCAGTGGAGAGCTGATCGCTTTCAGAAAACACCTGAATAATAAACTCTCAGCAACTAATCGAAAGCCAGCCTGGACTCTCGTGTAAATTACATAGGTTCGAGCAACTTTGTGTTAAAATACGCATATTCTACCCATGGAAATGGCCCGCAAATGTTGACTGATGGTGAATCATTTGCCAAAAGAAAAGGGGTGAAAATTAGCCGGTTTGTGGTGACTTTACCAGGGATTTGTAATGCTTTTTACCTATGCAGATATATTTTTACAATGCAGACACGTGTGGTGTAAGACCAACTGTCATGCATAAAAATCAATTTCAGAGGAGGAATTGATTGCAGCTAAATGGCTGCTTTTAGAACCTTGCCAAATGAATTTAAAACTGACATTTTAATTTACACTTTAAAACATGATACTGGAAACTAGATAATATAATTTGCATTTCTCGTGCACATGTGACATGATGATGGGACTTGTGGGTTTTTGTGATATCTGCTACTTGTTGCTTTGGAGACAAATTATTAAGGTTTGAAGTCTTAGCTTCTAGAGCTCTAAATTCTAAAAAGGCACAAGTTATTAATTTATTCTATTTATTAAAGCTTTTATGAAAATTGTTAAAACCAAATGTATATTTGATTTGATTACATTTTTGTCAAAGTGAAACATCTTTTGAAAAAGGGAGGCTTTACTATGTATTCTTTTACACGGTCTTGGCACAGATAGTGTACGCCATGACATAAAGATAATTGCAAAGCACTTACCATCACCATTTCCCATCAAGCATACCAAGGTGTAACATCATAAAATTATTAGGACACCGACAATGTTTGCAATACTTGCCCTTTTGTGGTTTGGTTGTGTGTCCTTGCCAGGATATTTGTGACTTTTACTCTGATACGATGCGACCTTGCATCTTTGACACAGGCAGATGATGTTTAGTATGTTAATTCATCACAAAGTTTTGACCCATAACGCATTACCGGTAACCTATTATGTGGCATGAGAACAGTAAGTTCTGATCTTTATTATGGCTTGTTTTGTGGTACATGCAGGTACAATTGATCACACAACATATGTAATAGGAATGTATGAAAAAGTTAAAACGAAAACAAGTTTATAACTGGCTTCCAGAATGTAGACTGAAAAATCAAGAATAAATTTGTTGGCATCGTTTTCTAATCATCATTGGACTTTTAATCAACTGCACTATTTATTTACTATGGCCACAAGATAGTCAATCAAATTCACCCACACTATGAACAATAAAGCATAATTATGCTATTGACAGTAACATATACAACATCATATTCATTAGAATAATGAGGTGACAATCGAAATAATTAACACAATACAACAGTTTTATAGCTCATTAGCAGTATGGCATTAAGTCAAAACAGGTTTTGTAGTTGGATTTACAATGCCACATATTGAAGTGTTTCAACAATAGGCTAATTATACAGCTTTGACAAGATGAACACCAATCTGAAAGAGTCACTATCATTTAACACTTTATAGGACATACACGTCGGTGACTGCGGTGGGCTGTCGCTGTCGTCATCATCCTCATCATCAAGATATCTTACATATACTTTCTATACATGTATCAATAAGATAATAAGCATGGAGCGAATTTGGGTAATGGCTATGCATTTAAATTTGTTTTGGATCTTTTGAGGTTCAGGACCTTTGCGTTTCCGTTTTTCAAATGGCTTCTGTCTGCTAGTCTAGGAGTTAATTTAATACCAAAATAACATTTAAATTCTATAAGATATGCAATTAACACGGATGTGCAAAAGCATCCCTTGGAGCAACCAATTTATTAGATAAATTAACAAATTTAATCAGGCATAAGTTGCTTTTGAATTTCAGTTTTAGAATCACGTCTTCAATCTTAAAGGGGCTAAGAAGTTACACGCCTAAGTTACTAACAGCCCGAGGCAATTAATTTTTTTGTTATACCTCATCATGATAAGTGAAATAGCTAATGAAGTCTAAATTATTTTGTAAGCTGTTTTTATGATTACTTAAAATTGTATATTCTTGTTTTGGAAATCAGCTTAGTACTGATATTAATAATAAACTCTCTCCATATACCCGGTAATTAGTTCTACATTATGCACATAAAAGATCAATTCAATCACTAACTCTTTAAGATCATCGTAAAATAGTTATAACATGGAAAGCAATAGATTGTTTGTTTTTTCTACGGTAATTATCAACCTCATTAGCTATTTTTCTAAATATATCTTTTACCGATGACTTAAGAACCCTGCAGCAAATGTCATTATCATTAGCAAAGTGTCGAAACAGACAAATATATGTGTAAAACATGACAGATAGATGGCAGACGGGCATAGTGGCTTTTTAAATATGCATTATATGTATACCATTTTGTTTCATGTACTTTTTTCGAATAGTCATGTGTAATTATGGCTGATAAATGAGCAGTTATGTTTGGAATTTGGGAATATTTTGTGTGAACTACGTATAGATCCCATCTTAAACAAATGTATACAAGGCTTGGAAAAACTTATCACGCCAAAAAGTCCAGTGGCACTGTATGGTTGCAGTAAGTGAGTACGTGCGATGCGATCGATCGATCACGTTGCGTGACCGGCAGCTCGTCATGACATACACAGGTCCTTGGCATAATGTCTAATCAATGGGGATCAATACACCAACAAAGCCGCCAGTCGTACAATATTCAAATCCTTTAATTGTAAATCAATTAGTTCATGAGCACAGATGACCTCCAATAGTTTCCTGCCACCTTTTTCATATGCTAATATTGTTGATAGGCGCTCACTTGATCGCACCTTGCATGAAACCTGCCCTGGAGCTTTGACTTGTTGAATACATTCATTATTGTGGCTTGTATAGAAATATCAATCTTTATTAATGAAGATTAGTAGGAAAATAGCTAGAAGCACTTAGCTTTTGTGTTTTCACAGCTTTGTTGTGTGGTTGTCACAATTGCTTGTAAAATCTCGAGCTGAGCACGGTTGTTTTAAGGAGATAGTTGGTAAAGATCCATAAATGGATTAACCGTGTGTAGGAGACTGGGGTGTACAAATATGTAAATATTAGTGTGGATGTTGTCGGGTGTGTAAGCTCGCGGTGCGGCACCGTCAATATTGACTTGGCCGCCTCAGCTCAAAATGTCTGAGTGAGTTTAGCCATCTTGTCTGTACTGTAATCTAACTTAAAACTGTATTTACTATGGGGTTATAATCTGCTATACTTGATTTTAATTTCTAAGTCACGTATGACATGGAATGTATTGTAGATATTCTTTACTTTGAATCTTCATAAGGAGTCATGATCCTGCTCCATTTAAAATGTGCGTGCTGCTGGTTGGCGTTATGTGGGAATTACTGCTAACTTATTTTGTGTTTTGATTACTATTACTGGAATATCAAAACCATCTATGAATCTGCTAATAGACCTAACATTTTACTAACAACACATAACAGAGCAGTGCCATTATCTAATGACATACGGTAGTGGTTGCGTCAATACAAGGGCAGAGGAGTTAGACAAATGGGGAACGTTACTATTTGCTTGCTACTCATCCACTAACTGCCGTGGGGTCGTGTTACTGTTCAAGTGTGAATTTCACACTAGTCGACCATCCACTGAATTTTCGGCTCCTGTAGGCTTTATGCGCTGCACAACGTGAGGGGCATAGTTGAAGTGGTGCTTAACACATGATGGGCTCTTTCGTTCATCGCTACCCTTTATTAATGCAGTTTTAGCTGCAAAGTGGAAGATTGCGTCATAGTTTTTGACAGTTACCACACTTTTCAAGTAGCGTCGTTATGGAAATCTCTTGACCTTAATACAGGAGGTCTTGTTTTGGCTAAGAGATTTGAAGTAAACGTTAGACAAACATTTTACAAAAATATCTACCCTGTTATCATCAGTGCAAAATTTGAGATCGCCATTTAAAATCTGGTTATTTTCAATTTGTAAAATTGATACTTTTTAATACAAATGTTCTCTCGGTCTATTTTTGAGAATCCTTGAGTTCTCTGCGCGTTGTAAGAGTTTATGAATACAGTCACATAACATTAGTTTCTTTACTATAAATTGAAATATTTACGCTGTAGAGACAGACAACACCCAATTTGCGTCCTATGAAAATTTAATGCAGATCAAAGACTTAGTTCAAGTGGTCAATTAAGTTGTAGTCCATGCACATGCTTAACAAAATTATGCTTGACCCACTGAGATATGACCCAAAGTCACCCCTAAGTCACACCTTTTAAGTGAATTTAATTTGAAGCCACCACCTGGATGAGAGGGTAACTAACATCAAAACCAATTATCATGTCCAGCACCAGACTACATATTAGGTCTCCCTCCAGATATACCACATGCACAGAACCTACCAACTGGCCTGTAATGAGGATATGAAAGCAATTCGCTTTGAACACTACGTTAATTAATTTTAATCAGTATGTCTAGTAAAGCATATATCAAACTGCAACCACAGCCTAGAATTTGTACATGTATTGTAAGATTGACCAGCTGCAGTATGGTAATTAATAATCTTAACCTATGATGATGGTGCATAATTAACACACTGACCATGCTTTAATGACCATTATTAACACCATGAAATCTTCACCTTTCACTGCAGTCTCCATCATCAAATTCACACCTGCATCAGCATTATAACCTACCAGCCAGGTTAACATTTGAAATCATGGCTGTTCGAGACTACTTAAGTATAGCCTCAGTCCTACAGAGTCCTGATTGGGCCCACTATGTGCCATTGAAACAAAAGAAGCACGGTTTATTGAGACTTGTGACCTCACTTCTCTAAGAGTGGTGGTCTTCCTCTTGACCCTGAAGCTGGTGCATTATAGCTACAGGCAACTTTGGTTAATGACCATCTTCACCAATCATTACCTACATCCAAGTGCCCTCCAGCAGTTTCTTCCAAAACAAAGTTATTTTTTTGGTCTGCAATTGTCTTATATTTACATTGATATACATGTAAGGCAGCTTCTTAGCAGGGTATAATGATGATGATGTTTTGGCGAACTAATGTTTGTTACTTTTTGCATAATGTATGTTTATCAAGCTGTCTGGCTAATGGTGCCAATCATTGATATGTGTAATGAATAGTCTAATTAACTTTTCCACTGAAACCATATTGACATATTGTGGTACATGTCTCTTAATCATTAAAAACCTGCACTGAATATTATTACAAAACATAATATGATATATAAGCATTTCAATATATAATATTAGATATACTAATACTATTAGAATACTATTAGACCAGCCATTCACAACTGAATACTATTTACAAGCTTTTGATACTTCTGTTCTCGGATCATTCTTATATCTATTTTACATTTACATTGAAGAAAATACATGTACATGTAAAGTCCGTATACATCTCATACAATGAAATATGACATTGTGGTGTCCGTAGAGGGAGACGCATTTTGACAAAAGTCAGACCAGAGCAATAATGTGTTCATTTTGTAGCTTGGGACAGTACCAATTGTATTAATGTCTATGTCCTCTTATGCTGAGACTGTCAAGATTTTAGGCCATCCATCGCGGCTACATGTGTATGGTACATGTATATGTTTGACAGCAATTATTACCGGTAATTATAATTGAATATTATGTGGGGGCTTTTTTCTTCGCTATATACAACATATGCTCAATTTTAATGCATACTTCCAGCGTTTGACAATCTGTAACTTTATTTTCTTTCTTAATCTTTTTAGACATGTATTGTTTTGAAATAACTTTAAATCAAATAAATGTATATACACATATATTGTAAAGGTCAACAATGGTCAGTAGTTGTATTTCATGGAAAGTTATGTATTTCTATAAATAGCAAGGTTCAATTCCTTTACTGAATCCTAAAATAGCTAATGAAAACCATGAGGCAAGTGCTTTTCAGCCCAAATAAATGGCAATGATAAAACCAGAAAACAAAGCGGACAACAATAAAGTGGTCTCAGGTGCAACAACAGTGACAGTAGAGATGGATCCACAAACTTGTGTAGTCAATGCACTGTTGGTTTTTTTATATTTTGTCTCATTTTTTTGCTGAGTTTACTAAGGGAAATATATCTGCATTTTGTCCTTGAAGGTGGTCCATTCTATTTCCAGAAATTGTATCATGATGATAAAATTGCAGGATTTTGAAAATTTACCACTTTTCAATGCTTATAATTATCATATAAATGTGATTTCCAAAAGTTGTTGAAATTTTTGTAGAATTAGTAATGCTTGGACATGTGCTGCATTGAGTTTATTGTAAATGAGTAAACATTTGCAGTATTTCCTGTGACATGTTTGACGATCTACTGGTCATTTATTAACCATTTAATGGTCAGTTGAAATATGCTGGTATATTTAATAATTACGATGATTGCTGCTTTTCATTAGTGTGCTTTTAAATGATTTATGAAATGCTCAATAATTGATAAAGCACTCATTATTGTTTCATATTGATGAATCCATTGTCAAATATATTCTAAACTCCTAAAAAGGGAATGTGCCATAACATGATTTGCATAAAGCCATTATCTTGTGGCAGAGGGCGCAACTCTTTTATCACAGCTCTTTTGGGAATCGATTTGTAATATCCTGAAACCATAACTAAATGTTGGGAGAACAATACATTGACGCTTCATAAACCATTTAAGAATATCCACACTTTAGCACATTTCACACAATGGGTCATTGCATGATAGGGTTAAGCGGAATTTAGGTTCCTAACCAGCCATTGTAGTAGGAACAGGCAATTGGAAATGCTCTGCTACGCTCAGACAATTGAAACAAGAGGAAAACATTTTCAAAAACTTTACTCATGTGTCAGAGGCATTGAAAGCAAACAGTGGCTCTTGAAGTGCATTTGTAGAGGGATTTGTATGGTTAATTTGCAAAGAGAATAAGTGTTCCTAATAAGTTGTTTAGCTCAGTTCAAATATTAGGTGGAAAGGTTATCACAAATGGAGAATGTCATCTGATCCTTTAACGGTGTAATTTGCCATGTTTCGTTTGCTTGATTTCATTCTTGATGGAGTTAGTGCTATCAATCTATCGTAGCAGTACCTTGCTTGCTTTGTAATTGTATACATATAATATGTTTGTATGATACACACATAATTTGTTTGTAATCATTGAAATTAGTGTTATTAATTTTTAGCTTATTGATAAGTGTCTTTCACATACAATATTTGTAGTTATAAAAATGCAAATTACTATCTAAAGCAACCTGAGATGTCAAAGACTGTGTGACATGGCTCACCAGTTCAATAGATAGCTGAGCAAATAACGTCAGCGAAACAAATAATGAAATGAATTACTTCATACTGTGATCATCATTTGAAATTATATTTATTGTTTAAAGTTCCATTGATTGAAAATTAATCTCATTGCAAATTGACTGATGTGGATTGAAATAAATTTTCAATCTAATTCTGGATTAACTTAAATCCATCCAACTGTAAATAATGGAAAAATGTAAAGTAATGGGGTTATAATGGAAGAATAATTGCATATGATAAATCAGAAGCTGCACAGTGAATCTGCATCCCTCACCTTCTTTTATACTGAATCAATCAAAAGCTCATCGAATCTTTTCAATAATCACTTAGTAGCTGTCAAGTCACACTTCTATTCATGTAACTTGACTGGAGATCACAGTTGGTGCCACAGGAGGCCACTGTAGGTCACCTGTTCACTTATATAACTGACCAGCCGAGAATTGATCTCACGAGCACTTGATCCATTTGGTCAATTGTTGCAGGTGCTTTGATTGGTCTAATTAGCGCAGTAAAAGCTTCAAAAGTCAAGCTGATACCATCTGTCAAGATATTGTACATGCTACAGCTAGAAATTAACTTTGATAGCCTTTATTATTCAATTATGATATTTAGATGTCAGCATTGTGATTGTGATTGCTGTGTCATGATTTTGGTATAGTTGGGCCAGTTTTCTGAATCAAATAATCTTGTGATAGGTATGAAGGAATTTAATGTAAGATGTGATGATACAGATAAAGGACACAAGATATAGCCACGTTATTTATAATTTATATACATATAGGCATATCATAATCCATTTTGTTTACTTTTGTATATATGCATATCATTTGACAATGTTTCCATTAATGTCCTATGATACATGTATATCCCATTAAAATTTTTATTGATCATTATTTAATTTGTTCAAGTAACTTTTTTACTTTTTTCAAAGGGCCTAAAAAGACACTTTTTTTGGTTTTAAACACATGTGCTTTAATGCGCGGGGATATCGTACATACATCTGCAAATACTCTCTAAATCTTGAAAATTAATTATACCTTTTTTTGCTTTTCAGGTGAGTAAATTATCATCATCTTGTATACAAGCTACATGTATCTGTAAGTAACCACATTTAATGCTAGAAGTTGGGATATTATATATGTAGATACATGTAATGGACATTATTCGTAGAAGTGGAGTGTTCAGTAATAATTGCACTGGCCCCCCATGGGAGTTGCTCCATGCTAATTACAGTGGAAGGTATTACAGTACCCATCCCATGTTGGGCGCATATTGGACAGAAGTGGAAAATATGGTTATTTGTTTGGTACTCAGAAACTTGCATTATTTTGCAAAGCTGCTTCATTTAGAGGATAATATCCCTTTGATGTAGTAAATGAGCCGATTGTTGTTTGTGGATTTTCCGCATATAAACCAGCCTTTAAAACAGTAATAAGTAGAAGAAATGGATTAGAAACTAATATCTTCTCCAGAACATGATTCCAGTGTGGACAATAATCTTAACTTTTGCATTTTGCTTTCTGTATTAATGTATTTTGTATGTGGATCCTTCTTCCACTCTCTTGGCCACAAGGTCACACCTGCTCCACCTTTTTTGTCATGTTCTAAATGCAAATTATGACAGATTATGCTTCTGTTAGTCGCAAATTGATTTGCCATGTAATGGAGACCATTTCATAGGATATACATGCACAGTGAACCAGATACATGTATGCACAATGTAGATTCAAACTTTATAAAACGCACACGCATGGTATTACAGCTTTGTGTACATACATGTAGTAGCACATCTACAATGTACATGTAATAAAATCCAGAATGATTATAACTTGTTACCAAGAATAGTACCCTGATAGTATTCCTGATGATACTTATGTTTGCAGATATGCATTAATTGATGACACAAAGTTTAATTATGTATGAACTATAGAAAAAGCTTTTGGAGTATGCATGATGCCTAATCAGCTTTATGAACTGGCATTTTGGGACGTTGACAACATTACAATTATGGATGATGTATCACTCAAACATACCACTTCCATTCATCATCCCGTATAAAAGCATTAATGTAGTTTTGAAACTTCCTAATTGTGCTCCCATTTTAATAATATATAAAATACAATGATAAAGAACTGCTTGGCCATGCAGAGCTTCATTCATTAGATTAAAACATTGGCACTCATGTTTCAATGCAAAAGTCTGAATTCATTTCCGATTAAAATGTACCATGTTCTAGCATACATCTGTCACATGACATTAGGAATGATCAGTATTATTGATACATCTGAAAGCTCCAGCTGTCATATGTTCCCAGGAATTAAATCACATCTCCTATGAGGTGTGTTGATATCATCATGCATAGCAATAGCATTTTTAAACAAGGCTCATGCAATGTCTATATCATGCAGTGCATTAATTATTTGTGATGATATTTTGACATCCCTGTCTGAGAAGCGAGATGACTAAATGCTCATTTCAATGCTGATCATGGAATCCATACAACTGATGGTGTAAAAGAATTCGCCAACTATTATTATTAATTCCATTGTTTAATGATTGCAATCTAGATGATATCAGCTTTATTGGACATCTCATTTAGGAAACGAGGCTCAGTGTATCAACTTGTTGGTGCAGTGCTGTGGCTCATCACTAAGTCCTGGCCTTGTGTTTTGGACTCCAAAGCTTCTGTCTGGATCCAAAAAATCCATAACACAGGGATAAACTATTGTTGTGAGTCATGCATGCTGCTAATAAAAGAGTCAAATGCTTCTATGCTTTATATTTATATCTCTTTTTATATCTGTAGAATTACACATCGTGATTGATGCATGTGCCTTTTATAATTTTGAATGCTAGCTATATGCTGCTGTTGATATGATAAAATAAAGTTCATAACTTTTATCTTTAATTTTATAGCTTACTTGTTAAGGAAAATGGACATCAATTTTTTATTGAAATGAATGGCAATGCCTAGATCCAAGTAATATTTTTCTTTGGTCAGTTTCAAAACATGCACCTCCCTCAAGATATGTCATGAGCTGTGAGAAAAATGTATAAAACCTGTTGAAAAGAAACATAGGAGTGTCTTTCTAATAATAGCTGACAGGCATTATGGTGAACCACAGATCCTGATCTAAAATGTCATCATTTGGGTCTTGTGACATGCTTTGCAGTCACATGATTTTATCCAAGAGATATGAATATCAGTGAAATGTTTTTTGTGGTTTGAATAGGATGCTTACTAAAGCATCTAAAATATTTTCATGCAACTTTCAAAATAAGGTGGTTGTTATGGATTCCGAGTAAGGGTATAATGTCTGCTTTTTTGAATTAATGTATTTGATTTAAACATATCAAAATGTACTATACCGATGGAAATCATATACAGAGCATAGTGATGTATGTGAATGATAATGTGTCTAATATATCGTCAGAAAAATTATTAGACTGCTGAACTCAGTTGTAATCGTCTTTCAATTAAGTGCCTCCATTAGAGGTCAAACCTATGACCTGTGTAGGCTTGCAATATATTGCCATCTCATTCTCTACATTATTGTAAAACCCAATAATTGCGTGCCCTATAATAACAGTGTAGTAATCGCCATCCCTGTGGGGGATGCTGTGTACATCAACATTTGCACAGGTTCCTATAACATACCCGTTTGATTCACGCCTTGTTTATCTGCAGTGTGCAGATATGGCACCGATCATGTTCTAATCATATTTCTGTCAAATTGGTTGTTATCAATATAAGCTCAGTTCTTGGAACTGTTTTCACAAGGATTGATCCATATATCGCAGTTATTATACTTGTCAGATGCAGAACACAGAAAATTCTTGTGAGAATTTTATTTTGGTGAAAATAAATATCCGAATTTACTTGTAGTACTTAAGATAAGAAAATCACCAAGTTTGTAATTCCTGTCAAGGTTATTCATATCCCATATAAACACTGATCAATCAGATTTCTAACAGATCAATTTGTGAACAGTCTTCAATTAAAAAGCGTATAATGCTTATGATTGTTAATTGCTAATTTGGCGTGAAGGTTCTAAATAGCTCAAAATGCAGTCTTTTGCTCGGTGCAAAATCTGTCACTCGGAGGCGAGGCGTAGTGAATGTGGTGATTTTTCAATCAATTATAAATATACAGCTGAATGGAGCACAGAAGTCATCTATCAACACCACACATTCATCTTATGTAAATTTAATCTATGCACAGATCAATTTTGTTTTCCTATGTATCAAATGAATTTCAAGGTACAAACTGGCATGAAATTGCAATTTCTTGGTACAAATCAAGTTGCACAAGTAATTAATTCAGCAGAATGCAACATCTCTATTTTTTGCTGAATAAGAGGAGTTGCGTTAAGTGATTCGAACTAATTAAATATGTAAATGTCAATTTAAAAAAAGTTTACATTTTCAAGTAATTTAGGCATTTGGTGTTTTTGTTCAAGTTGCAGAATTTAAAACATAATTCATTTAGATAAATTGATTAAAAAAATGGGACAATATGTAAACATGATGTTCACATTTATTGAAATTTTAATTACCAAAGGGGATTGATAATACTCAGTTTTTTTTTTAGTTTTTTTAGATTGCACAAATTAATTAAATTCAAGTCAAAATACGAAATGGTTATATTTTTAAATTTAATTACAGTGTCATATTTCTTTATGTCCGTCTCATCTTTGTTACCGACAGCTTAATCACCATTTACTTTATACTTGAGCCAGTAACAGAAGAAAAGACTTTGTTGCCTATGTGATTGTAGTGCTAGAAAAACTTGTTTGCTGGGTTATCTTGTGTAAGCATGAAAAGACAGCTATTCATTTGCTTTCAATCAGAGGTGATGAGGGATGGCAACTGATTGGCTCACCTCTGTAGTGACCTCCGCTGAGCAACTCAAATCTTCTGACACTTTTTATGGAATCCATCCTTATCTTTCATCTTGCAATATTCTGGTTTGTGCTCCATTGAAATTGAGACATAAATGTAATGTGCTGTTTCTAGAAATTTAACTTTCCTTAGCCTGGGGTTAGCCTCTTCAAGTGAATTCTTTGAGTCTCTGCTATGGGTTTACAAGTGCGTGGTTTTAAGATGTTGATAAACTCTTATAAACTTGGCTCTGTTCTGGTTTCATTTTGTCTTTGAAAGAGGCTATCAAGGTTTCAAGACTGTTTACACACAATATACGATTTTTAACAATATGTTGTGAAACATTATTCAGAGAAGAAATTGCCCTTGTAAACAGTGTGTGCTGTTTTGTTACTAATCATGAGAGACAAGTGCTAATGATATGGTAATTATTCAGAATTGGATGAGGTTCATGTGCAATGTTTCATTAATCACCAGCATAGATCTCTTTCTGCTGACCTCTTCGATTTCTAAGTATTGAAATACAATCTTAGTGTAAAATAACAATATTTATCAATTAATGGCCTTTTCACAAGGTATAACTGATCGATTGCCAATTTCCTTGAATTTCTTCATTAATATCACAATTATGGTAACATGATATGACAAAATATATTTTTCATTGCCAATTAAACATATTCTTACTCATAGATAATCTTTTTTATAAACTTTGTCTCCTATTTTTATGTGCTGTAGCACAGTAACAGTTCAATGAGGCAAGATATTAAAGCACTGTATCATGTTCATCATTGTACCGGTAGGTGAAACCATCGATGCATTAATGGCATGTTTGCTGTGCGCATGCAAGCGTAGGAACTGCAAATTCAGCCTTTCAGCACGGCTTTCCTATACAACTCATTAATCTAGCCCATCCTTGTTTATCAGCACATGCTAATCGTGTGTCAAACAATGTTCATGCCACTTGCAGAATACTTACCCAATATTTGTTGTTCCATCATTCGGCAGTCAACTTTTGTGGTGTGTGTACACAGCGATACCAGCCAGGTGGTCAAGATGGTAGCACTGAGGTGTTTGATGGTCAATCAGGGTGTGCGGCTGATCGTCAAGCCGCAAGGCAAACAATATGGCTTATTACGAGGTGCGATCAGGAGGGCCTCGCTTCAACACCTGGTCTGGACATCGTTTTCATTGCACAGGTTCCTGTTGAAAAGCTGAATGAAGAGTGCCATGTGGAACTGGTAATTGGGATATTGCACTGATAGATTACAAGTACTTGTGTGTGGAGAACGCATTTTCTTCTGTGTTTTACATTTAATGAAAAGAATCATTGCTTTCAATTTAGTTTTAGCTCTGAAAAGAGTTTCTAATTTACAGGCGGCTGAACGTGATTATGTACAGTTTTATATATATTTTTGATATGGTTTATTTTCATATCACAGATGTATATGACTCATTTATAAAAGATGACAATGATTTTATTTGAGCATTTCTTTTATGAAATGCATAAAGGCCATTTTCTTATTATAGAAATGGAAAAATTGCTCCTCCATCCTTGGGCAATGTTACGATGTACAAAATATTATAATCTGTGTCTCTGGTGGCCCAAAATGCTAAAACAATAGAAGCATAGAGTGTAGATTACATTTGTCTGAATGCTTTCTAAGGGCACACTCGGGGATATCAGTATTGCCAAGGTTTAACGCAAACTGTTTGCACAATTGATGAGCACCGCACAATGGTTGATTGTGGTCGAACTTGCCGCCTACAATCAACTTATGTGTGAGGAAGGCTGACCACTCGTTGGTGGCCATATTGACAGGATTATAATGATTTGCGTGGTCATTGTTCCGTTGTGAGGCTTTATTGTTAATGGCTGTGTCCACAGGGAAATATCAGCTTGGGTTGTGGCTAATTTCCTGAGGGCCAGCTGGTCAATGCAATCAGCTGTTAATTGTTTTTAGTAGTTAGTATGTCAGCAATTATCCAGGTCATCCCATAATCAGGTGAATTCAGTTGTAAGAAAATTCAAATTTAAAGGATTTCTGTGTTATGCACCTCCTTTTTGCTTTCTTTTTCTGTAGTTGTATCAGATATTCCTTTTACATGTATAACTGTAGTAGAGTACATTTTAGATGTGTTGGCTATTGCAGATTTTCATCAAGAATTCAAGTCTAAAATTTCTAAAGTGGTTTTCAATTACAAGATGATTAATTAAGGTGCATTATAATTAACTGTTATGTCAAACACAATGATGAGATAATGCTTAACGAATGGCGATACTTTAACAGTAGATGGCTCGAAATTACCCTCATCGGATACAGTTATCCTTTGAATATATGTAAAAGGAACTATGTGGCATTTTAGCATTATTCTCACTTGGTGCATTGTGGTAATGAAGGTCTGCAATTTGCATACACCCCAGACAACCATTACCATTTGGTATTTTGGATAAGACTCCATCGAATATCCAGCATTTCAGTTAACCTTTTAAAGCTTTTGTCTTGCAAAGGTCCGTTAAATGTTAGTTGAAGGTCTATACGTTTGAAACTTCTAATCATCACAGGTAATAGCTACTTTCAAACTTTTTAATATTTTATTTCTTGGTTCCATATGTTTTCATACCATAGATTATGTTTGTATGAATCTGTTTTGATCATGTTTTTTAAGGCTAAATATAAGTTTATACATGAAAACTGTTAACTTTTATTTTTTCTCTAGATCATTTACATTCTTTGATTGCCAGTTTGACATTCTTCTAACCCTTTTTATTGCTTTTGCTGCGTAACAATCTATTTCCTCAAATCAAAACAATCTTTATCAGCATACAAAGGATTTATAAATATCATGTTCATCAATTGAGTTTCTTTGATCACAATGACATTTCCTGATATCACACAAATACAAAAAAGAAATGAATGTTGTAAGATAAGTAAAAAGAAGATACTTTTGAAAAGCAGATGACATTTTAGGCGTTCATATTTCACACAAGGGTAACTCAAACTTGAAAGCGATTGACACTGTTGACAGTGACACATTCTCTCATTGATTCTCAGCTCATAACCTTACGAATGTTACGGCTATGGCTCTCTGTGAGAGATCCAGATAGTCTGGATCCAGTGACTTCATATCTTCTCTGCACAGTGTACTGTTGCAAAATGGAATTCACAGGCGTGATTGCGACTCTGCACTAATTTAAAATGAATGCAAAAAAAAATGAGATGCAGATGTTTTTTTCGGGGATGATAGTATTGTCATAGAAACTGATTTCCTTTGTTTGATTGTATTTTGGTTTCATAGAAAATGTCTAGTAATTTTGTAATAGTATGAATGGAAAATACAATATTTCAGTCCGTATTATCTGAATTGTTGAAATAAAACATGAAATGGCACATAGGGATGTTAGTAAAAAGAGTTACTATAAGCTCATTACTAGCAGATAATGACAGTGCATCTATCTTGTAATTGAACTACGTGTAAGCCATGATATGCAAATAGTTGAAATAATCTGTTTCAAACAGAATCATTCAATTAGCTCAACAAGTGAAGATTGACAAAGGGAACAAAACCCACATGTAGAAGTACAATTATGTAGGGAGACAGACAGACAGAAATGGGTAGTAGCCTCTGGGTAATTATGCAATTATGAGTGGGATTACCTGTAACGGGGTAAGGACACCTGTAACTTGAGTAATGGTCATATTACGGTGTAGTAGTGAGATGGTAATTCTCTTCTGTCATGTGTCACACAAACGTAATTCTCGTGCCATACAGAATAATGATGGGGAGATGGATCTTGTTGCAATAGTCTGAGTAGTGATCTTCAAGGTCATTCCTCTGACTTTTTAACTCATGGTATTGGGTGTGTTTTATTGATAACAAACAATAAAGAATGTAAAATAAATGAAAATATCTGCCAATTGACTGATAATAGTGCCTAGATATTTTTTTCGATTTATAGAAATGATGGCTGGGTGATCTTATATACAGTGACCATGGAATTTGTAATGAAAACGCACAGTTGTGTATATATAATTAGCAGTAATGGATTCTACCAATTTACTGATTTAACGAAAACAACTTAGCAAACAATCGATTGTGTAATTCTATGACTGGCAACATTAGTTTTAATTGTATACAACAAAACAGTTGAGTAGTCATAATTGTCTAGTCATGTGACTGTCACACGAAAGCTGTCTGTCTGCATAATAGCCGCCTTGATGTGTTCTGTGGCATTAATTGCTTCGCTGGCACAGCATTAATTGCTACCACCATTTTAAAACTGTCAGGCAGTCAGCTGTAAAGATCATCCAATTACCGGGTAAAAATTGCTACTTATCCCTTTTATGGTGGCTTGTTAAAATGCCCCAGTTGAGCTGGGGTTCATTAGTACTCAATGTAATTATCCAAGCCTGTTGAGCAAAGTCATCGAGTAGCCCTGGCCATCATTGCTCAATATGGACTATGCTGATAGATTTGACGTTGAGAGCAGACTTTATCAAGGCTACGAGTATATGGGTATTTATTATATGTCAAATTCGGGTGTTGACTGTGTATAATCGCATTATATTTTGTGCATTTCATTAACTCCAGCAACAGAGTTCATGCTGCAAGTATAATGTGGCAATTCTAATATTTCCTTTGCTTTTGTTCAAGTATAGTGAAAACGAGGGAAGAAAAATCGCCACATCTGAGATCTTAAAATATACAATGTCTAGTGATTAAATTGTGTTGGTCTTTGCCGATGACAAGAGCATTTGAAAATGACAAAGGCACAAAGAGCGCCATATTAATAATTTGTACATTTTCAACAACATTTGTCTCTATTGCACTTGTGTTTGTGTCATCCTGTTTATGTAAATCACCATTTACTGTAGAAAAAGACCCTTGAGGAACATATTTAATTCACGAAACTTTGCTTTCAATGTACATTACTATCTATATGAACTTATGTCATGTTGTATTTTGATATATTGTAATTTTTTTAATGTGCGTTTATATATAACTTACCCTGTTTATTCGAGTGTATGTTACTGTGCAAATAACGATGATTGGAGACTCTAAAATAAAGGTACACTTTCTTATTAAAATGTGATAAACCTTTAATCTATAAGGTATGGAAAATACTTTCTTATTTTACTGTTTCCAAAATACCAAATTTGCACTTGTGAATGTGATGAGCAACACCTAATTGGCACATTGTGGTGTCCAAGGCTGTTCCTGCATCAGTCAGTCAATCAGCCCACAGAATGCTGATATATTAGTGCTAATCTTGCTACAATCCCATGTAAGTGGATTAGTATAATCCACAGTAATGAAGAGGACTTTGTGTTGCTCAATAATCACTTCATTAGTGAAGTCTTGTGGTCAAGTCATTAAAGGCTCAGAGTTCTAGACTGAGTCGGCAGAAATGTGCATGATCTTTGATGGCTTTCTTCACTCAACAGGGGCACCATCCACACTTGTGTTGTTATTGTTGATACTTTGTGATAATTTAAATTTTACCAATAATTCTGTGCAATGATTTAAATTCCATCTGATTGCTGAGTAATATCATGTTACATGTTCTTGTGATCAGTTTGCTATCATCCGCAGTATAAATGTTTGCTATTTTCTCCACCAATCCTCCCTTGCTGGGATTTGGACATTCAAATCTCTTGATCAAATGTCCAGAGACCAATTTCACTATCCCCACACGGCAGTGCAAAATAAATAGTGGAAAATTCTATCTTCTAATGAATTGTTATCTGAAATTAATCCTTCAACAGTGTCCATACACAGCGAAATAGGAGAATCCATGCTAACGGATGAAAACAAACTTCATGTGGAGTTATTAATGCAACACAGACAATGGAAGCTGATGATGTCTAAACAAAGTATACCAGTTACCACTGTTTGTTGACAGAGGCCAAATGCTTGACCATTTCCAATAATGTGCAAATCTTAACAGTAAACAAACCATCTTCTTGATATGCTAGGTTCCCTTCCTTTTGCATAGATTATGGTTGTTTTGTAACAATTGCTTAATTCATGAATTGAACCAAGCAAGGACCATCCAATGATATGGTATATGCCAAACTCTGTACAATTCAGGTATGTCAGCTGTTAATAATCGTGGTATTGATAGAGAATAAGCTGCTAGTATAAATTAAGGTAATGGAATAATTGAATGATTATTAAGTGCTCTCAAAATTACAACCATCATATCTTTAGTCTTATTTTCATTCCCAGAATCCCTGATGTGTGTTTATTGATGTTGATGATAGTATACACCACTGATCTACTGGAACCAGAATGAAAATATTGTCTTCAATTATCAGATCAAAATACTGGTGCACAGTAGTCAATGTTGACTCGTTCAGTAATTATTTATTTAATTAACGCTCATACGTTTCAACTCACTAAGAAACAAGTTACAATATAGCAATATACCCCGTAAAGAGCCAAATAAACAAATTTCAACCATACTCATTATTTGGAGATGGATTCCAAATCTTCGTGGTCCTTTTCAATATTGCTGAACGGTCAATATCTGAAGGCGTTGGTTGGCAACAAACGCCACATTATCCTGGGGGTCAGCACCAACAAACAGGCATCACTGAGCTTGTTTGAGGAGCTGGATGGATGACCTGCAACAAACACACACACAGTGCATTCTGCGTGCACCAGTATCATGTATGTTTGTTATCGTGAGTGCTGTGCACATCTCGGGTTGGATTCTGATTGCTTTGAGGTTTTGGCACCTTTGTCTGGTGTTAATTGAAGCTGTTTAATTTGAAACACTTAAAGATGTATTTGAATTGTATATGACGTTTGTGATTCGTGCATAGCGTATATAAATCTTAGGGTATTTCAGAAAGATGCAAAAAGATGAAGGAAAAGTAGAAATATATGCATATATGCATAGAATATATGCATAGAAATATATGCATAGAAAGTAGAAACGTTTTGGTATAATTTTAGTCATTGCATAACTAGATGCAGTAGGACAAGTTATGAATCATGTATGAATTGTTATTCTTCCCAACAATATAAAGCATTTTTCTATTATTAATCCGCTCCTTTTATTATACCATTTGTCTGCAGTAGATGGGGTTTACTCAATTTATAAGCTAATTCTCATCACTATGCATATCTGCACAAATGCAATAAATTGTGGTAATCTTCTAAGTAATGATGTTTGTGCACAGGATAAGTGTAAGTACAACTGCTCGGTCAATCTGAAAGGGGCAGCATTTTCCTTTGGTCAATTTTGGTAGAGTAAACAAAATTTGATGACTTTTGGTCTGTAAAATAGATTGCGAAAGGCAAGTGTATAGCCATGTTGTGAAATCAGAGTAGCTCAAATGTGTGCTTAGTTAATTAGATCTGAAACCAGGGAGAAATATTGCAACATCATGAAACTCATGGTATAATTTGATGTTTGAATATGGGTATTCTGGTATGTTCTGAAACCTTTACAATTTTAGTTGCATTTTATTTTAAATCGAGTAATTGAACTTGGAAGTGCGCTGTTTCATACAGAAAATAAACTATCCATTCAAGGCAGTGCAAAATTTCTTTACATAAAACACATACTGCATGCAAGACCAGACTACTGCAAATAATGAAAATCTCGGTGAACTAGATTAAGTATGCTCGTAATCACAGTGTGAACTGTGTCACGTAATTACAAGCTCAAACCGGAACCCAATTGTTTGGAGGTATCGATGTATTGATAGGGGAGTGCACACGCCGTAATCATATTCTCCCCACCGCCTGATAAGCTCAGTGCCACGAGTCGCTCATTACACCCAATAATCATGGACAGATAATTGGCGGGAGGTGACGAGAGGTGATGCGTACAGCCGCCTTTTTCTGATGCAGACATTGGCATGATATGATCAGGTCCAAAGGCACCAGCATCATCTTGTACACTTCTAAACATGTATTTTTAATAGATGTGAACAGATTAATTAAATTTCGATTTCATTTATTTCTCTATATAACAATTAGTATTACTAGTTGTGGAAACAAACACATGCTTGTGCCCGTTATATCACAAAAAATATGCTGGTGTCTGTGATCTGGTGTTTGTAATTCTGATAGTGACTGTTTCATGTTTATCATGAGCAATAAAACTGAGGTAGTTATATGTGACACAAATTAGAAATACACTGTGTTTTTTTACAGGATTCATGGCTTCAAAATTTATAGATAGGTTTTACTGTTTTGGCACTTTACAATCCTAATATTGAGAAATTTTGTGGATGAGTATATTATATTATGATGCTTAAAGCTGCCAATAAAAGAAATGTTCAGAATTAAGGTAACTGATTCGGTAAAGTTGAGTTAAGATATTGGTGTATCTGATGCGGAATAATCAGCCTGATAATTGGTGGGCTGGTGGTCTCCAGCTGTTTTCAGCTGTATGGAGCATTTGTTGTGATAGTGCAATGGTTTGTCCATAGGCGTAAGCATTCACCGTAGAGCCATGGGATGTTTATGCTATATCTAATTAGGAAAGAGAGTTTTCTTATCTTACTTCAAAGTCAACAAAAATATCTTTGATCCCAATTCCATTTATGTATTAAAACGTTACATTTCCTGAACTTCAACATGAAAATCCAAAGGTTCTCAAGAACCTTTTGTAATCCATATGAGCAAAGTGGACCGCAATAGTGAACTATAAATTCATGCATCCTCGGATTGTTCTTGGAACATTCAAGTTGGACTAAGCCTCAAACAGCATAAGCCATTGATCACCATTGATCAGCTATTGATTACGTATCTGAGCTGAGAGGCTTGAAAGCTGCTCAACTTGGTTCTCCTCACGATGATGGAGAAATAATAACAATTTATGACAAATGTGGAGGCGTTATTCTTATTTTTTGCAAGTTTTATGGTTTAAACTGTTTCTGACTTGTTGATTATGTGTCACAATGAGTGATTTTGATAACTTGCTGAAATGGTTGAGTGTTATAAACATTGATACTATTGTAACCATAATGAACTCCAAATCTTTTTTTAAAGGTAGGTGCATTTAAAATACTCATCTGAACAGTAGAACTTCCAATTAAGACTACCTCTATAAAGAGATCACCTTTATAAAAAGAGCCTTTCTGACTGTCCCACACCTCCATAAAGAGGGCACTGAGAACCTCCATAAAGAGACTACCTCCTTAGAGAGACCCCTTGAAAGCAGTTTGTAGGGTGCTCTTCATAGAGGTTCTACTGTACTAAACCAGCAATACTGAGATTTGTCGCGTAAATGCGAACATAAGAACCATGTACACAGTGTCAGCATTTCTTATTGTACTTGGCATCCTCCAACATGAGATCAGCATACCAAATGTGATGAGCACAGCTCATGATGAGGGTGAAAAATTTACTAGTAGATATACTTGATAGTCTATTTGATGTTGGTGCCGAGGCAAGAGTTCAAATGACTTACAATATATATAACTGATGTACATGTATTGTATATTTAGTAGGACATTGCTGTCTCGCTATAATTGTTTATCTCCAGTTTTCTATTATCTCCAGTGTAGTTTAAATTCATGTAACATTATGAACATCAGCTGGTTATCTTCAATATTAGGTACATTGTACCTCAAACATTTTACCATTATCCTTAGAATTTGAGATAACGAGTGTCTACTGTCTGTGCAATTTGAATAGTTTTTAACACAGCTTTGACAGATGTATAGTCCAAGGCTCAATGTGATATTTGTTTCGGTTGCTATTATCTTCTGATATTGTTAAACTAAACTAAATTTCTAGCTGATTTGGTTGTAGAGGACTAATTTAGGCCTGTACAGTCAAAACTTAATTAGATTTGAGATATATTTCACTAAGTGGACACTGATTTTTTAGGAAAAGCATGTGCTATTTCAGGTCGTGAGAAATTTATTTGCTTTAGATGTATCAGAAGATTTATAAATGTGGTTGTTACATTTGGTTCATCATATATGAAATGTGCTAATGAATATTCAGTGTAATGCAAATATTTTAATTTTGTTCTGTTATTTTGCAGGTAAGCTGCCATTTCCAAAATATCAACACAAAAGATAGTAAAAAGCAAAATTTGTAAGTAGCTTCAAGTTTTAAACAATCTCTCCTATTTTGGACACATGATACAAGTGACATTATGTTTAACCACGATCAGTTCCACAGTTGATGGTCACTTAAAATAGCTGAACAACAAAGAGCAGTCTCTACTTACAAATGTGATCAATTCATAAGATGTATGTGTAGTCTCAACATTACTGGCATACATAGATTATGATCCAGGAATACATTGTAGCTTAATGGATTATCAATGATGTGTGTCCTGGGAGTGTAGATGCATTCCCCAAACACATGATACAAATGTAATATAAAATCTATAGTAATTCTACTGATTACTTGCAAACAAGGCACGCATGAATTGTCACAACCTTATGCGCTCTTTTGTAGTTCTCATGTACAGTGTCCCTCAGGGGATTGCACATACAAATATCCTTCTCTCTCCTTTTATGTATTAAAAGGGATGAAATATGTTAATGAGAAACCAAACAAGAAATACAAAAGAGGAGTAAAATAAAAAGGGTTTACTGGTCTAGTTTCACAGATCCCTGTATACCTTCTAAAGAGAATTTAACAGTTTCTTATTCTCACACATACCTGTAACTGTATTAATACACACCATCAGTTTCTACATCACTGATTGGCTTGTGTACTTTTTATCTCTTGGGTCTCTTTGCTACATTGTCCCTCTGCATCCCCATGATGATGAGCTAACAAACACAGGTTATTGTGATGGCAAACACACATAACAGAATGCATGCTACGTGTAACTCCACCCAGCCAATATGCCTCGAATCATGTAGACTGGCAATAGGAGATCATGTGCATCATTATTGTTAAAAATATATGTAGTATTTTTTTTATACCTGGTGACATATTAGAAGTTGAATAGCCACAGACACAAACAACTTGTTCTATATTGTTGGTTTGAATATACTTTTATTTGACTGTTCAATTATTCATGAAAATATAGATAAAGTATAATATTGCACAATCAAATCTGTTTGGACATTGTCCTCAACAGGACAAGGTAAGCCCTCACCACCCAAGTTAAGAGTTGACATGGTGAAAATTACTTTTTTAATGGCAAATAAAAATGTCTGGAGCATAGACAGAGTCCTAAATGAGTAAATCTCTTTGAGTTTTTTTATTGAGGTCAAAAATAGAAAGAATATACACACACTAAATGTGTACATGCTGATGTATTGTATTGTATGTTTGTATATAGCATGTATGTTCTAGATTTTTAAATTGTTGACGTCTACCAGGCTGACCTCCATTTAAAATCAAGTTCTATGCACCTTCTGTCCAAAATATGTGCCTATGTAGATGCAAAAATGATTGAAATGATGTGGAAATTGCCCCAGCACACCATGAAACAGGCAATGAAACCCTCCATCGCAGCCACGTCAGTGCATGTCACGATACAGCAGGACAGGGCTGTCAGCAGTGGAGGGGACTGTGGTGCGGTGGTGCGCTGGCTACATTAATCACGGAACCCCATCTACGTGGAGAGCGCCACAACCAACATGATGTCTTGTCAATAGGTCATGGACGCCAGTGTCACTCGTCACAGCCAATGAGCTGCAGTTTGAAGCTCATTTTGACAGTCGAAAATGCTGTTACGAATCCGTTTTTGATGATGGACTGCAATTGCATTTGTTATGGGGTTGTGATTGGTGTGAGATGAATTCTTGGAATAGCCTGGAGATATTTGTTGGTTGTAAAATGCAAGGATTTAAAAAAATCTAATCTATGTGACAAAATTATAAAAATGTAGCTACTACAGCAGGGCCACATGAAATTCAACATAAAAATTCTACATTCTTAACACACTGCAGCACCCAAAAGTCATGAATGGGAGGAAAGAAACATAAAGCAGCTATAAAGTGTACTCACCTCCCAATCATTGCTGACAAGGAAGGACTAACACAATGAGAAAAGCAGACGGCATTACCGGCAAAAACACATAAAGATCATTGTTATCGGATTAGCCCCGAGTAGTAACAGCGAACGCTGATCACCACATAGCACAGCCTCATTTTCTCTGGCCAAAGTTAGTATTTATCCACTTCCTTTTGTGGAGCAATGGGAAATTAGACCATTTTCATTAGAAAGATGTATGGTGAAAGATATTAGGGTTGTATGTGGAGTTATTGTGTGATTTGGTTGATGTGATGACTGCAATAAAGTTAGTTTAAGTTTTGTGATTGATAAGTGTTCACTGAAAATTGAGAAATATGTAGTGATTGCATTGTTTTTGGAAAGTCAGTGTGTTACATTATATTTGCATTTGTGACATGAAATATGTATCCTGCATCTATTTTGAGAAACGGCGTGTGTGTGTATCTGACATGATGCATAAGTGTACCACAAACATGTATATGTGTATGTGTGTGTCAATGATTAATATCCTGAATAAAGATTTAAATAGATACAGTTACGATAGAGATTTTCAACTAAATATGTTTGACAGAAATGTGGAAATGCCTATCCATAAAATGAAAAATAATTGAATTAGAAATTGAAATAACACTCAATAGTTTACAAACTTGCATGTACAAACGTACGTGCGAGACTGTTAGACAATAGATGGAGAGATGTTTTACACCACTTGGTGGGCACTGCTTTCAGCCAAAGTGGTGTGTATGATGATGCAAACCACAGAGGCAAGTCCTCCATGCTCTTTCATTAGAGTGAATAGCCGGAGGAGGGTGAAAGATCGCCCACTGATTGATAACAGAGAGGCTTTTGATCCAAGCTGGAGTGTTAACAGGCCCAAGAGTGGAGCGCAGAATCCAAGCTTTATGATAATCCGGAAAGTTGGTGGAGTTCAATGGGGCCTCATGATATTTCCCTTTAGGTCGAGTAAATGCAATCTGATGAGGAGCAAAGGGCACAAAGTTTTATGAGATTCATCATGTAAACATATTTACTCTGCAGATGAAAAGCGCGCTCCTCTTTAAGATGTATTATATACATATGTTTCTGTTGGAATACTTTTTTGAATTATGGTCGTTATGATGGATGAAAATACATGAGTAGAGAAGCAGATTTGTTCAATTGAGAAATCTCTAGGTAAAGATTGGTAACAGTATGGCCTGTGTCATGCCATATCATGCAATATTCTTGATGCAGCCAAAATGTTGAAATAAGCAAATAAAAAAGAATCTAAAAGGCAGTCGTTGCACCACTTTCCTCTGTCATGAATAAACCATGAGTTTTCCAACTTCATTTTTACTATTCCGGAATAATCCCCTCGTCTCACCTTTTGTCTCCATACATAATTTGTAGCACTATTGGTGTTAGCAGTGCACAGTGGCTGAGTATTCTCAATAGGCCTGTGCTTAAAATGTCCATAAAACACGGCATAACGTAGTTTACTCATGCATTGTTTGCCGTTTATTGTGGAAAGTGTGCACACGTTTGTGGCTTGATGAAAGCTAATATGCTTAGTTATGAATTATTTCTTGTTTTATTACCGCTAAAACAGATGGTGGATTAGAATTGCACTTTTAATGATGCGTGCCATTAATATTAAGAGATTTTTTTAATTGCCTGTGAAGTTATGTTGATGAACAATGATGATTATGTTTCTGTATGATATCCATAACCAAACTATTTCATTCTGGTCTCACAACCATGGGGTTGTGAGTTTGAGTCCTGTCAGGGCCACTTGATATAGTAAAATGGAAAATTATCTTCAGCTAGAATGTGTTTGCTATAGAAAACGGAGAGACAGTATTAGAGTCATACTTTTTACTGAATTTGTAATGAAATACTTGTGCGTCATGAAATATCATCATCGCCTTCATTTACTAATAATTAATATTCAGTCATGAAAACCCAAAATTAATATAAAAAATAAAATAAAAAATAGAACTGACATTCATTGTAAAAAAAAAATAACAAAGTGTCATTGTGGGTTGAGCAAGAGCATATGGCATTTGTTCTGATGACACGCCTCACTGCTTCAGTGCTCACTGTGGCACTGTGGGATACCGTGTCATACATACGGGACACCAATCATGCTGGCAGCACACAATGCTGGATACTGCGAAAGCAGACGTGTACACAGTGGGGTGTCATGGCCTTTATGCTTTGTTTTACATAAGTGGTTGGGTGCTTTATGACATATGAATACAACTATGGAGAGAGTTGAATAACAAAATGGGTGTTGATGTTATATGTAGCCTGGCGCTTTATTTGAAGTGATAAAACTTACAATGTACATTATTTTTCGGTTCGTGATTTTAGGGAAAGTTTATAAAAATGAGTGATACTCTACATCTATGTTAACCTCGAATTAGTTATGTAGTAAAGATTTCTTAGCATCTGGATTCATCATACCAAAAGGTAAAAGACCTACTCAGATGCTTGTTCGTTCGTCTTGAAGCGACATATTGGAAGCATAAGCAAGGTGCATAACAACATCCTGTGCATTTTGTCACCGAAGCCTGATGCAGGAAGAATGTCTTCCAAAACGTCGCTTCAAGACGAAGGAAGAAGCATCTGAGTACGTTTTTCACTTTTCTGTATCATGAATTAGTTCTTGAGCAGTCATGTACGTGCACAGAGTCAAGATGTTTGGAGCTTTTTATTTGTAGTGACTGCATGGTTCCACAGCTTCAGGCATATTAACAATCTGTGTTGGCTAAATGTCTTTGTCTCATAGTTTTGTGTTCAGTTCCTTGGGGTAATGAGAGAAAACACATATGTTTTCCATGCACAATTTTGGACGTAATGGTTTCTGTGTGGCCCCGCTGTGAGCGTGAAGCAAATTGGTTGGAAGCATTTTTTTTGGCCTGCATTGAAGGTGGGCTCTAAGGAATCTACATTGTATTTTCTACTTTTAACAGATGTCCTTGGTGATTTTACCAAACAATGTTAAGGGTATTACAACTTTTGCAAAACAAAGTAGAAAATAAAGTAATGGCAGAGAGAGATATTCCTGGTATATGGAGAAAGCAAAGTAAAAAGATGAAGCTTAGTAAACTGAGTCCATGCGTAATGCACTTATTATCCAGATTGTTTTATAAAATGGGAGAAGCAATTTTTCGTTATTGCGCCATATAACATTCATATTGCAATATAATTGGGCACGCGCAAAACAGGTTGTAAAAGTCGTATGCGACCATTAGCACAAATGGTGCAGGTGCTGGGCCCTGGCGCTCTCCGTAAATATAAAGGAAGTAAAATATGGCCTGGCGCCCACACCACAATGCAAGAGGGATGTTTGGGAGATAATTGCTCAAACAGGTGCATTTTGTTGGCAAAAATGCAATTGTTAATGAATTCAATAACGAGCACATCTGTGGACGGAAATAATCAAGAATATGTTTCTTTTGGGATGATAATGATCGTAACTGTAGAAATGATGAAGGATGGATTTTGTTGTTGGCATTTATAATAGGTTTAGTATCTCAATAGCATCTGATTAGGTTTTGTGTGAATCGCTCATGAAAAAGTTGGATTATACATAAGTATAAAAAGTCTTTGTAGACATAGCTCTTTTGATGTTAACAGGTCTTTTTTCTTTCTCACATTGTTATGTAAGATTAGCTATTTGATGAGAATAAGAACCATTGGTCTGGAAAGCAGACACAGCAAAGATTCGCCAGAAGCGTAAGAGAATGTATGATGCAGTGGACAAGTAACGTTATTGCAGGCAGAGAAATGGATGAGATGTAAGGATTATAATACGTCTGTCTATTAGATGATGGAAGGGGATTTTCTGCTGTCCTAATGATTTGTGGCTAATATGTTTGTGAGCTGTATAATATATATCACATTACACCAGGAAGGCTGGTTTGTGGGATTGGAAAGTGACAGGCTATAAATTTAACAAATGTAGTTTTTCTGCTTTATATTAGTAGGCGTGGATCGGATGGAAAATTAATTATTTGTTTCAAAATTGCGCATGGCTGGAAACTGAAAGGGCCATTTTTTTCAGAGAAAGTAATTTAATTTCATATAGTAAAGTATTCAAATTTCATATAGTAAAGTGTTCAAACAAATTCACATGTACAATGCTACCATGGGTACCTTATGTATTGAAATTTAAAAAAAGAAGATTTGTGATGCCTTTAGATGAGCTCATCTGAAATGGTCGCTGCTTTTTACTGAGCCGTTTGGGTGCGATCCGCTTCCGTGCAGTGTCTACTAGAGCACATGGCAGATAGATTGCTCCCGGTGGTCATGGTTATTGATGGGGAACACCAATGATTTATATGGCCATTATATAACCCACCCATTTTTCCCTAATCCACGAGCTACGAGGCATTGCGAAACACCTGTCAGCAGGCTGCCCCATTTACACATATTTCAATTATCTAGCAAAAAATGAACTGGATTATTACATTAGCGTTATCAAGGATTGTGTTCTTCGATACTGCACTATGCAAATTGAAAAATGACCTAGTGAAATCATATATTTGTGCTGGTAGAGGCTTTTTCAAGATGTACATGTAGATTAAGTCTGGGTCAAATAGCGTTGGTGGCTAAGATATCAATAACGTATATAATATATATTATATAATGAATTTTTAATATTTAAAGATTGCTTCTTTATCAACTAAATGCATAGTTTCGATTATAAAAAATACAAGAAATTCAGAAAAAATGAAATTAAACTTGAAAAAACAACAACTTGGTACTGCACACAGTCGACATCATTACCTTCCATTTTGGGCTTTTCCACGGATCCTTCTTTGGAACTCACTGTGTTTAGGGTTGCATATTGTGGTTTTATGGGCCCCCGGTGAGCCATGTGGGGTTTTAGTGTGACACTGTCATGGCACTAGGTCATGATGTTTGTCTATGCTTTAAAAAGTAGCATTTAGCATTAAGTTCCCATCGGCAAGGTTTTGTTGTTGATAAAGATTGAATTTTTAATGAAATTATCTGGTCGATTGTTTCACATGCCATGGTATACATTGCCAATATTATTGCAAGTCTAAAGTTCTAATTAGTTTTCTTTCAATATTCTTTTTCATAGACAAAAGCCTTTGTTAGTGTAATCTAAAGTAAATAGTGAATTATGTTCAAAATACAGGTGAGACACATGTTGAGAAAAATGTACCGATTGTTTCAGTGGCGCATGTTTTTCTCATTTAGTTGAACAACACTCGTAAATTGTTTCAAAGGCTGTTCAAACTGATTGGTGTTTCCTTCGGATCACTGGTTTGTATGCTTGTTACATCTTCATCATGGAGTTGAAACACTGGCATAGTTTTTCATGCTCTTATTTCTGTTCACATTTTTTTACACGAAATGATAAAGAATATAAGAATATATTGATGTCTGTACTGAGGTATCATTTATGAAGTGCGGTTTGTTTGTCATCATTAGCATTTCATTGTGAAAAATGTGGGAGAGATAATTATGTGGATATCTTTTAATTATCTAACAGTGTTGACTTGAGATTAAAATCCTGAAGAGTAAGACAAATCATTGTGATTTTTTGTAGTGTGAAATCAAAGAATCATAGTCCTTATTTTCAAATAAATACAATTACAATCACAATACCAATGCATAAACAGTCTTTTTGTCTCCGTCCTTACGAAAATGGTGGGTTCATTTCGAAATGCAGGTGTCTCATGAGGAAATATGCTCACTTTCCTTCTGCTGTCTCACATGGAAATAATGTGCCTTCGCACAGAGACCTTTTAAGGAAATTGGCCTCATTTTCTCAGCTGCAAAGATAGCTTTTGTTTCTTCTATTCTTTGGCAATTGCAAATGGGCTTGTTGAAAGCAATTACCCTCACGCTTCCATTGCTATTTTTCATATTTTATTATTCTCTTTCAGAGATTACCTGGACTTTGTTATTCTACTCCTGCGAGTATTTTCTCTGCTATGCAAACCTTCAACAATGAAAGAGATGTGCACGAATGCAATGTCAGGATCAGTGACTCAAAAGCCATTAGTCATTTAGCAAGTGATACAAAAGACGTTTTTGGAACATGAAGACTGTGAAAATATTTACTGATATAAACAGTTGTGAGATAATGTGCTGCTTCCCAGTAGTACTTGTCATAATATTGTACAGAAGGCAGGTTATTGGCTGTTGAATAAACCAGTGTTGAACACGAGCTCCTGCCAAAATGTATGATGCACCCCAACGTTGGAAACATAAATATTGTCGAAGGAAGTCTGCTCTCAATGTCAACACTAAGTGAAAATCTTGTAGATCTATAACTGTAAAAAATAATGTGTACGATGAGATGACGACACAGAGCTATCTTGGTCTTCAATAAGAAGTTTTTCAAGCAGCTCTCTATCAAACGGTTTAGATGGGAAGTTGACAGGGTGTCTTGTTAGCCTTGCCAAGTATCAGGATCCTATCATTGTAGTGTGTCATGGCAATGTCATATATATGTGTTCAGTACCACAGAGATTGATTTCAATCAGGTGTTGTTGTTCTTGCATTATCTTCTTGTCTTCCATCATGTTCACTGAAGTGTTACTAATCATGATAAATATCATGATATGTGGCATACTTACTGCAACATCATTGATATCATATGGCGAATATGGAAAGGAAAATGGCTAGGAGCAGTGTAACTTTGAGGATCAGGATTAGAATGTCTTATAATGCCGTTTGCATTTCATCATTGAAAGAAAGAACCAATGTAAACATGTAGGTGAAATTATTCTAAATCATGGTCAGAGAATGGTATTATTTGGGACAAAAATTTATCATTAGCCACAATATAAACTGTCACCATTACATGTACCTGCTGTCTCTGTCTCAGTGTGACATGCATCAAAGAATCATACACATGATTTAGGACCTGATTAGATTGATGTTCACATAAATCAGAATGTGATTTTATAGACTTTGAATGCAATCTATCAGCAGTGCAGCTGTATGGCTCATAATATCATCCAGGTTCAAACACAACATACAGAGAAATTATTGGCCCTCAACTGAAAGACAAACATATAATGTGATCATAGCTACCGATAATACTAATGTAGGGTGGTGTAGATGAAACAAAGACAAACAAATATCTCCTGTTTGGATGTACGGATCAGTTGCTTTTGTAATCGTAGAAAGGGAAACAGTATGGAAGCTTTCAAATAGATTTGATCCTTCCAATGTTTCAATAGATATTGGTAGAAGCTCGGTAAATGATGCTACATGTACAACTACATCTACAACAAAATATGCAGCTTATAGCACCAATAATATTTATGCATAAATGCATAAGTACGCAATGTTTTGTAAATTGTAAATGTAAGGACATTGGAGTTTAGTTGTGCTTTTGATAGTGAGTCTTATCACACCGTAGTCGTTATCTTTATGCTCTGTGCACTTTGGTCCATTTTATGTGCAATTATGTTACATGTATAAGGTGTTTTTGTTCCTTAGAAGAGCAAGTGTATAAATGAGTGGTGTTTTGCAAATTTGTTTCATAGTGCCATTATTTCTTTACAACAATTGCACCCCATTTTCTCCCTATTTGTGTTCAACTGTGTTTCCAGATAGAAATCCTTTTTCAAATAAATGTATGTATTGCGTGCTCGGCAAGTTATTAGAAGTTATGTCACCTGCTCATTTATGTATGATCACAATCTGCGCAGATCTATCTTTGTCGTGAGAGTGCTGCTGTAGTTATTTATCATGTGTGGTACATGTACGCGTACACCTAATTTTGCCCTAAAACATAGTGTATCTATAAGAAAGATTATACTGAACATTCAGACTTGTTTGTGTTGTGGTAGTTTTATTACTGTACATGTATGCTCGCTTCCATATGCATTCACATGAAAAAAGCCATGGGTTATTAAATGGAACCCTGGTCAATTTTGAAGGTGGGCTTTTATATGAAATGTTCTATTTTTGAAGGTGGACTTTTACATGAACATGGGCATTTTTGGTTTATGTTTAGGGTAGTGCACGAATATTTACTGGAGATGTTTAACATCTCTATCATTCATTTAATTATGACTCACTATTGTGATAATTTATGCAAGTTAGTAAAAGACTACATATGTATCTTTGTTTTAAAGTAGCAAGAGTAGCAAAACAGCAAGAGGTTTTGTGTAATAATTCAAAAAGTCTCAAGCAGAGACAAAAAATACTTACACAATTTATCAAAATATATACTTTTCATATCAGAATGGCGAAAAATAGGAAATGACAAATAATGAGAGGTTCCACTTAGCAACAAAATGTGCTTGGATGTGTTCTGCTAAGCAACACCTATATTCAGCAATAATTTAACATGACACAAATGAATTCAAGAATATTCATAGATCATCAGATTTTATGATAGAGTTACCTGGATTCCTATAATGTTGGGTTGCACAAACTGCATAATTGGTTGCACCCTGCAATTTTTAGAAATGTGTACAATTCTAACTTGAAACATTGATTTCAAAGAAATGCAAATACATATTTTTTTCTTTTATAAGTTATATGACATTAAAACTTTACAACATTTTATATTGCTACATACACAACATCTTAATGTTTCATTCAAATTATCGAAAGAAGAGTGTTTTTTGTTATATTGTCTCACTACAAAATTTTCTACGACATCTGACTATTCACAACTGAACATTTCCAGATAATCCATACACTTTGATTACAAAGACATTATTTTCTGTCCATCTGCAATCATTTAATAAGAAATAAAAGTTTTATGTAGTCATGGGATGAAAAAAGGTCAGACGACATCATAAGCAGTAAAAAAACATCTGCTGAGTTGATGAATATGACAGGTCGACATTTGGTTGATTATCGTCAACATAAGAAAGGGTGTCGACAATCACTTGAGATTACAATCACGGCCAGCCTCTATTCAACACAGATTTGTCATCTGTGTTATCTTTCGCCTGTTTAAAAGTGTCATCTACATGATAGAAACAGAAAGTGGAAGAAATCTGCAGACGTTCAAAGGTTTAGCATGTTTAGTGATGTTTGTTCTTGATGCCTGTGCATTCCAACTGTCATATGAGTTTAGCAATGGTGCGTTGTTATAAGTGCTTCCCAGCTGTTAATGTTTTGAGAAATTTCAAGAGAGTAGACAGTGTAAATAGTATATTTTTAAATACCATCAAATTGTTCGAGTAGATATTAAATGTACATGTAGTTCAGCAACTTAAGAATGATGTTTTTATAATTACTCGAAAAGAGTTGGTCATACGTAGATTGACATGCAAATGGTTTGACCAATCTCATAAATCCAATGCTAAGTGATGTATCTTATAAGAATGTGGAAGCAATGAACTTGAAAGAGGTTTTGAATATAACATCATATCAACACGCAATACATATGAGTCAGTTTCTCTGCAACTTAAAATTAGTTCCACATGGTAATATGTTAACTCGAACATGTGCTGAAATATATTTTGTTTCAACTGATTCATTATTTAATGTATTGCACCAGTCTGTTGGTTCTGCAGATAATTCGGCTGTTGTTTAGCAAAGCACAGTGCAAGTCATAAAACTGAACAAGTTAAATCATTGTATATGATACGGTATTGAGCTAGAAACTCTGCAAAACTAAGTAACAATGCTTCCAATTCAAACATGTGAGTAAAACACAGATAGCTAAATCTCCCATCTTTCGGAGATTGGAGCATAGATTATATCCATAGACAATAGTATGTAACCCAAGCATTATCTTCTGCTAAATGACCTTGTATCAACTTGCCAATCCTTCTTGAGCGCTTCCCTCAGATCCTCTTGATGACAGCCCGATTTGTACATGGCGCAGCTCTGAGATCCTCTTACCTCAAGGTCGTACCCTCTCTCCCCTTCTATTATACACCAGCACCTTGTACTCATCATCTAATGATAGACACGTTGAAAAGTTTGAAGAACAATTTTGTAAAATTAAAGAGAATTGTGTTGAGTTTTTGTAGAATTGCAGATATAGCTTTCTTACAAGCGGAATTACGCATGTGCAGTGTGTTCATTTTCTTTAAAATTGACTTATTATTCTAATAATGCAATATATAAATGGAATATGGCAATGTTCTAATGAAATCTACATGTTATTACGTTTCTATTTTAAGTATGATTTTGCCAGAGACATATCCTATAAAATTTGGAATAACTGTGGCGACCTGCAGTTCAAGTGCCATTTCAAATGACCCACCTGCTGGTGACCTAAATAAGATGGCACCTGCTAAGTGGGGTGAGGAAAACCATCAGCTGCTCAGTAAGATTCTGAGCACTTGTCAAGTGGTTGATGACATGGCGGCAGATTTAAGGTTGGAGATAATTGAAATTTGTAGATATAGATCATGCTCCTCTTGATCTGTGTACCACCTATGTTTAGAAATGCGATAGGTCAAAGGTAATGATTGACATGTTGAAGTCATGTTGTCACGGTGAGATGGACTCAGCTAATTTCATCTGTGGTCTAGATACCAATAGAATTTGTTTCAGATATTTGATTGACGTTACTAAACTATTAGAATATGAGAAAATGAATGAAAATTTGAGTTTTAGAGAGAGAGAACATGAATATAAGAGATAACAACTCATTTAACTCAAGCAGAATTTGAATTGATACAATTTGAATTGACCAGATTATTCCTGCACTGCACTATCAACAACAGACTGTAAATAAACTCAAGTAGATATATAGAACAGATGAACTGAAATATCCAGGTTATTACTGAGCCGTTGGCCAAAAATTGGCTGGTGCAGTAGTCCATGAAGAGAGGGTCATCGTCTGATGAAGCTCATCATAAACACAGCCGCATCTGATATGATGATGACGCTGGTGCTCAGGTTGCTGTTGTCAGACACCTGCTACTGAGGCAGCCATTGAAGCAGACATCGTGGCACCGAATTATGTATATTTTAGGCATGTGGCAGATTATAATCGTTGAGTTGTGGAATGTTTTGCGTTTGAGTTTTTTTCCCATTGTCATGAAATCTGTTAGTTTTATGATTGAAACATTTTGTAGAGCATTTGAAATTTAATTGACAAGTTCACAGAAGATTGAACATTGATGTATGAAAATGCTCTATTTTTCCCCCACCCACAAAGCAAATAAAAGAACAATCACATCAGTGTTATGTTGCAATTCTGATTTATTTTGGCCTAAAACATTTTTAATCAATCTGTTGATGTTACAAAATGATTCAACTTTGTTAAAATTGTATTTAATCTATTGGTGTTTATGATTAAACAAAAATATGTACATTATTATATTAAGCTTGTGTTCTCAAATTCATTACTACATGTAGTTCATGTTATTGTTCAAAAGCATATCAATTACTGTTTGCCCAACACAATTTATCCATGTAATTATCATGGTGTATTACCTCTTTATACAGTTGCCACCTGATCCCAGTGCGTTTCAGTGACATGTTTACTAACAAAGTTACAAGTATCGTGTGTACTAATAACAGACACACCAGCGCTCACCTTTAGTATCAGAAATAGTGAATCAGTGAAGTCCCAACCCCCTGTTGCGTCTCATTTGGTCTTGACTGAGATCTAAAAAGTAACCAGGATTCGGATGGATGGAGATATCAAATGAGCATTATGCTATCGTGGCTGATCTATATTGATTTACTGCGACTCTGATTTGGTTCTGTGAATCAGATTCTGTGTTGAGCTTTTTGTGAATCAGGACTAGGGTATGTCATGCAACCTCCCGATGCATCATGCAAATGTACCTGTGGGCTGCTGATATAGTTGTTGTGCTTTGTAAGATGCTGTTTTTGTAGCAATTTGTCTGCTTTGTCTGTAATTACTCATTTGGGCTAGATTTTATTTTCCGTTTTTAAAAATAAACAGTCAAAGACAATTGCAGCAGAAATAGAGATGTGTATAAGTCTGGTTTTCTTTGTAGCCCTTTAGAGAGTAGAAAAATCAATAATAGGGTTTCTTCAAGGAGAAAAACAATCAGAAGTTCTTAGAACAAACAAAACTGTTTGTGTGATCGATTGAGCCATCCGCCCATATCATTACAGATAAGACTGTTGTGTCCAGCATGTCCAGTGGGACGTTTATGGCATGTTGCTTGGTTCCAGATCCAGATGATAACGGACGCAGTATAAATCAGCATTACAATACTCAATACTGGCAGCGTCGCATCACATTGGATTGTGGTATGATTGTTCATGCAGGCGTGCATAATCCAGGATAATGACATCGTTATTGGAGGCTTTGACCCTGCCCACATTTCCCTATGTCCCCTTGTCATGAAGATTCAAGTCTTAATGATGTGATTCTACTACATGGCAGAGATTTCAGTAACAACTTGTTTGATGCTTTTGCCTGATGAGGGGATTGTTCTGAAACCAAACTAGGTACATGTACAAATTCTTCATTGTCTTTTGAATTCAGTTTATAAAAATACATTTATTACCTAGAGAAAAGCAGAGGTTGCAAATTCCATTCCACAATAATCACATGATGTATGTAAATGATAATATGCCTTCAGGCATTTTCGTTTACAAATGTGACAATCTGAAGTAATCCATTTTGCATCTTCATTCAGTAAGACATCAAATAGACTTTATTTAATAAGACGGTGAGCAGTAGATTCTACCAGTTCCAATTATATAACAGTAAGAATCATTGAGCAAGCTGGTTGACTTTCCCACAATAGAGAGTTCCCTTGACAAAGATAAATCCATGAATTTACAGAGTTTCTTTTGTGGTGGAAATGAAACCCTTCAGATCACTTAGAAGCATCATAAGATATTAGATTCTGCTGATGAAACACACTTTGTGTAGTTTTATTGAGCAATGTTTTTAATGGTGCACATTATGCATGGTTCATGCTTCACACAATGGATTTTTTCGGGGCTAAGATGGTGAATCTGATGTACTTCTGATGTACTCATGTTCTGTATTATCTTCTTCATGCACGTTTCTTGTGAAAAGATTATTTTATGAGTTCGAGTAGCAGACTGTTTTGATAACTTTTGTTATATGTACATGCCTCATGCACTTCAAGCATATAACATTGTCTTAAAATTCTCATTTTGTTTATTAACTTCTTTTGCTTTTGTTTTATTCTGTTAGTGATACAAAAAGTGGTTACAAATTTTGTTTTTTTCACCAATGTAAGTTGATATGAAATTAAGTATATTGTGAATATATTCCTGATAAAATCAAGCTTTTTTTACATATAATATAGCACCAGTCACTTAAAGGCTACTTAACACATACTCAATTCCTATTCTGTAGCAATGTGTATATTTATATGGAATTGCCGTTTGTGCTCAGATATGGGACCCAGTCCATAGATTGCCATCAAGCGGTAAGCACTCCCAGGGGTCAAGGCACTCCCTGCTGTATTCCTCCCTCATCATGCAATCATCTCATTCTACTGATGGTGGATGACACGTGCTTGATACTATACATGTATTTGCATTAAACTAAACATTAAAAGTATGAAGTGATTGTGATATTGCTTTTTCATTGATTTGAGACAGATTTAAAGGAACATTGTTAAAGATTAAGAGTCAGAAAGCCAATCATTACAGTTATATCTGGCTATCAATAATTCTGTTGAATTTGAATTTGAATTTATGGATAATAAAAATCAAACCACTCTGATTACTAGACTTCGCTTAATACTCAATTCATGTTCAATGCAGCTGCGCTAAGTTTATTACAAAATAAAAAAGATATGTATAAGAAACAATGTGCAAGAATATATTTCATGGATCATTGTCTCATAGAAAATATAGGTCAATATATGCCTGACGACAGGAAGTCATTGTGGTAAGGATATACAAAATGTGAAGCCCATATATATTGGATGAGGGCAGTTGATTGGTCCGAATGGTTTCCAATAGGTCCTCAGTGTGTTGTTTAGCCACTGTAGGACAGTGCTGTGGAGCCACTTCTACATTTCATATACATTTTATGCTTGTCTCAGAATGCTGTCTGTGTACGTTTCATAAGGAACAAGGCATTTTAAAAGATTCTTTAGAAAAATACATTCTATGCAATAGTTATGATTTTATGTTTTTGAAATTGAAGTTGATATATTTTAATTTTAAATCTATTATCCTCTAGGTATGATTATTTATTAGACTTGCAGACAATCCCTATAATGTCTAATTGCAAGGAAGATGCTTTACCTTTCTCAAGAAACAAATTATAAATGTTTTTAATCAACTTTCCAAGACACCAGCAAACCCAAACTATACTTCATTTGTTAAGAAGGTCCTTCATCACAATGATAAAGTGTGTTTGTACGCACCGCGCAATAAATACGCGCGTCAATAAGTCTATGTCAACTGGAGACTCCATCATTCAGAGTGACATGAGTCTTAGCAGCTGACGCTTTGTACAAATAAGGAGTAATAATCGGCCATAATGAATCTCGAGGGTGGTCAGGTACGTGGGCTCCGCTATGTCTGATGTCCTGCTTACTCACAAGTGGCCATGCTTGGTGGTCTTAGTGAGCTTATGAACTTGTGGGTTTGTTCCATGATGATGATGATGATTGATTCTTGGTTCTCCCAGGTGGTTCTTCTATTGTTAAAATATTATATCGATGTAAGGAAATACATATTTTGGGTATAAAAATAAGATGAGGATGGTGTTCTTATTTTTTTTCAAAACTTGTTTCACTCTTTTCAATCTCAAGATAATTGTCTAATTACATATATGTCTACATGATGGGTCATACATTTGTAGTTTCTATATTCTTAGTTCAAGAAAAGTGGACGATCTAGATTGGAAGATGTAAAAATGCTTCTCATAATTCATTAGTAGTCATTAACAAAGAAGTCTTAACTTTAAAATAATAATTCTTCTGGAAGATGTTATAGTCTATCATGACCATTTTGTTTCTGTGAAATACATAGTTTTCTAACATTTCAAAATTGCAATATTTTGACATTTGAATTAAATGTTTCATTTTTGAAAGCTCATTAGGAGAAGATAATATTTCAGGAAAATAATTAGTAAAATCTGCAAATGTTTATCATGTATAAAGATCAAAATGAAATTGTTGTTAGTTTTTCCCCAAAGATGCTCCCTATGCACCGGGTACATTCATTGTCAAAAATTAATTAATCAAAGCCTTTTTGGTGTTTTGCCCTTTTCAGTTAATTTAATAAAAACATATATGTGCATGTATGACAATATATTATAATAGGAGAAAATACAAATTAACAGACAACTAGAATTTTTTCTGCTGATTTTAAATTAAAATTATTCAGTTACCATTGTGCACGACTTACCGGTATGAATTTAGAAGTAAATTGACATTTAATTTGTTACATTATAATTTTGGACAATATTTGCAAATTCATTTTCCTTGACTTATATGATTAAGATAGTCTTTTTTCATTTTCAGAAAACTGTATGAATTCACTGGGGATGAATTCTGGGGAGATTCCTGACAAAGCGATCACAGCCAGCTCATCATACGACCCTGACAGTGTGGGACCAACCTATGGAAGGTAAAACTTGCCCTTCCAAAGTTACTCTTTGATTCAAATTCAATCTACTTATGGTATAATATTCAATTCAAATGATTCTCGAACTGTCCATCTTATTATTGTACAATTTATATATCTTTAAGAAGCAAACTGTCTTGATGGTTTTAATGAGGAAATTAGAATCATAAACCTTGAAGAAAAAAGAATTTTACAGATTTATGTAAATCGTGTTTCTTAATCTGTTGTAATCATGCTCTTCCCCTCCACAAGCCCCTTTTTCATTTGCAATCTATATTTGAGTTAATAGCAGAAAACTATATTCCATCAAAGTCAGGTGGCACATTTGCTCAGGGGTGTAGAGATAAAAATGTCGTCTGTCAGAAGTCAGACGTTTCTGCCCCAATTGACCAGCAGTATCATGAGTCAGCAGTCATCGGGTGACAGGGCAGAAATTATAAGATCCAATATTCGTGCGACAGATAATCCTGGACGCCATCAATTATACATGCATTCCATTAGCGTGCATGTACTTTGCTGCTGAGATCAGGGAGCAATCCAACAAGATTGAGCGCAATAATCTACTGATACGCCACCCCACATATAGCGCTGATAAATGGCACATGTTTCATGGACGGAAATGTCGCCTTACCAAATGTAGTACATCTTTGGAAAGTCTATTTTGAAAAATATATGAGGTTTCGTGTTTTTGGAAGTTGAATTTCTTAAAAGATACACTTTAATGAGAAAAAGAAAGAGACAACCATTTTGAATGAAATCATATTCAAATAATTAGAAATATATGTGATATACAGTTAACTGTTAAAATTAGTTGAAAAACTGTAACTTGTACAATTTGGACACATGGAACAGAATCAGAGGCTGAAAATTTCAAATTTATTTTTCATTGTGCAATTTGAGGAGTCTGTATTCAAGGTTGCCCAAGCACATAAGTCGTGACCTTCATCAAAGAGCATCCATGTCTGGTGATAAAACTACTAATTTGCCCCTACAAACAAACTCCTGACCCTGAGAATATATGGCCCTGCTATTTTTGTCAAAAATACGCTCCTCACTAATGTAATGAAGCCATGACATGGGCAAAATGTGAACACCGGGCGGGCGAGCCTCTATTGAGTGGGTCATACCCTGAGAACAGCATGTGAGCGGTGAACAAGAGCAGCGATTTGAGCACAGATTACATATGGAAGTCCGAGGGTTACTGGAGATGCAGGCGCAAGGCAATCACGATATGTGGATCATGCCAAAGATCCTGATCTCTGTGAGAACCTCACATGGCTGCGGATCATTTTGCAGATGAATCAGTTTGCTTTGGGATTTTCGGGGCTATGTTCACATATTGTTAGTGATCCATGATGAATATCTACAAAACTTTTATTCGCCATTTTCTAAGTGTTCTTTACGTAATTTACTCCACTGAATTTTAAGACATATCCATTACAATTTAACTTGATACCGTCCAGTTGAAGGATAATACATGTATATAGCTTTACGTCTGACATTCTGCAATAAAAGACCAGTCCTGAAAAGTAACTTCATCACCTTAGACACAATATCGACATCATCAGCTGCATAAAAATTCCCGTCATGTAGCAAAAACTGCATTTTAAAGCCTCGCCTAATACAGTAAAGTGGCTGCCGTCACATCCACACATCCAACTGTTCCATACATCGAGCTCAAAATAGGGGGCCGCTGATCCGCTGTGGCATTAATGCGGGGACATTTGCTGGGTGTGTGCCTCTCCCCTCGCCCTGCGGCTTACCTGCACGCTCGACCACAGCTACATCATGCACTTCCTTTCTACGACAAGCTCCATCTTCCTGAATGACGCCGGTCACTAGTGGGAACAAAGCGGTCACTGTGTGTTTTACTCACTGTTCCACACCTACATTGTATTGATAGTTGGGTTTCTGCATAGAGAGAGTGAAGATGGAAATAGAGAAGTGGGGCTGTTGTAACAGCTACAATGTGTAGGTGACTTATCTGGTGTAAAGTTAGAGTACATGTATGTGTTAATTGATGTACTTAATTTTGAATTGGCTTTTTATGATGACATTATTTTTACAGTGAAGTGTGGACTAAGTAACAATTATACTGGTTGTCTGCATGTATCTATGAGAAAGTCGAAAAGCTAAACGTGACTTGCCAAGTGCTCTTAAACACGAACAGAGGATGCATTACACCAATCAAGTATATAAAAAGTTCTTCAATAAAATGTTATTGTCAGAACCATCCTATTACTACAACCAGGTAGCACCAATTAAAGTAGGAAAGCTGGTAAATGTTGCTAGAGCAAGCAGCTGCCATTAGCATCGCGTCATCTTGTGTCTGCTTCCTGCACTCTCACTTCCTCCACCAGCTTGATCCTCTGCACGAGAGCGCTTCCTGCCTTAATGTCAAATAATGGACGACGATAGAGACTGATGCCAACCACGGCTTAACACTGGAGAGCAGCAGATGACATTTTGCAATGTCTCAATGTTGACCAATTGCCTGAAGTTTTGTGTAAAGTTTGACCCGTTTGTTGTGAACTCATAAAAGTTTATTTTATGTATTCATCAAGCCCTTCACGTATTATAAATCACATTGATAATGCAAAATTTATTCTCGTATATTCTGGCATGAAACACAAAAGTCTTTCAACAATGGAAAGAGAAATGAGATGTTTCATTGAAATGTGAATGGAGTATCTTGAAGGCATATTAATTTCCACATATATGGTTAATGAGAATGAGCTTGGAACAATTATCCGTTCTTGAAAGGGTTTTATTAAAATACAATCATGTGGACTTTGCCAACGTCAACAAAACATTTTTTCACACAATTTCCCTTTTGAAATGTCAAATGAAATACAAGGACAGCAATGAAATCTGTATTGCCTCTGTTATTCAATTTATTGCGACATGTTGAGTTTGCAGTAAGCATGTTATGAAATCTAATTTTCATGTTTTTATTTTTGTCTCACAAAAATTCACATTAAAGAACTTCAGTTGGCATATTACAAGCAATCAATGTGAGCAATTGTAAGAAGATTATCAGAATGTAACTTGTTCATTGTATATTTCGGAGTTTTTTATTCCTGCACTCTTAACTTATTAAAGTGCACATTATTAAAAGAAGCACTAACTGCAAAAACAAACCTTATTGTTCCCTTACAAACACACATGTAGCATCTTGGCAAATGTCATTTGATGCACATCACCATAATGTCATTGGCGAGAGATTCCCAGCAGATTCCTCACATCCTCTCAATTATCGATCACAACAAGTATGTAACGTTGTTTTGCATGCATATTGGAATTGTAATTGCCAAAGTCTCCAGATAGAAATAGGGAAGGATCGGAAAGACATGGAACTGATTTTACACACTGAAATCTTGTTTGTTATGTAATTGTATTTTAATTGACCAGCTTACATAATACAATGTACATGTGCTTGCTGAACTTAGTATTAGCATCAACAGAAAATACATACGAGTGTTGTTCTAGAAGTTAGACCAAACTTTGGAATGGACTGAAGATAAATGTCATCAATTTTTATATATATCATTAATGGTCGTTTCATCAGAATGTGATCTTGAAAAAGTAACTACAACCCTAAGATGAAAGATCTGTCACTTTTAATGAGCCCTTAAGCCAGAGAGATGAATTACAAATGACAAGATACAAATGGCTGTATCTTTTCTTGTACTTGTAATTACAAAATGATTTGCTGTTCCAAACACATAAGCAATTCGTTTGTAGGGAGTTTCATTACATTGCATTTCTTATTAAGTGCATGGCATGTGACTAATTTGCTTCCAAGTCAATGTGAAATTTATCATCTACATGTACCTGGTCCGTTCATTCATTAGAACATATTAGATTAAAGTTTGTTCATCCTCAAACGTTTATATCAAAGTGATATATCATAATATATTTGGAAAGTAATAGCTCTCCCAATTCCAAACGTGAAACAACATTCCTTCGTTTAAAGCATTCTTGCTTATATCCCAGAAAGTATGCAAAAAAGAAATAAAGCAGGAAACAATCCGTCCCAGACACAGCATAGTGAATGCTGAGCCACCAGAGATGCTAAATTAGCTCCCACCTTGCAATCTTTGTCCCCGAGGATGTGCAATAAGAAGGCGGCAGTGAACCTATATCATCATTACAGCTGCAGACATGGAGCAGTGACACAAAATCAATTCAATTATGCACCTTGGCGCTCAAGCATTTTCTTGCCATCATTCTCACATCCTCGAGAGATTGAAGCATCGATTTGCGCACGGTCTAAATTATCAGCGACCAATCATTAATCGGCTTATTGGGGCAAATCATTGAAATTCCGTTGGCCGGTAAATCACCTAATTCCAGCTTGGGGATGAAGAAACCTGTTGCAGTGATGGTCGGGCGTCTTGTGCAATATTTATGGCGCCGCTTTGTGGGCTTTATATCGCAGTACATTCTGTTCATGGAGCAAATAAGTTTGAATTGGATTCAGGAGGAGAGAATGAATTTTCATGAGGACTTAGCAACGAATTCTGAGCAAATTGACAGTTAGTAGACGTTTCTAAGCTACCATGATATCTTTTTGGTAGATTTATTCTGCTTTGGTAGTATTTGCAAGGCTATTATTCAAAGCATTTCATCTAGTATCCTTACAATTTCTACACAAACTGTTTGGTATTTTTATGTGTTGGTTTTTAGTTGTCCTTTAAAGAGCTATGTAAACCTTGTGGTTTACGCACATGCATTTTAAATTGATAAACTGTATTTCTGTGTCTTCAAGATTTGCATCAACAAAATAAGCAACACGAAATGGGATCCACAGTCAAGAGTTGCAAATGTGTCACTAAGCTATCACATATTAAATACACTATATGTATATTTATTCCAACTGCAGGATCCATATCAACCAGAAACATTGTGCACCATAGTCATAAATAGAACTTACAGAGTTCATGATGCAAAGCCAATAGTCCAAGAGTACATGTATATGGAAAGCAAATATATAAATAACCTATTTCTCCCACAAGGGGAGAAAGTGGGAAGAAACCCAATATGGGGAGAAACCTGCCAACCCTAGCAGTAGTACATGTAGGTTTTGTAACAATGTTTTGTCTGTCATTTAGTATGGTTGTGAATTCAGTGACAATGACAAAGTGAGATGAACAACAACTGTCACTCTTTCCATCGAAGCCTGATGCAGGTGGAAGGTCCACCAAAACGTTGCTTATGGACAATAAAAGTAGCATCTGAGTAGCTTTATTCCATTAATTCTATAATGTTTTTTTTTCTGTCTTCAGGATCAGGAAAGACGATAAGGGTGGTGCGTGGTGTCCACAGGGCGCTGTGTCCAAGGACATCTATGAGTGGCTGCAGATCGACCTTGGTGACCTCTACACCATCACCATGGTGGAGACGCAGGGACGCTTTGGCAGTGGACAGGTCAGTCTTACAACCTTTGACTGAAAACTGTGAATTGGAGATCCTACTGTGCTTTAGCACACCCTCATTCAAAGGATTAATTCTGGATGTTTTTTAAAAATTGTAAAAGTTACCATAAACTTTTTATTAAAAAGTTTAATATTGAAGGACGTGAAAGTACACTTTTAGTAATTAAAACTTACATATGCCGGCAACATAAAGTGTAATTCTCATCTGACTTTAATCAGGGAGTAGTGCATTATGTAAAGTGACACGATGCTCACATTTTAATTAAAATGTATGAGATAAATGCTTTTCAATTTTACAAGTACTTTGTGTGTCATTTGCCCACAATTTTGTATTAAATGAAAGCATGTGACAATCAAGCGATATAAATTACTTCAATTGTGAGCGCAAGTTAATCACTTCGTATTTGCTGGAAAAAAAATTATCATATCACCCAGAAAGGATTGATGTATTTCATGTTAGAATATATCCGGTATTTGGTAAATGTCAACTGATATTCAAATAGTTGATTAAGTGTTTTGTTGTTAAGTAGAAATATGCTAGATTAAACTGAGCGCTACATGTGCAAGATTATGCTGACCCTTTGTGATAATTTTTAATGAGCTGTTAACTTTTTCGAGTTGCGGTAAACAGATATTGTTGACATTAACAGTGTTATTTTGAAATGTTACTTTCAGCAATTAATGATTATTTTGTTATGATATAAATATCAGCCTTCGTCAATTCTTTCCAACCTCAACATATGTAGGCCTGCAAGTTTTATAAGAACAATTGTATTCTTCTATTAAAGATGACTATGAATTCTAGAGATAAAAAAAAAATCATGACAGTCCCATCAATACTCAATAGAAGTCAGTACACATAAGTTCCAGCTCAGAATGCTTGATAAAGTCACTGAGTATGACATATGGACAACATGATGCACATACCCTGATTTGAGGCTCAGAACATGCAGCATGCATTCTGTGTCGTGTCCAGATAAAGCCTATTTCTATGCAAATCACGTCAGGTCTCATCCCCTGTTTGATTTGGATTGATCCCTCTCTGATGAGAGAGTGGATTCCGTAAAGTAACTTAGCTCAACTGTCATTCATGAACTTTGTGCATACCCATTCTAATGCGTATCTGTTAAGATTAGTTTGTGTATCTATTTAGATATTTTCTTTTATGTTTTCTCACAGTGTATTTTAATGAGGCCATGTGTTTGGGAGTCTGGGGGAACTAATAAAAGCGTTGTTGCTCTCTATTCATGAACCTGTGTTTGCGTGTGCTCGTTATGACTTATGGCTTTTTTCGCTGGTACCAATTAGTGCACGGCACTCATATATTTATGCCTTTGTGTTCTTTTATGTATTTGTGGTGTTAATGAGTACATATACATGTAAGCATTCCATTCCTATTCATAGGGATGATTTCTCAGACGACATATTTGACAGTTAAATGACCCTTAAATCAACATAATGCCAAATACTAAGAGTACATAATTTGTCAGTTAAATAGTTGTTGAATCAACATTTACATTTCTTAATTGTGGTCTCCTGGTGACATGCCAGAGCATATATTCAAAACATTCCCTACAAATTGAACAAGTACCATAAGAACAACAAGACCAAATACAAGTAAATCGTTTGTAAACAAAGATGAACAAATGTTGATGTATCACTCAATTGTACTAAGACTGTGATTCATGTGATGATGTTAACTATGTCCATATCATTCACTGTGATCAGCCACCCATATCAAAAGCATGGCAGAGCATTTCTTCACAGTTCCACAATCATGAAGGTGGTAACACGCATCATGACAAGCTGATGGAAAGAGGCAGCAGTAGGCACTGATAGATTTTGCCCCATGATGCTAGTGGTTCACTTTTGGGGTGAACCCAATTTGGTAGACGACCTTGAACTCTACTTCATACATTGTGATCTCTTCACATGTTTAAATGCTTTTTGCTTGTACTTCTTTTGATTACTTCTGAATGTGACTTTATAGAGGTTTAGAACAACAACAAACTGAAATTAAGTTTTGAAATATAAAGTATAAAAAATAGTTACATTTTAAGAGCTAAATTATGGACCAATTAGTTTTGCGTTACTCATCATGACAATCTCAAGCTGCATAGTTCCACTCTCAGGTGTTCTCATGGGAGAGCAGCCTGTGACAGAGATCCAGCTGATGCCATATTGAGTTTCCGTAAGACACATTTCCCAATTGCTTTCCTAAAATCATTTATTAGTGAAGCAATCTTGTGGGGCAAAATGTGTTCGGCAATCTGATCCATTGAAGGCTCAGCATTTCGTGGATGTACATTGTGTTTAAAAAGAACATTTTACAATTCGTAACAAAGCATTATATTTCTGCAGGATTTTGATTTTGAGAATTTGCTCGAAAACGGGAGTAACGCCCCTGTGTAAATACCATATGTTTTAGACATTTAATGAGTTCTATTGATGAGTACTTTGAATGCTAAAGTAACAGAAAAATTACATTATCAAATTAAAACAAAGTAAACAATTCTGATATCATCAATAAATGTGCCAATCCCCTGGTGTAAAATGTAAAGTCGTAAGAGCAAAAAACTTGGACACGACTATGAACAACTACATTTACATTTACATTTACACTGTAGAGATTCCCACAAGATAAAAGAAATTTGAATAGCTCATTTATCCCATTGTAAAACAACAAAATGTTTTGAAAGGCCTCTGAAAAAGTTACCTAAGAAATGCCTAGGTCTCTCATGTATCAATAACTGGATCTGCACCAAGTGGTTCACAATGCACCCCGACTCTGACCATCTCTCTCCCTCGCTGCTACTGTTGACATGTGATTTAGCGTTGCACTCTGTCAATCTAATGACCATCGCACGGATTTATGCCTCCCATTTAGCATTTTAATGACCAGCGAAACTCAAACATGAGCGAAGACAAAGGACAAGGCGTGGCCTCTGTTTATCAAAAAGCGGCAGGAGCCTACTATTTTGTGGACAGCATCTGTTTGCTCAATGAGCACCCTCCCTTGGGAGGTGATTGTCACTGATGAGAATTTGCCTTGAGTAATTATAAGATGGATATGCAGCGTGTGTGTTTTCTTAGCAGCGATCAATTTGCTGGGTGTCTCCATTCGAAAGACAAAACGATTGTCGCGGTATCAATGTTATTTGAGCACTAGTGGTGACAATTTAATGAATTATGAATATTTCGCTCCATGCTAATTAGGTTAGTGTGGGGGATTTATGAATGACAAAAAATGCCATCGGCGTATAGATGTGGGCTGTGAATATGAAGAATGAGTGTTGTTACTGATGAATAATGAAATGGGAAGGGTGGAAATAAAGCATCTGAACAAAAAGTGTGAAACACTTGACAGAATACAATTTTTGAGCTTATAAAAGTCCGCCTAATCTTTTTCATTTTTATAGACTGTTAAATTTTACTGTTTTTAACTTCAGGGTCAAGAGTACACAGAGCAGTATTTGATAGAGTACCAAAGAGAAGATGATGGACCGTGGTTTAGATTCAGAAATAGGAAAGGACAGGAGGTAAACAACACTTTGTTTTTATTTTTTTTAATAGTGATACGTTATTTAAACAAATTTGTAATGAAATATTGTCATGAGTTACTTTTCACTACCAGATTTTCTGTAAACAATTTTAGTAAATAACTGCGAATTTTTACTTGTTATGAAAATGGAAATGCATGGTTGTTTTGCAGATAATTCAGGGAAATACCAACACATACACTCCAGAGGTACGATATTTGGAGCCAAATGTGATCGTAAGAAGAATCCGGTTCATTCCGTACAGTGAACACCCCAAAACTGTGTGCATGCGTGTGGAGTTATATGGATGTAAATGGAGGGGTGAGCAAACACATTTTTAAAATTTGTTTTTAAAATTGTTAACATGTAAATTTTTATTGGCGTTTTGCTACCTCATTCATTTGAATGAGTGCCCTGAACCTATTGATCAGATATATTAACATGTCTATAAATTTAATGAATGAGTACTTTGTGAATATTTGCTTATAATTACATATCATACTATTACCATATCTTATCAAAAAGTGCATATCGTACATTTATTGACAAACAATAGTACACCTTCACGATGCAATGGAATACATTTCAATGCAATGCGAAACAATACAATGCAATATCACATTTGCGTATTCTTACTATTTCCATCATTCTGCAGATGGGAGTGTGTGGTACTCGATGCCTCAGGGCGAGCGCCGGGGGTCGGAGGTCGACCTCTACGACTTCACGTACGATGGCGCCGTGAAAGACGCGCAGCTGTCGGGTGGTATGGGCCAGCTCACCGACCGCGAGGAGGGACAGACCAACTTCAGGCTCGACCCTCACAACTATAACATCAAGGTGAGTTGTGGCGTATTGTTTGTGGGGTAGAATCCCAAACTCAGGCTCTATCGGGGCCTTAATTGTTTCAAAGCACAAGTCCGTATCTTGATGCACCAAAATGAAGATTAGTGTAAATGATTGTTGAGTGGAGCATTGGTTGTGAGATTGAATTCCAATTTATTTCGTAGAGCTTCTGAAGATTGATTATTAATTCATAGATCAACGAACACATCTTTTCAATATGTGGTATGTACATGATTGTCCTTCTTTGTGATATATACAAATATCAAGTTTTTTGAACGTTTGCTTATAACTTTGTCTTAAAATGAGCCTTCATTTATATGTTTTCAGGGCTATGAATGGATGGGATGGAGGAATGAATCTTTCCACGGAAAACCAGTAGAAATTGTATTTAAGTTTGACACTGTGAGAAACTTCAGTGAAGTGCGAATTCATACAAACAACCTGTTCACCAAAGAAGTTCGTGTGTTTAAAGTTGCAAAGATTTGGTTCAGCGTTGGAGGAGAATACTATTTGAACGAGCCATTTGTCTATAAGTAAGTTTGATACTGTAGATACTTTCTGATACTTTCTTGAATGCAAGACTTCAATCCGTTTGACCTGATTAATAATTTTGATGCAAAGCTTCAATGCCATTTTCATCATTACAACGTGTTATAATTATGGTTGATACAGAAATAACACTCTCTAAATGTTGTAACGTGTTACCCCTAAAATGTGATTACAAACTTCCAATGGAGACCACTTCTATATAGTAAGACCATTTCCCATGGTCCGATGGTCCGAAGCCTTTAAGGTGGAGGTGAGGTTGATAGAGATACTGCAACGTGATGAACGTCAGTAAAAAATGCTGTGTAATCAAATCAATTCTATTTCCAAATGTGTTATGGGTAAGCCTTCATGTCTCGAACACACTTTGTTGCAGGTACATGAGGGACGAGCTGATTGACTACGCTCGCTGGGTGATCATCCACCTCAACCACCAGGTGGGCCAGTACGTCAAGCTCGAGCTCTTCTTCGACTCCAAGTGGATGATGATCAGTGAGGTGGAGTTCACCTCGGAGCCGGTCGTCCTCGGCACTTTCACACCCGAACCTCCACCTACCACGCCACGGCCTCATGCGGTAAGAGGCTAGCAGGAAATTTGTTATTTATTTCCAATAACCTTCTAACACCATATGGGAAGGTTTAAATCACCAGTTCACCATGTATATGTAATTGTTTTTATTTTGAAGACAATGATTAGTCAATTGAAATAGTTAGGACTTGTTCATAATGAAATAGATAAGGAGGAAATTATTTGAAAGGGAGTACAAAGTGATCTGTAACTGGTGCATTTTTTGTATTCAGGCAACACTTCCTGGTGGAAAATTGGATCCCAATGTTAAAGTCATAGACCTCATTCCTGGGCAGAAACGCAATGCAACAAAAGATAGTGGTAAGTGGAGTTCAAAAGTGGATCTCTGTCTTAATATTCCATAATATGTTTGATATCCATACTGACTTGCTATTGTAAAGAAGACTAATTTATTAGTAATTAATTCTGTTTCAGTACATAAACAGTATGTACCTTATTGTAATGAATTTGTTAAAAGTTTGTTATTTAAGAGTGCTCCATTTTCCCTCTCCTGTGTGACAAGCATTGTGTTTGAAGGTTTTGAAAACTAAGCTCAAAATTCTCTTTTTTAGCTCTAAATTGCATCATATTCTCTAGTGCATGAGTAACATTTTTAGCTATTCAAATATTTTCTCATTTTGTATTTGTAGCACATAATTATTCATGTTTTATTAATGGATTCAAGTATTGGCTATAGAAATAAGCTTGTTTGATCTTTCTTCTCAACTCTTGCACTTAAAAACATGCAGCCTTATTGTATACCCTGAACATTCATGGAAGGACTTACATGTACATGTACATGTACACTCAGTGAGTTCCACTCCTAGATTTAGTTGAAAAATGCACGTTTCAAAATTATTTGTGCAAAACTCAAAGCGCCATTAATCCATGAATATTCAGGTGACTAAAAGTGTGCTACTTTGCGATGTGTGACGTGACGCGATCTGGCTTGTCTAGTAATGCTTGGCTTGTCCTTTGCCTTCCTTTACAGCACACCACCTCAATAGAGACCTCTCCCATGATGATGATGATGACCCGAGCTCCATGGCTGGCACTACGGTCTCTGTTGCAGATACGGCGACGGCCAAGCAGTCGTCGCTGGATGATGAGTACATCGGTGTCATCATCGGGGCCCTCGCGGCGCTCATCCTCATCCTCTTTGTGGTGGTCATGATCATAGTGATGCGCCACCGGAAGAAGAAGTACAACAACAACCACCGGGCCATCAAGTCCATAGAGCCGCGCCACATCACACTCAATCTGAATGACTTACAGACGAACGTGCTCACTTCCAACCCTAATGGTGAGTTATTTTGTATGGAGCTTCTTGTTTCTATAGTTTTAAGAAGTGTGCACTTTCCTGATGAACAACTAACATTTTTTAAGATTGATGTTACAATATTCGAAATGAATTTCGTGAAACATGTAATTCCAACAAACAGCATTCTTGGAATACTCAGAGAGATCTTTGAATATTCTCAACGGTCAAACGTTGATGTGGGAATGGTTGCTGTTTGCAGGAAAACATGGCAAAAGAAATTTGAATTCCATGGTTACTGACAATGTCATGTGTTTTCTTTTGCATCCCAACCACTGCATGCAATACTAATAGCATTTGTGTGTCTCCCTGTCGCAGGTAAACTGTCCAACGGAATGATGTACAACTTCGTGTCACAGTCGGACTGCGAAGGCGACCATGAGAAAGAAGCAATGATGAACTGTAAGATTGACAACTTAGCCATGGCATCTGCTATTGCTAATGGAGACTATGGCTATGGTGAACACATCCAGGCGAGAAAACTGCCCGAGGTGCCTTGTCCTGTTGTTCCGGAGTCTTCTTCAGGTAGTCTGCTACTAATCTTCCTGGCTTGCTAGCTTCACATTCTTCTACAAGTTTGCTCTTGTTGATATGTCCTTTGAATTCATGAATATTTGCATGCACCAGCATTTATAATGTATTGTTTTCACTAATGAAATGATACTAGTTGAATACTATGAAGCATGGAGTAAAATAATGATAAAAACATTCAAAATGTTACCTAAGCTTCTTACATTGTATTCATTTAGTGAATTCCTTGACAATAAAAGAACCAGCCTTTTCAATAGACTGAGACACATTTAATCGACATTGGTTTAACGAAGCAAAAGTCATCTCTGAAGCTAATGTTTATTTCTAAAGCTTACTTATTAAGTCCTTAAAGCTTTTTCTCAACCATAAAGCTATGATTATTGTAGAACTGCGCTCACCCAGTGATTATGCTGTTCCTGAAATAGCCAAGACCATGTGGGGCACAAATGCTCCGCCACCTTACAATGCCAGCATGTACGGACACACCAACCGTGGAGTGTCGCCCACAATGCTACCGATAGGCTCTCCCATGGGACCTTATGCCAGCACCGATGTTGTCAATATACCAAATATTCAAGGTAATGATGATGCGTCCAATCTATTATTATATTTATATTTAAACAAAAATGGTTTTTGTGTAGGTATGAAACATCTAGCTAGACCATGAAATGTTAAAACAGTTTATTCCGACTGGACAAAAGGTGAAGGTGAAAATTGAGTGCCAAAGGCGACCTGGTGTAAATGAGTCGACTGAACAGTTCTCCTGGATAGTAGACTATAAACTCACAGTTGTCAAATATTTTTATTTTGAAATTTTTTATATGTACAATGTAGGTGTGAGCGGTAACACTGTGTATGCTGTGCCAAACAATCTCGACTTCTCATGGAAGGAAGATTTCTCTGTGATGGAGTTTCCCCGGGAAAACCTCAAGTTTGTTGAAAAGCTTGGTGAAGGCCAATTTGGAGAGGTGAGTGAATAATAATCTTAAATAGTCTTAATCTAATAATGACTAATAAGAATGCCTGTTCTATATTGTCAAAATAAAGTTAGACAATTGAAAAAAATCACAGTATTGCTGCCACTGTTTGCATTATGATTTGTCAAGTTTGCATTATGACGTGTACAAAATCACAGAACCTCCAAGAAAGACACCACCTTATAAATAAAGCCATTTCTTGTAATCCCAAGTCTTTACACAGAAACTATTGTGAACCTCTGTAAACAGATCACCTCTTATTTAAATCGTGGAGCTCCCCTATACTCATTCGTAATGCTCATGCTATGGACTTACAGGACCACATTGGAAATAAGCATTACATATATATGTACGCTTTCATGTGCAATCCTAGGAACGTTAGTTCCTGAACAATTCAATCAATCAATCAATCAATCAATGTCGGCGTGCCACAGGTGCACCTGTCGGAGGCGCTGGAGATGCCCGACTTCCTGGGCGACGACTTCCTGTTGAACCGCACGGCGGGCGCCGGCCGCTCCATGCTGGTGGCCATCAAGACGCTGCGGCGCGGCGCCGACGAGCAGGCGTGCGCAGACTTCCACAAGGAGGTGAAGATCATGTGCGGACTCAAGGTGAGTTGCATCGTGGGTTTCACGCCTCTCCCATTCACACAGTCTTCAAAGTCCACGTTCATGGTATATATAAGTAATAAGCCTGAATAGATAAGGTTGCAAGGCGAGCAGAATCTGCGACGGTTTCTACTGGAGTATGAATTTGCATCTGTACAGTTACAGAGTTTTAGGTTTAGTAATATGCTTAGTGTTAAGTATTCTCCAGTACTCTCATGACTTTGTATATTTGTTGCTTCTAATTGAGTAGTTTTAACTAACACTTTGAACTATAGGCAACCTTCAGTCTTACAGACACCAGGGTTCTGTATCTGGTGTATCTATGAGCAGCTTTTTGAAATAGTGTGACTATGTTGACTTCGAAATGAGCTGTGCAATGTAAAGGATCAAAAGAATCCTCATGATTCACATGAAAACAATCAATTCAATCAGTTACTAATACCAACTCAATCAATGAGTAAAAAGATTGAAGCAAAATACCAACTATTTCTTGCTTTTGTTAACGATTAAAAACCTACATTTCACCTAGCCCATTTTTAACAATTTTTCATTGATCCTTGCCCTGCAGGACCCCAACATTGTGCGTGTGCTGGGCGTGTGTACGGTGGAGGAGCCTCTGTGTGTCATCGTGGAGTACATGAAGTATGGAGACCTCAACCAGTTCCTGCAGGATCACGTTGCCTCTGAGGGAACCATCAACAGGAACCGCACTGCTAAGACGCTCAGGTGAGTTGTTGGGTTTGCATTATGTACAGTTGATCTCGTGGTTTCAATAGAACGAATTTGAAGTTGTCCACTTAAATGTGCAGATGTACAAGTGACGAATGACATGCATATTACATTTTAAAAACAAAGATGATACTGACAGTGCACTCAGTATCACATGAAGCACACAAAATGATATAGCATAAAAACAGGTTACAAAATATACATCTGGTTGACACCAAAGGTTGAAATACATAATACTCAATACTTAAGAAAACATATAGCAACACAGTAAATCGTGCTTCGTATTACAGTTACGGGTGCCTGGTGTTCATGGCGTCTCAGATCGCCTCGGGTATGAAGTACCTGGAGAGCCTCAACATGGTGCACCGAGACCTCGCCACCAGGAACTGCCTGGTGGGCACCAACTACACCATCAAGATCTCCGACTTTGGCATGAGCCGCAGTCTGTACAGCGGAGATTACTACCGCATTGAGGGTCGGGCCGTGCTGCCCATACGGTGGATGGCGTGGGAGAGCATACTACTGGTCAGTGCAGTTTTCTTATGATTTCAAGTTTACATTTATCAAACCTATGAAAGGATACTAGATTTCGGTATTGATAATTCGTTTATGTAAATAAACCTAACATATTATTCAATTAAACTCTCACTGTTTTGCCAAGCAAGCTCCTGCCACTGTATTGACATATTATTGTTTAATATGAACTTTGTTATTGTTTTTCACATGTATGTCAAATTTCAAGTAACTGATGTTACAAATCTGAATATTTTTTGTGATAAATGAGGGTATAAATATGTTTGTACCCAAGAATGGCGCATGCTGTATGTTCACAAATAACTGTTAATGAAAAAAATGGATTATTTGAAGAATTTGAGTGAAATACATGTGTTAAATCCTATGTTTTGCAGGGCAAATTCTCAACCAAATCTGATGTGTGGAGTTTTGGCGTCACTCTGTGGGAGCTTCTCACATTTGCTAGAGAACAACCGTACACTCACTTCACAGACGAACAGGTGAACATTTTTATCTTACGTTGTCTTTTTCTGCGAGTATCATTCTGGTTAACAGCATGGTTAACATTAATGGCAGATAGTCTTGAATATGAAATAAACCATGTTAAAGTGAGGCAATTGTAAGCATATATTTCTTTCATTGTAGGTGATTGAGAATTGCGGAAGTTTTTACCGTGGTGATGCCAACGTGACGTATCTGCCACAGCCGGCCGCCTGCCCGCGTGAAATCTTTGACCTGGTCAGGGAATGCTGGAACAGGGATGAAGCAGCCAGGTACTATACAAATCCTAGCTCTGCGAGAACTCTCTCTGTTCACTTCGATATACCATCAATTTAATAGTTAAAAGTCTGTTCAGATTTTGATAATTTTCTCTTTTTGTGTGCATATATCATCTTCTGAAGATATCTAAAAAGTCATTGATATTTATTTTGTATTGAATATGAATAGAAAGATTTTAAAGACTAAATTTGAAATTTTAAAATTTTAGACCGACGTTCAGAGAAATCCACATGTTTCTTCAACGCAAGAACATGGGCTACAACCCTCGAGAGGATGCTGGAAACAGCCACGTTGCTATGGTCTGATGGAGAGCAAAAGCATTATCCTATGTGATGGGATGACACGCTTTACTCTGAATGATAGACTTGTAATTCTCCACGGAATATTACTGTGGTTAAGACAATTTCAAGCAGACCACTTTGCAATCATTGCATTGTAGAGGATTTGATATGTTGCGGTTAAATGTGTATACATCAGACACTGGTAGAAGGGTGAAAAACTTCTGAATATAAGTGCTGTGAACTACCGATCCAAGATGCTGCAAAAGTGTGGTCATGATGCTCCATTTTGTATGTTGTTCGTCTTCATTCTTGTGCAACCAGTTTGATAAATGGAAGTATTTTTGAGCAGTGATATTAACTTTATTAATGTGAAAAAAGCGTAGAATTTTCATCACTTGATGACCAGAGGAGTAAGTGTCAGTCACAGAAAACTGTGATCTTACTGTATGGAAGTAACTTAATGTCCAATTGGCATCTGTATAATGTGACCAAGTTAGACGTTTATTATATTTATCTTGTCTAAGAGGCATTGTTTTGTGCAATTTTTGTATGAAAGGGTATGCACAGTTTGAATGCTTTGAAGAGTTTGAAGTGAAACCAACTCGGAGTGAATCTACATACACTTATGAATGAAGATGTTTTGGAAGGTTTCTTATGACTTTGAAATAGTCAAACATCAATCATGTGATTTTTTTTTTCTAATTTTGCTATGGTGAGTGTATTCTTGTATCGATGTGCCCATGAGTATTTGTAAAGAATATTCTTGAATTTGTGTATGGAGAGTGGAACATGTGTGGTTTGAATTTGGGTATTTTTATTTAGCTGCTTTTAAGCTACTCTTGATTTGTGTCATGTGAAAGTTCATGTCAATACATGACACCATGTTATAGGCCCCATGGAAATAGATATAACTATAGCATTTAGGTTCCCAGGTGAATATATTAAATGTAGTATATGTAAACAAAATCATAATGTAAAATTCTCGGTTTCATAATCACCAGTTTCTTGAGATCTTAAATTATTCATTCTATAATATGTTTTTTTCCGCTTGAATATTTTGTTGACAATCACATCATTGTAATTAATTATCTGTGATAGTGTTTGTTTAACACTAAATCTGTTTGACATCAAACAAATCTTAGCGTTGTGCAACTTTATAATGCCTGTATTTAATTCTTCATGTATCAAGATAATCAAGATAGCCTTGATAATTCAGTTGCTGTTCTTTCCATAGATGTTCATAAATACACAAGTTCTTCCAGATTACAAACTTTCAGAACACCAAACACCTAATTTTCTGTAATTTCACTGAATGCGACACATGTATACATGTCTGTATTGTGTACTTGTTAAGAATGGTTAGAAATTTTTTTCTAACAAAATTTAATGGCAGTAGGAATTTTAGCTTGATGATAATGTAGATGATCTAGAAATGTCTGGTCCCCTCTTTTTTCGATAGTTTAATTAACCACCACCCTAAAACATATCATGCAAGTAGAAAAAGTAGCTTTTCTCTTGTTAGATCTACATTTCTTTCCTTAGATTTTAAGTGAATTTGTGATGTCAATGAAAGTATTCACTTTATTTAGCTACATTTTAATAAAATCTGATATTACTGGCAGTTGTAAATGTATCTAGTCAAATAAGGTTGATGTAAACACAATGGGTCAGGTGTTTGCATTAGAATTTTATATTCTGTAAATAATGTGCACAGAGATGTAACCATCTTTCAATAAAGTCATGTTTAATGACCACAATTAAGTATTGACAGTATTGTAACCGTATTTTAGTGAACATTTCGAACTACTGTTGAATTGAGTTTATTTTTTTGTGTGTTTGACTGAAATCTATGTATCTAAGTGTCAAAGTTCGGTATGGTCTATGGGTGTTGCAATGAAAGTGTAATAAGCATGGAAGATGGAAATGAGATGCAAAAATATTGTGTGCCCTTGTTACTTATAACTGTACAATTTTCGCAACAGTTAGATTGAGAATCTGACGGATAATCTCACTTGTAATATGATAAGACTTCACTGTATTGTCTACATTGAAACATATTATGTACTGTGTATTGAATAAATAAATTATATTTAAATTTATGCATGTTTTATAGATGTTGCAATGTTATTTTCATACACCTGTCACAAACCAAAGAAACAAACAAAAAGAAAAATTGAGAAACAATTTCAATTGCAAAAAAAACAGGTGAAACTTAGTGCCTTTAAGATAAAATTAGTATTACATTTATGAATTAAAAGGTGCGATATGCACTCATATTGCGTGTAGTTGTATTACTTGTAACTTGACAGAATGTTACAATGTTAATTTGGTATGAGACAATTAATGTAGGTATGTGTCCATTATCGGTAATTATTTGTTACAGAACATTTGATCCCAATTAAGTCAGGCTGACGATCAGGACAGTTGCCAATTTTAAGCTTTGAAATGCTGTTTGCATTATGTCTCAAACCATTTGGTTTAATTTATTTCGCCGAACTTGACTGTCATGATATCATAACGCAAACAGCATCGTTAGTTTATAAGTCCTTTCTGTTTCCGTTGTGTCAGGTTTTCGTACACGTGCTGCCATTTGTTAAGTCAACAAAATGAAATTGTGCAAATTTAAGTTTTGACTGTTTACGACTTCAGGACGAGTAATTGATATGCTATATAGTGATTAATATTACTTTTATTATTATTGGGTCAAAGATAAATAGTAAAAACAATATTAGTGTGAAAGACAGACACTCTGAACAATATTTAGAAACTAATAAATGAAATAAGAACCATAATTGCATTTCAATAAAACTAAAAATTTGTTCATTAAAATTGTTTTATCTATTTTTTTCAGGTAAAAAATAGTATCTCTTAAAATTCTTTGCAACACACTATTCTTCAATACACGCTCTCTAACAATAGCAAACATTAGGTGTTTGAGGCTTCTTAAAAGCAATTTTATTTTATAAGGAAGAATTAGAGCCGAACAATTGACTAATATGTCTTTTCTATTTATAAAGATTTTCCCATCTGCATAAACAATGTTCACTGAAAATATGCTATTAAGTTTGATGACCACGCCTATCAATATACATGATACAGGAGTATCAGTAACTTATAAATTATAGTATATTATAGCTGTATACCGGGCGCTGCTTGGGTTGAAACAGAAGAGATCTGGAACACATTCAATCCTCTTCCCTCCCCATCCTTCCCTCTATACCTCTTCCCTCACACCAGCTCCCGTCAGAATACAGGTCTGTGACGGATAGAATACACCTCCATCACCTTCCTCCCATTGGCATAAGTGCACACTACATGTATATGGCAATGATTGATCCCTCTAATATCCCTCCCACCAGCTTCTGCTACCCCTGGTAAACGTGTGTGGAACAGATTAAATGTTCCAGGACCACCCTCCCCTACCCTTCCTTCGGCCGTCACCCCCTCTTCTCTTCCCAACCCTCTCTACGCCATCCCCATATAAACAGGTCCAGATCAGTCTAAATGCATCCCCATCACCCCCTTCCTACTGCTAGGTGTTGAAACATGAAATCTGGAACAGATTAAATGCTCCAACCTTCCCCTCCCTTCCCTTCCTCACCAACATATCATCTGCCACCACCCCTCAACATATCTGGGCTGGAACAGACATCTCTCTGTACCCTACCCCTCACAACAGCTTACGTCAGTATACATGTCTTGGACAGATTAAATACACCCCCATCACCTTCCTTCCATCGTCATATGTAACGGCCATACACACTACATGTATATGACAATGATTGATCCGTCTAATACGCCCCCCCAAGCTACTGCTCGGGTTGCAACCGATTAGATCTGGAGCACATTTAATGCTCCCCCTTTCGCCTCATTTCCTCACAACCAACCATAACCCCCCCCCAAACCACCACCACCTTCACCCTTAGCCCAACATGAACACACCCAGCGTTTCTGCACCCCTCCATGATATAGGTGACTGTACTGTGACGTGCAACGTATTACGTACGTTTGACTTACACATTACGTACGTTTAAAAAAACATGGCGCTGTAAGCAGCATGGCGAACATTTCTAAAAGAATCTTTTTTCTTGTTTTTATCATTAAAATCAATATATTTGGTTTGAAATGTAGACATAACGACCACCACATTGTCCTGATTGTACATACATAATTTGGAGTGTGTACGTCCTCTGATTAAAAAGCCTTTTGTGACAAAAACCCAAAAAAAAAAAAAAAAAAAAAAAAAAAAAAAAGAAGAAAAAAAAGAAAAGAAAAAAAAAGACTTCTTCCTTTATATATAGAGAGAGAGATGGTCATACAATGCTATCAAGACTGATATGAAAATACTTTCGAATCATTCTAAGGTACGGTATATGTACAATCTATAAAACAGACTTTACATTCTACGTGTATATCATGGCTAGTACAGAACGTTACATTAAATTTTGACAGTCTATATTTATTTACAAAACAGGGTTTAGATTGTGAAACACATATAAGTCTGCATTGGCACAACATTGCTTAGAATCCACCACCCTGCTGTCAACGTGTACTCACACTCTTTCCTGTCATCAGAAATTCAAGGAAACCTTTATCAAATAGTGGAAACAATGTGTATATATAAATACAGTAGCAATATAATGCACATTCTATGCTACCCCGGCCAATATGAAGGTCATGAACTTACCTTTGAAACAGTCTATAATTACGAAATTTTATCAAACTTACTATATTTGTAATGAGTTTTCCCCAATCTTGCTAGTGATAAGCATATTCTTTTTCTCAGAGAGAGAAAGAGAATAGAATTGATTTCACAAGCAAGATTGGGGAAAACTCCAGCACACTCAACTAGCAGGCTAGCTTGAAAATGCAAAGAATATACACTTCCCACAATGTCCGTCCTTGTGTGGCATTCGAACCCACAACCTCTGACCAAGTATGTAGGCTCGTGGCCGTGGTCACAGAGACAACGGCGTGTCCGTGTAACCTTAATTAGCCTATTACAAGGCTTTTAAATGGTCTGACATGAAGGCCTATTCTAAAAGGTTCTGTATGATGCAAAAGTAGCAAGTTGTTTGGCTCATAGAGCGTCATTTGCTAAAAGAACATGGTTTCTATTTTCAGAACAGCAATCTATTTTCAGAGCAGCTTTGCAGGTATTTTCTCGTTTAGGTGTGTGGTAATGTTTATTTGTACATGTAATTGCAAAGTTTTGATGAGTTTACCCCGTAAATCACACTTCCATGCTTCTTCTTCTGCAGCTGTTGCTAATAATGTTGCCAATATATAGTTAATTTTATTGTTCATGCACAGGAATATCTCCTTATGACCTCTCGCCAAAATGCGGAATCTTTTTCCATGCTGCGTTTCATTAACACCGTTATTTAAGTTCATTGTTAACACACTGTAACAGCAATTAGCATTTCTAAACTGTGAGAGCACCTTTAAGTTCAATGCATCGAGGTCATACTTGTCGACATTTTGTGCGGATTCCAATTTCATGGAGATAGTTGATATGAAATCTAATTATATGTGATAGTTCTTTCGATTAGTGATAGTTCTTTCGATTTGTACCAGTTTTATCGAAAGGAAGTTATTTAGCATTAAAACTGTTAATGCCATTCTACAAAACCTATAGTCACATATATTTTGAAAATGTTATTAGAGCTTACTAACCCACATCCAACCTAGGATTAATAATCCTAGATCCAACACACAATTTCAAAAATATGGTAATTAGTGCAAAAGGTATTCATTGGTAGTTGATTCATTTTTTTCGTAACGAATTAAGCACGGATCAATGCTTTTTTTGTCCTTTTCTTTGTTTTTAGACTTATCATGGCACGTTTTACCAAAAACCGTACACTTTGTGAACAAAATGCCCTCTCTTATGTGGCGTACAATAGACAGGAAAGACCGGCGCAGAATGGTCAAGGTCAGGGAACTACTAGAGATAAATTAGGAGCGTGTCTGGTCTGACAGATCATATGAGAACATTATGATTTGATTTATTTTATACTAGAAATAATCAGCGCACGTAGTGTCGTTTTCCGAACATGTAGACTACATGAAAGCCCCTCTTGGAATATGGAGTAGTTTCATGGTAATTGGATGTATGGTTTAGGAGTCTATGAAGAGCACACAGGCAAACCCATTGCGAGTTTATGTAGATAGAATACCAATTGTTACGTGTGTTTTGTATTGTATTTATAAATCTATTAGGATAGTCTATTGTAAATGTAAATGTGGCGGTTTATAGTTGTGACCCAAGTCGACCAGTCTTGCTCTTGAGAAATCATTTTGTCTATGAAATAACACCCTAAACAATCAGCATGCATATAGTTTCTGTTAGTATCAAGCTACATGAATGTGCAGAGCCCCGTCGTCGGTTTTCACGGCTTGATCACACACACGCACACGCACACGCACACACACACACACACACACACACACACACACACACACACACACACACACACACACACACACACACACACACACACACACACACACACACACACACACACACACACACACACACACACACACACACACACACACACACACACACACACACACACACACACACACACACACACACACACACACACACACACTGTATTTACAAGTCCGTGTTCATATCAACACGTGCGTTCAGAACCACGGGTATCCGGGAATATTTGCCGAGCTAGACTTACATCAGACTTTTGAGTGTCGGAAGCCTCGTTAAAAGGCGTGTCCCGTGTAGAGGAGAGCCACCCCTCTGCATGCAAAGGAACTCACCTAGCTTGAAAACAATACTGTATTAATGTGATCACTCCACACCCCCGAGGCTCAGTGGGTTACCTAACCAGCCTCTGGAGGTCCATGTACCAACACCACGTGGCCTCCCTCTGCTATAATCATCAGTTAGTTGATGGCTGCAGAGTATCGACAAACAAACAAAACAATTAGCAAACGAACAAATAAACAAACACCAAAGGCAAAATATGTGTGCACCAGAAATTTACAGAATCAACAGAAAAAATTGGATCAACAGACCATATACCCACCTTTTTTGGGGTAGCGCTGAAGTTACTCACAAGGCTATCCTCTAATTACCGGCTGTAACTAACCTCTACGTGAAAACAAACATTCCGGAGTGATCGGGTAAATGTGAACCCATAACAGCAGAAGGACAAACATATAACATTATCATTTTTATAACACAAAGACACAATTACAATTTCACTTGAACAATATATAGTTTTTTCATCAACATGTACAAACCATACACTTTTAATTGAAACCCCTTTGTGCATAAGGGGGTCTATCACAAAACTTCTGGACTGTGTAAATATGGGAACAGTCTTCCGTAACTCAATTCAAACAGCCAAATTATTTGATCTATGCCAATATTATTTTAGAGTGTATGCACACGATCATAAATCATGAAACAGTCTTTAGTAAATTACGGAAAATTCCGATATTGCTTGGAAGCGGTGTAGTCTCAGTGCAGACTTTTTGCTGATGACTGCCTTGTTTGCCGCCCAATTAGATCGTTCCAGGACCAATTGATCCTTCAGAATGATCTCAACCATCTGCAACGCTGGGCAGAAGAATGGGACATGCACATTAACGGGTCCAAATGTCAGCTTCTTCGCATCAGCAGGTCTGAGTCACCGCTGGAAAGTTTTTACACAATTGGTGGTCAAATTTTAGAACAGGTACCAGCTTAAAAATATCTTGGTGTACTCATCAACAACCAACTGAAGTGGGACTCATACATTAACAAGGTAGCTGCGAGATGCAAACAAACCATTGGCTTTCTCAGATGCAATCTGTCTCAATGCTCGAGAGACCTGAAAGAACTAGCATACTTTCACTGGCCCGTTCTGTGCTAGAGTATACGCTTGCCAAGTATGGGACCCTCACAGCAAGAAGAACATTGCAAAATTGGGGCAAGTCCAACATTGAGCAGCATGATTCACCATGAGTGACTATTCTACCTACAGCAGTGTTACCGCCATGTAGAGAGCTACAATGGGAGACACTATTCTCCCGCCAGAAGAATCACCAACTAGCACTTATGTTTCAAATAGTGATCAAGAAAGTGGCCATCCCTACTGATGACATCCTCCTGCCAACTGACCAGCGTACACGTTCATCACATCAACACAAATTTAGACATTTACCAGTAAATATGGACACATTCAGGAACTCCTTCTTTCCACGGACCATTTCAGAATGGAACAGTATTAACTATAACCGTCCATCTGCCCATATGCTGATAAAGCCCTGCAGATTATCATACAGATACAGATACAGATACAGATACAATTCCCAACCAGATGTCAGTCGGGTAGGGATTCACACTCGTGATCGCAGTAGTATGCAACCTGCTTTAAGCAGTACATTATCAAATATTTTAACTTTAAAAGTTGCAGCTTAATTATCAGCAGATTTGAAAATGCAGGTTTGCTTGCAACCTCTGTGTTTATTTGAGACCACCACAACAGTAGCACAGTGGTATTCTTTCTACAAGCCATTAGATTAATATTATAACGGCCTCGTATGGGCTAATTAATTAAATATACACCGTAAAAGCAGCAGTGTTTGCATATTTTGTGTGTAGGTCTATAAAAGTGTGCTCGGGCAATAACCTTATTATTGTCTGAACACATTAAAAATCCAGTGGGGTTTGATTACGATTTCAAAAAATGCTATCATTTAAGAAGACTTAGTGAAACATCCTAATTATTCGTGTTTTATATGTTCCTGTTACTCTTGCAATATGTCGTGATGAAGTAGCATTTTCTGATAAGCGTTAAATGAAACCTGGCATCTTGCAAAGTGACGTACTTAGAAGTCACATCAGATCATTAGCACATTGTCAACAGTTCTTATTGTTGCCCATTTTGCTAATTAAAGCCCATGTGATTTGCTTCTTGTCAACTTTAGAAATTTCCTCCCGTTTATGAATGAGTTTTTGGAGTGATATAGTGCGTTGTTGTATGCGTGCATGCGGTGATGTTATTCAGTATATTAGACTACAGCATACCGGTAATGCGTTTCAGGGTAAAAAGTTGATACAGTGCTAAAGACCTCCACCAACATCTCTCACATAATTAGCACGTTTTATGTCACATAATGTGATATTCAATTAAAAGAATGTTTATTTAGCTGATTGTATCACGAAGCTACTAAATGTTCAAATTGAATAAGGTCCCTTATATACATTAAAATCATGTTGTCGATGTCCGTGCCTTCATCAGTTTCTCAGACTATGATAGTTGTAGCTAGTTTAACGTCTGGTGAAGTGCTGAAGGTACGAACATATACAACATCAATTTAATGTACCCGAAAGGACCTTATTTAATTTGGACACACTGTGGTGCCAAAACTACTATTGTTTGAGAGCAATATAAAAGCACCACTGGAGCTTCCAGTGTATTATGGCACTGACGAGATGGCTGTTTATCCATTAATCTAATGCTCTTCCCTGGTTAACTTTTTGAAGTTGATAAAAATTGACACATTGAGTAAAAACTAGTATTGTGAATAAAGGTATACACAGAGGAATATCGCCCGTCACTCAGTTGTATGAACATGTAAATTGTGCAATACTTTAGTGAACATTTGCGGGCTTACGGTTATTGTTCTAGTCTTGAGGACAGAAAGTTCAACTGTTATGAATATACGGGTTTGTGGCTTGCACCTAACGGAGTAGGCAAAAACATTATGCAAAATTAAATAAAACCACTGCAGCTAACGTTATAGCAGACGGTGAGAACCACAAAGGAATTGGTGCGGCATAGTAGAGCCTTACCTAGATATAACAAGGGGGAATACACAGTATGAAACATTATAGTTAACTCTGTCTCTTTCAATACCAAGCAATACTAGTATGTAAGCTAGAAGCTGACCTTAATTCGATCATGCAGGGGTGTAAGTGTACAAAAAGGTCCAGGGAGGATTGATAAGTCGACAACAAAGGGACGCGAGATATGAGCAGCAACAACAACTGAAAACGCCAAGTCTTAACCATCATGAATCACTCACACCAGTTCAATGTTTACATGAGTACAACTTCAGATAAACAAAGCACGAGATTATTCAATTATGTATGCTTTACTCATAAACCCTTCACAAAAGTGTGCAAGTATTAAGTGACACTCACGCTTCTCGTATATTGATAAGCAATGTGTTAACGTTGTTATTGGCATTCCATCACCCATTTGATCCTATGGATCTGATGGAAATCCATTCGTCCATCCAGTAGGTCATCCATCCTTTTGTGAACACTCACATACGCAGATCCAGCATGTAGTCACTCCGCCCCCTCCCAATTTAATTTGTTACCAACATATTTCATTTTTATAGAATTTTGGCAGACTGCACAGTGGACAGTCATCCTTTGAATTTTCCGCATATACTACCCCTTCTGATAATTATTCTGTCTTTATTGTCTCCACCCACCCGTGCAACCTCACAGCAATAGGAACTGTGCAGTTATTATCAATTAGGGTGGCCTTTAGCTGTATTACGTTCATGTTTAGACTAGGGTCTTGGCACATGTCTTCTTTAGACCACACACACAAAAAGCTTCTGAGACCCCTTCAGTAAGCACCCCCTTCAAAAAGTTGGGTCTTCTAGTGACCTGGATCTACACATGCAAGCAACTTGTAACAGTTCAACGTCAACCATACACGCATATTAATTAATGAAAGTTGGCACATTATTTGAACACTACCAACCGACCCCAAACCGGTAAAGAAAACAATGCCCACCACTCAAAAAGAGTCCAAAAGAACGAGGAAAAAAAAGATATAATATACGGAAAAAACTACGCAGGAAACCATTAGTAATTGACACAAAACGTCGCACATTTTTTTCCATCAAAAGGAAGACCCACAACAGAATGAAGGCTATTTAATGGGAAATGGAACAATACGATTAAAGTGACACCTGGAGGGAAAAGAATGAAGGTTGATGAGGAATGTCACCAGAAAATGGTTGTTAGTCCACGAGATATATCTATGCGACCCTGGCAGCGAGCCGGTGCCTATATAAGTCCGTGAGTTTCTCAGAGACCAGACACATGCGTTAACAGCACGTGTAGTGAACGGCACTGAGCGCCAGGATGGGATAAAAATAACTATTTGTAGGTAGGTCGAATGTATTAACGTTGTAATGGTAATTGATGGTAGTTTTTGTTTTAGTGTTTGAGGTGTTAGTTATCGCCGTAGAGTAGAAGCTCTTTTGACCACCTCTCTGTTGAGACTACCTATGTAGTAAGAACATTTCCCCGAGTCTCAAACCTTATGAACAGACCACCGGTAGAAGGTAGCTGTAGTAGAAAAGTACTACTGTATTGTATATTAAAGAGAATTAATAATTACGTATCGAAGTGGTACTAGAGTAGACTGATAAGATAGTGTCAATTGTACATCAGCAGAAAATAGTGTGCTGTAAAATTTCTCGTTTGAAAATATTCCAATAATTTATGTCATGGTTTGGTCATTTGCATACATACCCCCTCGAATAATTTTACATGGACCATGCCGTGGTTAAAGACGGGATATATTCAGTGTAATGGTGCAAGCGGTGGTATTTTAAAAGTTCATTTAAAACTTTTGTTTTTTGTTTTATTTATTTATTTATTTTAGGTGGGTGGAGGGGCTCATCAGTTTTTGCAAAAATACCCCAATTTTACACTGTATGACGAAAGTCCAAGTCAATAATTTCTTGACGTTGAGATTTCTTTACACTGCACTGTGCCACAGTGAGCGTTAAAAGCATTCAAATAGTTTACATTACATTTTGCTTGATCAGTGTTTCTATTTGGACATGGTGTGACTCGAACTATCGACCTTGTAGCTGTGACATCATAATGACGCATCGTCCCGAGCAGCTCACTGAGTTTTGATGCAAGATAATTTTGACTAAAATGCACTTTCTGGTATTTGTTTTTGATATACAGAATCATTTTAGCTAAAAGCAAACGCAAACGGTCCTATCTTGGGCCACTAGTCACTGTTTTATGTACACATTTGCGAAATGTCAACTCATTTTGATTAACATTTAGATTATGAATCATTGTGTAATCAAGAATTCTTGAAAAGTAATTCAAAAGAGGTCTCTATTTAATAAAGGCGTGTTTCTGATACACGTGTAGTCGTGCACTCAATCTACAAGCGCACATTTGTTAAAGTACATGTAATATGGTATTGCTTGACCTATATACTTAAAGTGTACGTACCACGGATCAATGTGCAACCTGTTAGATGTAGGTTTGCTCAACATCCACCTACGAAACCGACCGGGAATCAAACTCACGACCTTCTGGTCACGAGTCCAGCTCCCTATCATAGTATCCATTCGGCCACGGTAATTTTACTAAAAAAGAAGAAAGCATACACGAATGCTATCATCATCAGTGGTGGTGTTAAAGGCCTCAATGATGGATTCTTCTGTTTACGATTCCCCAACAGTTTCAGTGCTGCCACCGAAATACAGGAGCCTAAGTTGCTGTTGCAACTTACACATATACATACATAATTGGGGAATCCATAAAATCTTTTGGTTTCAACAAGTATAACTAGCCCCGGCAATATTCACTAAACTCGGGCTGTGTTTCTGATGACACTGCCCCCCCCAAAAAAAACTCAACAACAACAACAACAACAAACAACAAAACAAGACAAAAAAAACAACAACAACAAAAAAAACAATAACAACAAAACAAACTGATAGTTCTTCAACTCATTAATGGAAAATGGAAAATTAACTATTTTCTAAACCTATACTTCTGTGAAGAGAAATCCACGGTTATGTCGGCTTCATAGTGAATGTCAGATCCTAGCATTATGGTTGATAATAGGAAGCCTCGTTAAAAGGCGTGTCCTGTGTGGTGGACAATCATCCCACAGCACGTAAAAGGACTCACCCCGCTTTAAAGAAAAATGTTTGATCCTGACACTGCCTGGAGGCACAGCTGGCTATCACAATCTGCCTCTGCGGATATGTAATATAATTAAAAGCTTATATTTTGGACTGAAGTAAAACCTCAGTATAAAACCTCAACATACTTTACAGAGAGGGACACCATACAATTTGAGACATTTTCATACTCCCATTCATTATTCACAGTCTGACACTGACCTCTAAGTGCAACCAAAAATAGCAGCTTTTACTTGCAACAAGACCGGCCATTTTGTTCGTCGGTGCAATTGTTTGTGCGGCTTGTTATCATCAAGAACAGTGTTCTAAAATTCTTCTGTAAAGCTGTTATATGAAAGGACTTTTTTTCGAATATATGGAAGTGAAAGGGAAATTTCAGAGACAGGCTTGTGAAGTTACTTAAAACGCCGGGGAATCGAACCCACGGTCTTCTGTTCACAGCAGACCAGTCACTACGTGTAGACAGGCACACTAGTCCACTGTCCTCTCCTACGGCTTATAGACTTGTTAAGACTTGGCCAGCAACGCCTCTTAGGCTTGTTCCCGCCTTGATACTATATTTGGCCTTACACAGCCTTGATCATCTAGTCTCGCCTTGTCCCTGAAACTGTCTACTACGTTGAGTGTATGCGCTACCTGACGAGAGGTCGTGTGCCCTGGTTCACTTTGTTTGCAGAAGCATTGTATTTTCTGGATAATCGCCCATTCTTTTTTATACATCTATGTTGCACGTAATGTCCCGCCCTGGTTGCATATAATGGTCTATCCTTTATCATAGAATCCACGTGGTTGTGTAGTGTGGCTGATGCTAGCTACTCAACGTTTAGTTGCAGATAAAGCCCGTATTTTAGTTGCACGTAGAGGTCGGTTTCAGAAGGTATATACACGTACATAGTATTGTTAAAGTTTGACTACTAAGGGCACCCCTGTAATGGGACACTATTTCATACTCCCACTTGTGTCCCTAGTAGCGAGGTTATACAGCAAACAAATGCAGACTCACAATTAATTGGTTATAACTATGATTTTCGTTCGATACTACGTAGGAGATGTCACAAAAAAGAGAGGGAGAGAGGAAATTAGAATTCGTTCAATAATATAAAATGAAACTGGGGAATTGCTGCAACTGTAGTGCGTCAGCAAAGTACATTGTGGACATGATCACATGCAAGGGTTTGAAATCTACGGTTTTGCGACTATTAATGATAATATATAAAGTTTTATTTAATTGTCTACTACCACCATGTCAACTAATACCATTATCAATTTCCTAGACGGAAATTAATTGCTTACGATATCTATTAGGAAGATTGGTTTTATGGACATTTCTAAATTCTTAATTTGATTTAAAACATGCTGACTTATGAAATGGATACAGATTTTGTCCTCTCGATAGAAATTCACTAGAATTGCATGTCCTGTTCATTACAATTTCAGTTGTGATACATTAATGTATTATAAAAAAACAACAATACATAATGATATTAGATAAATCATGAAATGAGATGTTACAAATAATATGTAACATTAAACATGCTAATATACTAAAGTAATCCACTAGGTGTTAATAACTGTCCATAACCGTTTCGTACTGATATGTACTTATTGTTATGTTGCAATCACACATACCAGATGACATAATCTTTAAAACATATAAAACAAATAACCTTAAAATGTAAAAACTCTTCCATGAAAAGGAAGTAACATCTAACGTTATCCAACAATTAGACTATAATTGGAAATTCATATCAAATCTAAATAATCTGAAGAGTTCAACAGAAACACACGAACCAGTCCAACTTCTATACATGTATGTAGACACAAATCTCTTCTCTGAATGAATTTGAATTTCAATTACATATTTTATGCATTCTCATAGCTGCTCAAAAGCCACACTCACGGACAGGTCTAATTTGTCACATGGCCGAAATGGTGGGGTTTAGTGAAGCCCCGGAAATTCTTCTAAATTCTGTGTCCTTTCACGTGCAGGGTATGTGTGTTTAAACCTGGAAAGACTCTACCCCCATTGGAGCCGCTTCTGCTGATAGTATGTAATAAATGTTATCGACGGGTCTCATACAATAAATCGTATGACCCCTACTTCGGTGGCTCTTTTCAGCTTTTGTCGATTAACAGATGCCTTTTGAATATTTAAATTACTAGTCTACTCACTACCCAATTATAAAAAACAACACACCATTTACTGAGCTGTTTATGATTAATAATTAAGCAATTCCATTTCGCGTTTAATAAGCAAGCAGGCAAGAAAGCGCATGAACAATAACAAAGAGGAATTGCATAAAAATTGAGTTTTATTACTTAAAATACGTTCTGATGTATGCTATAGTTATAGCACAAAACGATAAATTCATTCTTAAATTCGACAGATGCACGAACATACTCCAATACAAAATGTGTACAAAACGTGTTGTATTTAATATGATTTAATGAAATACAGGACGTTGCCAAATGACGTCCTGGCCATTGGCACTAAACAAGGCACATGTAGGTCTAAGTCTAGTAAAAATAGTTATGAGGCCTTATGATGTGTTGCATCACAGACAAAAAAGTTAGGTGGTGTATATGAATATCGAAACTTTTACAGTGTATAGTTTCAATCAATAATTATCATTTATAATTTAGTGACAAAAAACATGTGTAGGTAATTCACCCATTATTTTGTGCTCGAATTGTTTTGTCTGATTATCTGCTTTCGGAATCATAATTGTTTATTGACTAACTAATTATAATTGAATTATTTTATGCGCGAGCTTTTTGCAAGGTATTCTCAATTCTCTGTTTTGTAGACAAAAATCAAGAATGCAAAGAAAAAAATACACTATGTATTTTAAATGGCGAAAGTAATATGTTACAGAATCAGCTAGCTAAAAAAACAACACCAACAAAAAAAAAGAAAAAAAAAGAAAAACAAGAAAGGAAAAAAAAACACATACACAAAAACACAATCTCGTACCCAGAGATTTCTCGAGATTGGTGCGCGCACCGGCTCTCATCAACAGGAACAGGTACTGAATGGAGAGTGACAAAAACCAAACAAAAAACTTTCGAAACTGCGACTTTTTTTTTATCCTCGATCAACACGTTCTTTGATCTTCTTTTGCCCAGTAGCCTTGATAAGCTACATGTAAGCGATGACGTATCTTTGTGGATGATCGAGACTAGTGTGTTCATCGCGTACTGAGCGATTGCGCTACCATGTGATGGACATGCAACATCGCAATCAGCCATTCGACTCTATTTTGAAACCATCAGAGGTCAGGTTTATGGAAAATAGTGTAGTCATACTCCAGCGGCCATTTGATTAAGTGTCAGATTTGAGTTACTGTCTACTGCTTGTAAAACAATTATTCAAGACAAAACAAAAAACAAAACAAAAACAAGGCACACAGGAAACAATGCAACAAAGAAGAACACAGGAAACAACAAACACGTTCATAGAAAAATAACACGCACACACGCAGAATACTCACCAAGAAAACTCCTAATTGAACATAAACAGCAATTACAGCTAAAACATTAAAACAAAACGAAACGAAAGCAAGAAATCACCATCATCCAAAAACAGACAGCTACCCGCTGTGACCCAAGCATGATACAACCATCTATGGATCTTTAATTCCTCATGTATTATTGATGAATTTAATCGAGGATCAATGAGAGTTATATCTGTGAACCTGTTTCCGTTTACCATGTAGCTCCACGATCTCATGTAAGTTTTGCATAAGACAAAGAATTCCCAGAATTCATGTCCATGTTCAGTGTTCCATGGCTGTTCACATCAAAAGAGACGGGAATATGCCACAACCAGATACAGGGTGTGCTAATTTAATCACTCGACCAGTTACTGGTTCTGTCAAAATAAGTGTCCACACAACAGACGTGTGTATTCAAAGTGTTGTAAACGACGAGAAAGAGATTACAAACACATTAGAACCCACGCACTTAGGCTTACTTTTCCTTAAGTCAATGTTCTAAAATATTTACCAAATGTTGTTGCACTAATTCCATCTATAATGGATGCATAGCTAGCAGCTATCATTTGCAACTCAGTAACATTTGGTTGGGATACACTGCAGTTTAATGTCTTTAAATATCTCCCTTGTCTTTGCTAGATGTAGATGTTCAAGGAGGTGAATGCAGTGAGACAAGGGTCAGACGTGACTCAAAATGTCATGCATGTCCTTCTGACTGTCTATCCCACGTGTAGGCTACGTAAAATCACTTCAAAATCTTTTCCATTTTGATATATCAAATATAGCGTTGTCGCGTTGGCGATCGTCGCTCGGCAAAAGAATGTCGTCTGTGTGTGAATGTAGGCTTATTGTACCGATATTAATTGGCACATTGATCGTCACAGGTGTTTGTGAAAGGTATAAACTGAAAGCCGACCCACCACGTATTTCTCATCTACTGCACGGAAAGAGCTTGGACTTAGGCTTGAACTCTACGCAGTAAATAGCAATAAAAACACAAGCCAGTGAATAAATAACGAACTCATTATACACGAGTGTCTTCGAGTAGACCGTCCGGGTAACTTTGTACGCAATTGCAGCCTCTTCATTTCTAATGATACATGTAATGGAAAGGTGTTCAGTTGCACCTAGAGACGTGCATACAGTGATCAATAGGTGTATGTCTGTGAGTCAGGTGAATGTATACATAACTGTAAGGTATTGTCCACTCACCCGTCTAGTTTGGTCATATTGTACTGGACGAAATATGTGCATATTCATTGTATTATGGTGACCAAGTACTGTGTGCATAGACCTGTTGCTTGTTACTCTTTATATATAGGTGATGTTATTATATCTACTGACACATTGACACTCAAATTTGTGGTCTCAGCTTGTGGTCAAAAAGTGGCAGTATACAAATAATGTAGGTGTATTGATTTTTTGATCAGACGCTTTTACATAATTATATCTAAAAACTAGTCAGAAAAGGTATCAATATACATTGCATAGGTATTTTTAATAGACCATATTCCAAACTTCAAATCATTTTTACAGTGATCATCATGATCACATTGTAGTTTCATATTCAATGTTATGAGTATTTGATGTTTGCCTGGAGGTGGGGGTTCAAAGGAAACAGTGGCCACTGTACATCCTGGCAAAATATTTACATAGAAGGAAATATGCACGGAATTATGATCCATACACCCTTGAGAAGTCTAGGCAGGTTCACAAAAGACATGGGTCCATAGTTACTTTGCACCCATTAAACTTCAGATAAAATCGATGTGCAGTTGAAGTTTTCATATGTTCTGGCATATGTACTAAAATACTTTACTTTGTCCCCATTTCAGATGTTACAACATTATTTTTTTTTTTTTTTTTGTAATTGGGGGGTTAGCATATAAAAGTAAGATTTAAAAGTGAAATGCACATGGAACTTTTAAAATTTACCAATTGACAAACGATATGGAAGAACATGGAATGATACATTTTACTCGTTACTTTCCAATAGAGATTACTAAATATGAAAGGATTTCTATTGAATTTCACAATAATGAAATGAGTTTCTTTGCTCAATGGAAACGCCTCTCACCAAATTGTTGAATCCAATAATGCAATATCCCTTTGAAAAAAAAATGCTTTGGGTGTTAGAGTTGGGGAACTGAAAGTAAACTTATTTCTTTGCCTTTACAAAGACAAAGTTGAACATTGTAGATATAATTATGTAGCATCCAGTCAGACCTGATATATAAACAGACAGACATATTACAGACGTCTGCATCAAAGGAGATATAGTGGGTATCTGCATGGAGGTTAGCAGTAGCAAATTAATGAAGGTTTAGATTGCAGGAAATGATTGTACATGTATGATAGATAGTTTTTCTACATAGTGCTCTTAGGTCATAGAGCTTATACTGTATAATAAGTTGAAGATATATACCTCTGTGTCACATTAATTTTAGTGTTTGAGACTATAATGCAATCTCGTACCTAGAGATTTCTCGAGATTGGTGTGCGCATTCGGGGCCAACTGAAGCAGAGATTAGTGACAACAGGAACAGAGCTCTGTATGGCGAGTGACTATACTGGTATTTCCGGGTGTACAGATCTATAGGTAGCCATGATGGCGGCCATCTTGAATTGAGAACCAATTACGTTTTTGGGGTGAATAAAGGGATGAGTGGATATGTCTATAATGCGTTTTACTTATCCCGTTTCTCATTTTCCCTATGTAGCCTATCACTAATTGATTGAACCTCCGTTTTATGGACGCTTGTCAGAAATGGACACTTTTCACTTCTCCTGTAGGTACCCACATATCTACTGCAATTTCCATTTTCCTTTGTACCTGCAGTTTTAGCACACAATTACCTAAAAATGGTAATAATTGTCTTCACGCAAAACTTTCATTAATGTGTCTTATGGTTACAAAACTATCAGTAAGAACAGTTGTAATTTTTACCCTTTAACCCACGATTAATTATATTATACAATAAAGAAGGAATGTGAAATATTTCAACACAATGGAACAGGCATTTACATTTGGATGATGGAAATAGATAGGCTACACGTTGCTGGGATGCCGGAATATGTGAAAAAACCCTCATGGGTGCATGGACTCAACCCAGTATTTTGTTTCCTTTTGAAAAGGCCAGGTCAGGAGTGAAAACCCAAATGTGGACCCAGGCTATGAATATAGCCGCTTGCACTCTATGTATAGTAATAGGACTCTTTTTATAAACCTCTGAAGGGATGTTTGCACGCAGGCTGTCCTCTTTTTCATGGTTACTATTGACTTTTGCTTGCATAAGCGCACCAAAATTGTTTTTTGCACCCTAAATTGGGTGTAAAATCAGAACGACACGCCTATTTGTATGTCTACTTATTGCGCTTGTAGAAGGACAACAATTATATAACATATACTCTACGTGTCTTTAATATATTTTTAAATAAAAAAATGTATTATTCAAGGCCAAAAAGAACAATGTCTAAATGTAGTGTCAGGCAGTCGCAAATATGAAAGCTAACTCAACAGAGATTTCAATTTTACTATATCAAGTGGCCCTAACGGGACTCGAACTCACTCACGACCCTCAGGTTGTGAGACCAGAATAATACCATCATCCCAAGCAGCGGGTTGTTAAAAGGTTACGCGGACGACCCGAAATTGGGAAAACAAATTAGAACTCATTCTAACAACTGAATATAGACTTTAAAGTGTAAATATGATGCAGTTATTTTATATTGATAAAATGATAAGTGGTGAGAGTCTGTAGATTTTTTAAACATACACGTACTTATAAAATTGTCGCACTGATTTCAAATGGAAAATATACTCATATAAAAGACTACGGTGGGTTCTTGAGCAATAAGCAGCATCTCTTTTCAAGGAACATGACAAAATTAGCAATGATCTGAAGGCATTTCAGGTAATATACAAAATGATAATACGTCATGGTAATGCCACTAATGTAGAGCTTCAGTAATTAAATATGCGATGAAAAATAATAGTGCCAGTGGTTTGCTTCACTTTAACACCGCATTTAGATTGTTTGGACGACCCCCCCCCCGGTATCATTATTTATGATCGTTTCCTAAGTTGTATTGCATTGTACGATGATGTCCCAATATACATGTGTGTTCGATGCTATTCTTGCTGGTCTTCTATAATGCATCGACGCAATTTTGTCTGCCAACTTTTCCGTTTCCACCAGCATCAAGCTGCATTGTAAATTGTATTAGTTCTGTTTTCATAGTTATCAACCAGGCGTTACATTTCTATCAAATAAGTGGGACATGGTGGATATAAAATTTGTTTGAAATAATAAAAAAGTAAATTTAAAAAAGTCATGCCTTGTAGCGGTAAATCCAATGCGGGTTTTCGAGCAAAATATTGTGACCATATTCGGACTCATTTTGGTTATTGTCTATTGATTTGTTCCAGTGCCAACATCAGATGCTAATATATTTCGGGCTTGTTGTTCAGTTCATAAGTTACTGAAAATAAGTGGATACTGTAACATTTGATATATGTACAGTGTAAAAGAGACTTCCGCAGACCGGACTAGACTATACACAGAAGGGCTGACAACTCTAATACACAGCCAGCTTTACAAAACAACAACTGGCAAGTGTTGCATTATGACATTAGTATTGTATTAGGCCCAAGGAGTCGTAAACTTAAAAAAAAAAAAAACGAGCGAGCCCTGGTGAAAATCTACCAGTCCAGGGCCAGCGGTTGTTTGGATATTAATATTCTGGGCCTACGATTAAATCAGTGTTACTGTAAATGCCAATTTTATCACAGAAAGCCTTCACTTTTCTCCACTAACTGTAGCTTACAAAATGACACGAGGCAATCATCGTTTGCTCAATAATTCATCAATGAAAGTTCAAAACATATTTAGTATAAACACGGTTTTGTCAAATTGGTGTCTAACACAGAAAAATAAAATCCGTGTCGGAACTCGTTCTGCAATCAGCGAGCTTTGTATCATTCAATACAACTTGAATCCTTCAAAGTCAACGTCACTTCATTTTTTCATCACTATTCTTGCTAAAGCCGCAGTCAGCAGACAGTCACAAATAATGATCGTTGCAGACCATCAAAGAGTCTGTACACATCCGAACAGGTTATGAACAGAGAAGAAGGGGGGGGGGGGACCAACTCTCGGGAGTGTATGATTCTATCCTCGTTCAGGATCGGAATATTTGACCTCTGACATTGCGCAGGAAGAGCATTCTGAAGATGCCAATAGTTGTTTGGCAAAACTGTTAATGTATCAAAAATATTTAGTGTTGTGAATAAAGAAGGATGAACCAATATCGTTACAGAAGTTGAACTGTGTGGTATAGGTGATGGAAAATACACGGGGAACGATCATTCTGCCTGTCTAAACAACTTTATGATGAGGTCATGTGTCATTGAACAATGGCTATAATGCCACGACTGATTCAGCTGTAATATTCGGGACAGTCTGACTCTAGCTTAATATTCCCTGCAAACTCCAACCACTCTCTACTCCCAGTAGCATTTTTATAGTTTACACCACCCCCGTTTCAAATATAATTAAATACACACTAACTTCACAACGCCTGTTTCATATGAATATCATGTCCGATTGCTTAGGAAGGATTCACCATCAATATAAATCAATTACTGTATGACAACTCACGACATGATTGGCATATTTATCGTCTGTTATACACGCTATAGTTACACCCGTGAGCGATGCTCACGGCTGCTTTGAAATGAGCAATGTAACGTATTGTGGCCAACATCAACATTGGATTGTTTATATAATTTGCACAGTGCAGTTATAGATGGATAACTTATTACTTTAATCATGGAACCATTGAAAACTCATCTAGTGTTTGTTTACAGTGTATTCCACTCTCAACTTCTGACTCATTTCTCTATAGCAAGCACGTTCCTACAGTGGTTGGAGCTTGCTTGCCATACAAAAGAGAGTTAGAGAAGAAGAACATGATAATGGGTTTGAATCAATTAGTAAAAACACCAATTAGCATATATAATTCCTATGCCGCATTTCTACTTGTTCTCAGTGCACAAAGAATGGCTGGGTACCTTGGTCTAAATTTAAGAAATTCTCTTCCGTGATTACTGAGTGTGCTAGAGGACTCTTTCTGTGTTGTATCTTTATGATGTGAGTCAGACATCGACCGCCTTTGTGGGGTTTCCTTCTATTATGTAATCTTTACGAACTGAACCTAGACTAACGTAATGAAAAACAACAAAAAACAACAAAAACACAAAAACAAAAACGCTAAAAAGAAGCAAGAAAAAACCCGCCGAAAAACAAACAAAATAAAAACAAACAAACAAAACAAACAACAAACAAAAACACAAAACAAACAACTAAATAATGCTTTATAAATTTGGTTAGATATCAGATATGGATCTTTGAAGGCAGGGGCGTCCGAAATGAATATCACTTGTAGATGAAGACTCTTATTATTTGAAATAGGTGTACATGTACCGTATGTCTTCTCTAGAACGTTTGATAAGCGTAGAAATTTCGTACTTTTTGCTGAAAGTCATATTTTCAAAATTATCAACAATTGAAGAGAAGTCCATAAGTTATTAAGAATCATATAGTTAGCAAAAAGGTAAACTCAAAACGGGTAAATTCCACTGACCTTAGATTTTAAAAATATTTGCCTCACGGCACGGTGGAGTGTCAATTTTTACTTAAAAACTATCCGTAAAACCTGATTATATTCTGCGCCACGACGTTTTATCTCAGAAGTGCTCATAAAGCGGGTACTTAAATGCTACACGGTATAAAAGTTGAACCACCTCGTGGCCCTGATCAGACGACAGCCACCATAAAGTGATCAGGACGGTCATCCGTCTTCCCTCCTCCATTATCACTTGTCACCAAGGGCAACCTCATTAAAGCCACACACCAACGAGGCACGTGTAGTGCCCCCGAGGAGTGGGCCATGTATCATGTTCCCCCATGTGGCCCAATTATTAGAAGGGACCGGGGATTATGGACTGCGGGTTTGTGAGTAGTACTCAGATCACCAAAGAAATGCTCAATTATTGTAAAGTCTATAAATTTAAGCATATCATAACTAGGTTCCCTTTACTTTACTCAGATTGGAATGTTGATCACAATCGTATTTTTGTTAGAGTAGAGGATTCAATTTCCATGTGCTGAGGGACAAGAGCATATGCACACGACCACCTTCCACGAGTTGTGGCAGGCATCGCGGAGCCGTGCCCCACTGAAATCCTCTCCAAATCCAACCAAAATGCACACACCAACATTTATATATGACCACCTTTCATTGACATTGTACACTGAATTTTCAATTAGTGTGACATGAAAGATCGTATCTGTGTCTTATTTGCTGTGTGGGCAATATGAGAAAGAAGCTTTACCATATGTCTATGCAGTGAATAATCGGAACCACGCCCCTGTTTAATTAGTTTGTACTTCCAAGTGCACCTGTATGCTGCATAATGTGTTATAAGTAAATTGATGTCGTAGTGGTCTGATTATTTGATAATTAGAAGTGAAAAGTAGGCCGCACGAAAATTCATTGTATTACTTGGTGTTTGATTTCACTATACTAATTTGCCAACGTAATAGTAATAGACCTCAGATGATCAATCAATCAATAGTATAGTAAGAGGGTCACGCAAACGAAATTATATATCTTTCTTGATGCCACAATCGAGTGTCGGGTGTTCTCCAAATACCAATCAGCTGTGCGTGTGTGGTTCTTGGTAAAATGTCCATATGTTCGTGACTTCTTTTTATAGAGGTGAAAAGTAAAGGAGTGTGATTTTGTAGGCCTACAAATAACGAGCTTGTTTCACTTGTCTCCATAAGCAGGTGCTCTGAATGCTATTAAAAAGAGAGTAATATGAAGGAGAGGCCAGTGAAGGAACTGAAACTAAGCAGGGTATTCATTCCAATGGAAGTCAGCTCCCAGTGCTTGTACTTTTCTACTCTCTAGGTCTATTAGAAACATGATGTTATAATTAGATTATCACAATATGTATATTTCTATCATACTCTTTCACAAATTGTCGTGACCGCTTTATAGAGGAAGCCATGAGCACGACTTGTGACTTGTCATATATTCACATATCCTATCATCTTTCCTACCATACCAGTCTGTTATTTCCCCAAGCAATTCCCTCAATACACCTCAATTATGAACATATAGTCCCCAACACACCTGTTTTGTTCTCCACCCTTTCCCATATACCACATGTGCACACTCATTTTAAAAGGGCATATACGTCTTCCCACTTCCTTATAATCCCTTCTAGACAGATTTACTGTATCCATGTGATCCAGATAATAATGATCCCTTCAAGAGAATGGCCCCAGTAGATCTAAGGCATCGTAACCCGGGGTGATGTTTTGATGTTTTAGCCTGCTGCTCCCGGACAAGCAGATATCCTATCACTGCCCTAGACAACATTTCATGGCTATCCCAGCCAAAATGTGACTTGTGAATACAGTAAAACCATATTACAGTGTATATAAGTCCCCGCAGTATTAACACAATGGATTCTTTATCCAAGTAGATAGGGCTATATCACATCTCTGCTGGGATTCGAACCCTGGACCACTATTATTTTGGCACATATTCACGCGAACTTTGCATTAGCCATACTGGTAGATATAGCCCTATAGACTTGAACAACGAACCCCCTATGTCAGCAATCTAGTATTCATGTACCATACATTTTAGTGACACAAGGGTATGTGCTCTAAAACATGTCACATACATACATATAGCATTGCTTTAATAAACCAGTATATTCAATTTGTTCTAGCACCTGCAGCATTCGGTCAGGTTACTTGTCTGTCTCCCCACAGTGCCTAGTCATCTTAAGATCGTGGTGGGATGCAATATACATGTATGATAAAATTATGGGGGCCGAAGTATTCACATTAAGTTCTCGTGATGACTAGGAGCTATATGGGGAAAAGGGTCGTGTGACATGACCGAAAGCTACAGGTGCTAAAACAAGTTCAACGTACTGGTTTGAAACAGGATTTCAAATGACAACTGAAAGAAATGAACATATAACATATCATACCCACTTTCCACCATAACACACCGCTTCTAGTTGCAAATGTAAATGTAACTTCGAAGTTTATTTGTATATTCCATTTTTAATACCAACGCCAGTCTACTACACACTAGCAAATCCAGACCTTAAAAAAAGAAAATGAAGCGCATTCTGCAATGCATATATAGGTAAACACACAAGCGGGGCGCCAAAAATCGTACAAGCGGGCAATCTATATTGATAAATGTTGACGGGCACGGGTGTGTTAGACTGTAAAATGTGACTAGTCATAAGTCACTTTAATCACTTTAATGTAAATCGTGGCCAAGCCCCCTAAAATAGTCCAACTGCCGTAAACTGTAAACGCCGTAAATTGTGACCAAATAAATATCGGCTGCAGCGACCGTTAGCGAGGGGCACATTCCACCGCAAGGTGGGTCTACAGCCAGTCTACGACCAAAAACGCATAGAAATCGTAACGATCCGTGAGTGTACAGTGCGGGAAACGTACGTTTTTTCAAGGCCGTACGGTGACCGCAGAAGAAGTTTGGCTTGCCAAACTTCTTCTACGACCACCCTGCGTCATGGCCTAATCGTAAGAAGGCAGTGCGGAGACCTTACGTGAAACGCAGAGAATTCAACCGCACGTTATCGGCACAGACACAGTACTGGGGCAGTGCGTTTCCTGTACCATGAACGTGCGGATCCCGTACTGTAGTAATCACACGGTGCGTAGAACGTAAGTTATACGCAAGTACATCGCGCATTTGATGGATGTTGATCGCACGGCCACCTCAATAAAAACCACCCCCTGTGCCGACGCACTCACAACGCACGGAGCCCGTGGTGATGTGCCCACAACAGTATGCTTGTCAATGCTTGCGGAAAATGCCGTAGACGCCGCAGACTTCAAGACGCCTTGCGGCGACCACGCCGAAGGTGGAATGTGCCCCTCGTTTTAACCCGTGCACACGTTTCTTGTAATCACATGTCTTTTGTACACATAGCCAGCTTTAAAATGGCACTACACTGATCTCTCTTTCACCTTCGTAGCCTGACACACACCTCGTCAAAGTTGGACTTCGGGTGGAGGCCATGTGCCAAACCGAAGAGCGGACAGGGGCTTCAGAGACGCGAACTTGAACCCGTCTTTCTCGGTCACTTGTCAAGGTATCTAGACAAAATGATACATGAAATCACACCCTACTCTTCAAGCTCGTTTTTAATTAGTGCCAGTCGCACCGTCCTACGCCAGCAAATAAGGCACTTGGGATTCCTGAGTGGGATTACAATTGAGGGTGGTCACATTTTACGGCAGCTAAATTTACCACTGGGAGATGTGGTGACAATTTAGGTTAACGTAAATTATGACCGGTCACAATTTATGTTTGTTATAATATACCACAGTTTAACAGGGGTCCCATCATGGCCACTATGGTTCTTTTTTATATTCGTGTGCTTTCTATGTCATAATATGAAACTCATCGCCTGCACAGTTTATGCCCCTCTTTTCCGAAAACTTGGACCTGTCTCACTCATATATGGATTTACCAACCTATATCCACATTGCCATGTGATAACTATCGTGATCTTTTTCAAATTAAAACCATTTTCAATAAAATGTGTGACGAGTGACATCTGCACCACATGTATGCCACATTTGAAAAGCATCAACAACATCACAGTCTCATATTCTGTAAGTGAGATAGAACTTAATATTACACCAAATTACATTTTAATCTCACAACTCACTTTGTCGGCACTGCTGAACAGGTAAGAGTGTAAGATGACAATTATGCAACATTTCCAATGTAGAACTTGTAACAAACACCGATGGATTTAAAAACATAAAGGCATCAAAGTTTAAATACGTATGAACTAAACTAGAGATAGATCCATGTTTATTACGTATCACTGAAGAAATATGGCGGGCATCATGTATAAAACGTCTTTGTAACCTAAATAGTAGTAACAAATATTATGTTTAAATAAAACAAAATCTCAGAATGCAAAGAACATATCGTATTGCTTCTCTACAAGCATACTTGTTCGGCCACCGGGCATAGCCTTGCTTTGTTCCCAACGGCCGGCCACCATTCGTGGATAGCAGTTAATCGGGAGCATAACCCTGGTTCTGGCCATACTTCCGACATTGGACAAGACTGGAAATGTGTCCAATAATTCGGACAGCAGTTGAGAGGGTTAGAATGACTTGTAACGCCGGTATTAGCCAGGAGCGCTACATCCGGAAGTAGGGACGATAGCCGGCAGTTATTGGGCAATAGAGGGCTTTCTGGAAACATCCTAAAACTGACGGATCACAATACAGCCAGTGGGGTGGGGTGTTATGGTGATTTAAGCCCCCCCTTCCCCCCGCAGTCTGACATTTTGGATATACATGCTCGTACTTTTACTGTTCAGTATGAGACGGAAAATATACGATAGAAAACATACGTTTACTCTTGAAATGTAACTGTGACGAGACGATGTGCAATTCATCAGTAGCTATAATACCATATGAAAAAGGAGATAATTGAGATGAGGGTATCTTGGTAGATTATTTAGTCTGCATTTTACACTTTAGTCAGCCGCCATTTTTATCCTTCGCAAAATTGCATTTTGGAGAGCAGGCGACTTTTGGAATTGTATACATGTACAATGAACGAATATTTGGATGCCAAATTAAAAATATATTGGAATTATAAAAATCTTTTGATATAATACATGAAAGCAGAAAGAGAAAAAGTTTGCATTCTTGAACCAAGTTATACTGGTCACATGACTCAATGCAATTTTATTTGGTGTCACGATGGATTACAAAAGGTGTCTGGAAAACATTTTCCGGAATGTTGATTGGGCTTTTTAAAGCCTGTCAGCCTTACCATTAGCTTATCTAGAGATGCCAGTTTTAGGTCTTCTTATAATAGAGTGAATGAGCCTGAAATAGACTCCCAGAGTTTGTGACAGTGTAGTCGTACTATGTTTGTAATCTGCTATTTCACACTCAAATTATTCACATGAACCAGGAATTGTTATAATTAAGGATCTATAGAGCTGAAGGGCTTTGATCAAAAGGTGAAGTACAAATATTTCAGTTTTAAAACTTTATCTCTGCCCACTTAGTAAAATTAGTGGAAGAGATTAAACACTTGAATCCATATAAATATAGGCCAATGCACACCATTACACACACCATACACCAAATGAAAATTAGTAGAAGAGATTAAACCCTTGAATCTATATAATTATACACCATATTGATAGAGTAACGGTGAAAAATCACCCTGGACACAAACAATACGAATCCACGGAAAATATGAAGTTACCAACAAATCTAAAATTGGCAAAGACTCATATTCGATTTCGTTTGGATTTTCCTTTGTTTACAAACTTTGCATCGTATAATTAATCCTATATTTGAGTTGAGTTGTTTTCTTGGGGATCTCCTTCAAATGCATAGATCTGGCGTGTTGTCAGTAGAAAAACAACAGCACTATGATGTCATATATGTATTATTCTGTTGATTACCCGCTAGTCTTGAAATACCACAAGTGTTTGAAAATAGGCTGGTATTAATGGCTAACTTATTGAAATAATCGTAGTGATTAACTATTTTCAATTGCATCATTTCACCACCCTGTGCTTGTATGCAATATACTGCGAATTGTGACACTTTGGGACTTGTTAAAAGAGGATGTTGTATTTTTTCAGTTAAGATTAACTAAAAGCAGGGTCAGAGTATTTTCTTTTTCCATTGATCAAAGTTATGGGTTTTTTTTTATATTGAAAACACAAAAACAAAAGTTACAAAATGACAATGATATGAATGTGAACATATTGGCAAATTCTTACTGAATGCTCAGAATCGTGGTTTGGCAAGTTGTGGATGTGTATGTGCGAAACGCCCTCATGTGTCCCACCGCCCTCTGTACCTTCCTCTCCAACCACTGGTGCGTTATTTTAGGCTAGTATAGACTTAGGTGGCTGAAACCTTGACACTATGACTATTGAGCAGCGCATGTCAATAGAGTGTACAGCAACAAACACTTCAACGGTAGTGTGACCTTAAACCACAGCTATTTACAATGAAATTTGACAAACAAATCAAGGTCGTGCAATTATTTGTCATGCCGATGTGAGGCTAGGGTTTGGCAGAATTGAGAAGTATCACGAACAATTTTGATTGGGACCGGAGATGAAAGCAGTCACTCAAGTTAGTGAGTATAATTAGGTTAGCAGACGAGAGTCGGCACATTATTTAGTCCTTGGCGTAGAGTGCTACTCGTCTGGTTAAATCGTGTGCTGTAATTCATAATAGAGAAGGAAGTCTACCTACATTCAAGGACAAATGATATAAACTAAAACGTACATGTACATTGTTGCTATTATGCAAATGAATAAGTACAATTTACATATATTTTTGCGTTCATGAAAGCCGTTTTATTGCTCATATGTTAAAGTGAACACTCATTTCACCATGTTATTAAATTACTTATGCGGCATGTTTTATTAAAATAACATGACACGCATTGGACTTTGAAAGGCATCTCGAATGGGGAAAGTAGACTATGTAACACATATTCATATTATTAATCTTTAAAATATGCCATGCAAGCACTATATATCATGACATCTTACGCCATGCAATGCAATCTAAGTTATTTATTAATGTAGTCTAAAGTGTAGATTAAAAGTTACTTGTACTTATGTTTGCTGTAATTGAAATCCAAATGCAATATACAAAATAGACAGCGCTGATATTTATGCCATACGATGGCGTTATGGACAATTAAATTTTAAGTTTCACTCAAATAGTATGAAATAAAATCATATTTGTAATGGCAAAAATATAATATAATCATGTGATAAAAAGAAGCAAAAATATAGTAGACTGAAAACAAGTCTTGTCTATGTTCATATTAGTTTTTGTTGCCATGGAGGTGCACACAGTGGACTGCGTCTTATCGGTGTCACACCCATCATTGTCATATATTGCCATCAGCTCTAGTCGACTCAATGGGCAGATTCAGGCTTTTTGAAAAGGTGGTGGAGTAACCGGGCAGGGGGTGGGGGTGGGGTGGGGGAGGGGCTCAGCGTGTGTGTGTGGATGTGTATGTGTGTGTGTGGGGGGGGGGGGCTAATTGAGATTTTGTTGCTGTGTGGATACGATGCCGACAGCACGGATAATATAAGGTGTTTTATTTTGTGAAAAGGAAATGCGGATGGCAGGTGGATGGTGCACTTCTGACCGATTTTTGAAAGCTTATGGCTCATCCCTTTGCGGGAAATTCTGGATCTCTCACTGGATTCGATACACAAAGACACATACACGGTGCTAAAGTGCATGCAAGTCGTACATTTACTAACTGGTCTCACAGACAAGATGGACGCCTTACTTCAAGATTAGGTTTTGAAATTGTAGCCAATGCACAAGTAGTGTATGATAACAACATTCATGTGACAATGGCGTATTGCCTAATTCTTCAAATTTATCAACATAAAATATTTTTCACTTATCCGTAAATGTCTTAAAAAAGGTGGATTTCTGTTGAACGCATGCATGCAGGTAGTATGTAATATTATTATGTATGTTTATTTCCAAATTACATACAGTATAACCTCCGATTGGTACCACCTCTATAAAGAGACCGCCTCAACAATTGAGTCCTTTTCCACTCCCAAAAACGTCAATAATAAGAGACCACTGCAAACCTGCTAAAAAGACTACTTCTCTGCCACTTTTGGCCATATTCCGAGTGCTTTAGCACATTGACACAGAAAGTCACAAAGCTTCCACTCCGACATTTGCGTCTGTGACGCTAATAACAAAAGATCTCCTGTGCCCTTGTATGTTACATGCTCAACACAAATGGCATTTAAAAAATCACTGCAATTTTGAGGTTTCATATCTAAACTTTGCTTTTCATGTGCTATACTTATGTTGATAATGGAGTGATACCATACATTGCTGTACAAAAAAACATACTTAAACGCTGGAGCCACGATCAACAATGTGGGTGGGAGTGGGTGGTGGGGTTGGGGTGCTATCAATTGGTATAGCAAGTCTGGTAGTAATTATACTCTGTAGTTTCTAGGGTCTATACTTCATGCTGATTATGGGTTACTTTTTAGGTATTCAGAATATCTACATAGGGAAAGTAACGCACTACGTGCGTCTGTTGAGGTTTGTTATAAAATAAATCATATCATAACGTTCTCATATGATCTGTCAGATGGGACAAAAAGCCTACAAACTAGATCAGATCTGCTCAGAGAGCACTGCGTCGCCAGAGCAACGTTGACTCATGGGCAATAAAGATGTTTACTTTGCAAACATTACAGCCGAAAGAAGTCGTATTTGATGTGTCATTCCCTCCACATACACGTCTATGTTCTTAGCATTGGATTGCAGGTGCTTTCTAAACATTGCTAAAGATGCCCATGAGTCAACATTAATATGGTGATGCTGTGCTCTCTGAGAACTTCTAATCTAAAATAAGCACTATGCTAATTTGATAGTCATGTTTCAAACAGTATTGGAACTAAAGTGGGAAAAAATAATAAAATTAAAAATAAAATGGCTGCCTGGAAAGGAAACTTTAATTGGCAGAGTGCCAAAATTGGACAGACTTGATGTTCAGTGGGCATGTAAGCATTCGACCAAGTTTGAATGTTTTCTCACAAGCACTAGCAAAGCTCTTGCAGAAAACGTTGAAAATGGACTTCAATGTCCCTATGGAATGCACACTGTAATTGGAATACTGCCTAAAATCGAATCTTTTCGGTGTCGCATCTTACCACATAGTTGTGTAAAATTTGAACCCAATCTGTTCATCAGTAAATACTCTAGCTTGTCCGGAGGCATACATACATACAAACAAACATACACAGATATAAATAAAACAAACACAAAGCTTTGTTTCAGTTGCTGAAACGACACAATAAGCTTTGATCGTGAACAATTTGTAATGAGAAAAATGTATTGAATAACAAAGGGCACGTTTGCACTAATTATATTATTTTTGGAAAAGTGGGTTGGAGGCCGGTTAGTAAGCTAAATTAACATCATATTATATTCATAGTTTATATATTATATAGATATTTTTTACATATCTTATATATTCAAAATATATGTGACTACAAGAAATACGTTTTGTAAAATGGCATTGACATTTTAAATGCTAAATAACTTTCTTTTGATACAAATCGAAATGAACTATGACATATGATTAAAATTAAAGTCAACTGTCACCCCAGCAGTGAAATTAGCACTAAAAGTCCACAAGCTTCAATTGCTGAAGGAGGGCTGTACAAATGAAACCTAAAGGTCGAATAGTGTGACCTCAATCACAGTCGGTTTTCACGGGTTGATCACTCACACTGCCTTTATAAGTCCTTGTTCATACTGCGTATATAGACGTGATATGACCATGGACCTCAATGCACTGAGCCTCAATGGTGCCGTCACATTTGAGAAACGCAAATTGCTGTTATAGAGTGTTGATGAAACGCAGCATAGGCGAAGGTTCCGTATTTTTTGGCGGGAGGTCACAAGAAGTCTTGGTGCTGCGCATTAGCAATAAAGTTTGAAATAAAATTAACTAATTCATAAGTAACGTAAGTAGTATGAATTATGTGAGAACTGTTATTGTGTGTTTACTTCAACAATAATCTTAAAAATTAAATCATTGGCCTCTTGTCGAGAGTGCGCAAAAGTTATGGCTACCCAGCTTTAGAGACCATATTATAGATTTGTAATGATGTTTCTAAGACATGGAGTAACGACTTTGTTCCATGCAGACGCCACGTATTGAGTTTCGTTCACATTTCTGGACCTAGTCCCTTTTACATTGATTACTGGTCAAAGAGATCCAACAGTTTTGGTCAATAGTCGATGTTTGATGGGCCTATAATTTCCTCCACTGTACATACGGATAGACTATTTATTATATATTAGAACCAACATTTCAACTTTGGTCAATTCGTTCAATCATAAGGAGTAATGCACGTAGATCCCGGGCTATCGATTATGTATATAGACCCCCTGATATATGAGCGCTGTTAAGTAGATCCAGGGCCCGTATTTAAAACAACTTTTAAAAAACTGAATGTGTCAGTGAGATGAAGAGACCCGAAAAACAAAAAAGAATTCCTGGGGTAGCATTTGGGTTAGTGGTGGGGTGTTGGAAGTCGAAGCGGTGTCTTTTGTCCCATAAATGTAATCCAAATGTGATTTAAAGACTTAGTAAAATACACCCCTTGACACATTAAAATGATTCAATAATAGTTTGATGTTTGGAAAAATGTATTTTTGTTATTTACGATTTATGCGTAATTGTATAGTTTAAACCTATATCAAAGATAAAGAGAAAACTGAGACTTATCGTAAATGTCTTACTAACCCCTCCATTCCACCGTCGCGACCAGTACCGAAACTAGATAGAGACTTGATGGTCGCTACCATGTCTCTACCATGTCTTTACCATGTCTTCATCTAGTCTCCAAGGTCGGGAGCTACTCGTTATCTAGTTTCCGAAAAAAGTCGCCGGCGCACCGGCGACAGCTCGCGACTTTTTTAGTTGCACAGACATGCAGCTCAACTAAAAAAGTCGCGGGTGTTTGGTTACGACTAAAAAATCAATAAAAGATCGCCACCAAGTCGTAACCAACTCGAAACCTTGTATTTATCTACTCGAGACCATGTCCTCATCAAGTCTCTACCATGTCGTTATCAAGTCTCCCTGGTCGGGAGCAGATCGCCACTTCAACGTAGGTAACGAGTAGATAAAGATTAGATGGAGACTAGATAAAGACATGATGAGGACTTGGTGGTGAGTTGGTGGCGATTAAATAAAAACCTGGTCAAGACCAGGTCTTAACCAGGTCTTTATAAGGTCGTAACCACATCGCCATGATGACGGACATGTCGCTACTAAGTCTCTACCTTGTCTCTACCTACTCTTTACCATGTCGAGATCTGATTTTCACGGTCGCCGGGGATTTAGTCTCCACCAAGTCGTAACCTTTGGCGACGGTGGAATGGGACACCATTTTTTTGGGGCCAAAAATCAGCATTTTGTCGTAACCTAGTCTCTGATACCCGCGACTTCTTCGGGTTGTGACTAGCTAGCGACGGTGGAATGGAGGGGTTATATAAGCCTTATATTGATGAAACAAATTAAACTTATGTATTCATTAATAAGGCCAAATAAATGAGAAAAATGGACATTCATGCACGCGTTGATCTAGATGTGTGTATTACTTTAACTTTAAGAATCAAACAATGCATATTTTTATTTTGATACTCCTCATGTTGGAATTATGACTTGCTTGTTTTGCTTGTTTTGAAAAATAAGATGAATTAGTGAATATGAAGACATCAGCCTAAGGAGGTTGATGTCTACGTTTATTTTGAAAAAGTTGGGGTACAAAAACCGACATGCAAGCAAGTAACAAGGAATGAAACATTGTTTTACACACAAACAGATAATTAAAAATATTACCAACAATAGACTACGCTTTGAAAGATACAAACAATAAAATAACATTGCAAATTGAAAAGTAAACATATATACATGTACATACAACTTAACTGTCGAAATTACTAACAATGAATTCGCTAATAACATATTAGATTGAAACTTCACTGTTACAACAAAATCTCAAAATATAGAAACTAAATTTAGGAACTGTACCTAACTGCTAGAATGACAATTTAGTCACTAAATGAACCACTACTAAAAATTCAAGAAAGGGTGGAGGTGGGGAAGTGGTGGAAAGCAAAATTAAGTTATTGAAAGTAAAACTGTGAATCAAAACCGTGTGGGTGAACTTAGAAAGGCCCGTATGTAACTGACCACACACCCGTATGTAGAAATGCCCGTATAAACTGACCACACACTCGTATACATGTACAGGTGACTGACCGGAAAACTAAAAGGTCAACTAGTCGCAACCTGAAAACATAAATAATACGTACAAAATAAAAATCAATTTTTTGTGGAAAAAAATATTATATAAAATGCATTAACAATGCATGTATACAATCCATTTGATATTTTATTTTATTAATCATTTGAATGGTAATTAATTTGTTGATATCCTCTGAAAAGGTTACAGACATGAAATATGAATTGAATCTAATCTACCCATGCTTATTTGGGTGGTATCGGTTACAGAGTACTGGTCGTTTTTGAATGCGCACAGAACTAATTTAGGCCACTGGTACCATAACACAATAGTGACATAACAAATCAGAAAAAATACACATATAAAACTAATGGGATGTACACGAATCACTCTTAGGTAATTTGTTATTGTACAGCAATCCAAGACAATCTTTTTAAACTTATCATTTTGTGATTGAAAATTGTGATTAAAATTAAGCCCCAGTCCGACAGAACGAATGTTCATACCCGATTCTTTACTGACCAGTAACTGGCAGAGCGTGGTGTAAAGATTAGCACACGACCAATCTTGACAATGAGGACATTACGAATCCCCGCGATATCATGACTGATTCGGCAACAATATTCCGGACAGTATGGCCCTAGCTTTGTGCAAAAGAATAATTACTTGAAAGTTTTTTAGTTTGCAAATAACTTTTGAAATAATCAAATCTGGATAGCATGTCATTCTGTGCCCCAGAAAAAAATAGATAGAAGGAGCTAAAAGAAAAATAAAAGAAAACGAAAGAAAATAATCTGCCTCCATCTCCGCACGCATGTTGGGTGGTATGGATTGCATGGATCTTCATATGGATCTCTCATATTTTGCTAAAAAATGGACATAGCGTCAGTGACACCCCAAGACCCCCAGAACCCATCAAGGTACTACAAGTGCTATTTTATACACCTACAATTATAACACTGGCTTAAAGCAAGTACAATCATCTACTAATTTCCTTCAGTGCATTGATTGACACTGTCACCAGAGCTGTGTACTAGAACCAGATCCTATCAACACAAGACCTTGCGTGTTAAGGATTAATCAATGGGCAGTGGTCCATTATGGCGGATCCAGTGTATTATTGCATAGGCATCCAACCACAATCCAGATACAATTGAAACTAGAATTATGACTTTCGGGGGATAATTGATATGTAAATTGTTTTTTAATGTAATGGTTGCACTTCCTATAATTGGATGATGCAACTTTATGTTTCTTGCTTTATCCACTGATTTTTGACAATTGAACGTATGGTTATGACTTGTATGGCTTATTTATGAGTTAATTATAATTAGTTCTTGTTGTTAAACTTGATATCAATAAGCTTTCATTTAGTTTATCAATGCAGCAATTGCGAATCGTGAGTTACTGGATCGTGTCACTTATTTTGACTTTAAGAATGAGGATATTTCAACTTTTTCTTTCTTTCATCAAACCATGAATATGTTACAATTGAAATTGGAGTAATAAAATTTGGTGAGCGTTTTGGTTGTTGGATCGAATAACTTGTTTTGGACCTCTAGTCTTGTCCAGTAAAGAATCGCTCATATATGTGATTTCTCATGAATAATACAATAATAGGGCACCATACGAGGTTTCTTTGAAATATAAATTTTCTTCCGTTACTACTGATTTTCAGTGCATTATGTTTCATATCATATATCTTTTAAATATTAGAAGACTTTATCGGTGCGATAAAAATAGATACATGATTTTCATATTTTGTATCAGGATTTTATGTAATAGTTATATTTTATTTATATTTTATATAAAATATTTTCTATGGGGAAAATGTATTTTTCGTTTGCTAAAATTGAGAAAAGGATTCGAGGAACATATAGAAAGTGAAAATAAAACAAAATAATTATTATCATGGTACAATTATTGAGAATTCAATATGATGTTTATGAGGCGAATCTAGATGTTTTCTTCATAACTATGCTTATTTTTTTCTGTGAGTGACCGGGACAAAGACAATTGTTTCGTGTTGGATATAGAATATTCTTGTTTCTGCATGAATTAGAAGAGAAAAAAAGTTGCAACATTAATTAAAAACTCTAAGAAACACAGTAACACAATAACAAACTAACAATGAGAGCAAGTATTCTAATTTCCGCTTTAATGACTATTTTAATCTCTTCTAATTTTGATTTCTGCTTCTGTAGCTATTATTGTATTATATGTCTGATAATTGTTTGTTAATATAATACTAGGAACAGTACGGTCAAACATGACAAATTAATAGAGACTATGGCTGTGATAATGACTGTATCGTGCATTAACAAGGAGAGAAAACATGAATAGTGATAATAATTGAAAACAAACAGTGTACACGTACATGGCTAACACCTGCATTCAACTACTACTTTTAGCCTCTTAATTAATGAAATGTATTATTTGTGCAATTTTTAAATTTCAAATTAAGATAATTATGAAAAACTTACTATCTAGCTTACACGCTTATCTATCATTACATCCCCATGAAAAATTAAAAAGTGTAAATGAAATGATGAAAAACTTATTATCCAGCTTATAAGCTTATCTATCATTACATCATCATAAAAGTTTAAAAAGTTTCCAAGAATAGAATCATTTATTTATCTTTTTATCTTTTTATTCCAGAATTTCTATGTTTTTATCAACTAAATATGTTCCGGATCTCATCTGTTTCAACCTGAACAGCGTCGGGTAGACAGCTAGTTATAATTATAATCATATATTAATAATATGCTAATATTTATATTACATGAAATCATAATTGACGCAAAAATGAACCGAACAAGCAAAATGAGTAACAAAAAAATAATCGATTTACGGGAATTTCTTTCACATTGCAGATGTGCATTATTTTAATAACTTTGTTATTTTGAATAAAAATGTATAAACTTGAATAATAAGCCAGTATAAGATGAGGGTGCATGATAATATTTGTATGTGTGACGATTTCAGATGAACATCAAACTAAAATAAACAACAACAACTACTACAATGACGGCTATGACAATGACTACAACAACAATTGCATAGTCGGTTTTCACGGCTTGATCACTCTCACTGCCTTTATAAGTTCTTGTTCATACATGTATATCGTCGTATATAATCGTAAGAGATGACGATAAAGCAATTGTAGCCATAACAATGTTAGCAACAATAACTGTAGCAAAACAAATGCACCAACGACAACTGTGGCAACAGCAACAACAGCTGTAGTAGCAGCAGCGGCGACGGCGGCGTCGGCGGCGGCAGCAGCAACATCTGCGGCAGCAGCAGTAACAGTAGCAACAACTTCGGCAGCAGCAGCTTCGGCAGCAGCAGCTTCGGCAGCAGCAGCTTCGGCAGCAGCAGCTTCGGCAGCAGCAGCAGCAGCAGCAGCAGCAGCAGCAGCAGCAGCAGCAGCAGCAGCAAGAACAAGAACCACAACAACAGCAACACGAACAACAACAAATAACGTAGCCATACCTCGGATTGAACTTGACTCATTCTTGCATCTAGGCCTATTCACCACTCATCAATAATCAGGATCTGCAGATAACTCATGTAACCAGCAAATACATGTAATGCAACTCACGTACAGGCCTATCAATATGTATACGATATAAATATAAACAAGCCCAACCATTCAAAAGTTAATGCTTGAAAATTGTTTTAGAGGGGTTGATATGCATTTCCGTGCATATAGAATTGTTTGTTAATAGAAATATTAGAGTACGACCGTAGTAGTAATATTCTCTCCGCTAGGTGGTTAAAAATCGGTTAATCTTGATCAACCAGAGGCTGTGGTGAGGTAGCAGAGGAAATGCATTAGTCTCTGTCAGTGTTTGCCTACAAATAACAGTGTATTGCATGGATTTATGAACAAGTACACATATATCTTTGTTCAACGATGCTTCACTAGATATAGTACTGTTGTTTAATAAGAGCAGAATCTCAAAATATATTTTTTCTAAAATGTTTATATTATCTACGTTTCCAACTTACAATTACTTTTATTGTTTATATGATCTATCAACATTGACAGCAAAAGTTTTAGGTAGCTCATTTAATCAAACGCCCCGGTTTACGGGCCCAAATTGTTAAGATTGCACAGAAAATGATATTTTGATTGTGTTTATATATGACTTTGGCAAGTTCAAACCAAGAATCGTGCTCATGTAAAGTTGTTTTCCATTCAAATTTGCCTCACATGTCAAAGTATACACAAAATGGCCATATTACTAAAAGTATTTCTGACAACATTGATCATAATGACATTTCTGTAAGCAAGCATTTTCTTTTCCACGCATCTTAAGAATACTGTGCCCCATAATTGGTGTTGTCATGAATATAGATTAACCGCACAATTTGGGGGTCTTGTATGGAATGTCAATGAACATAGAAAAACAAAGCAAGAACCTGGAGTATTTGTTGATGGTGAACAATAAAGGAAGTAGTAATGCCACAAAAGGCAATGTCATACATAACTGTATTAAGCCTCCTGTCTGACAGTCACAAATGTTCATTCACCAAGTTTTGCGTGGCGATAGAAAATGAGAAATACATCGAGGAAAGATTCTATGATTCTGCTTTGCAAAAAGACGTCTGTTTCGAGGCAATGTGCTAACAATAGCTACAAAACCACGACTGATTTGGCTTCAATATTTGGTGACTGTGTGACACTAGCTCATGGCATGTAAATACGTTGTTGATTAGAATGGCTCCTGTAATATGACTATAAGCACCATCAAATGCATTAGGAACTGATATAGTGTTTTATGGTTCATACTCTGCCATTTGAAGTGCGCTTGTGCATGGACACAGCTTTGTTTTCAAGCACTTTGTAAATGTTTGTTATTTCAAATCCTTGTCTGTGCCAGATCCAGGATTTCCTGTCAGTGGATGCTCATCTGCCGAAGAATACTTTTTTTTCTCTAGAACATGTTTAAATGTAAAGGCACATCCAGGTCATTGCAGGGAAGTGTACCCGCTCCCTTTTGCCACCAAATAGGTCATTGCCATGTTAAAAGGTACATCTGCTATCGATCGTGCGTACAAAAACCCTGATTTCTCAAGTGCGCCCCTTTTCCCAAGTCCATTGATGTGTTGGTGAACGGACTAATTTCACTGAATGCTAAGGCGGAGGTAGTAAACCATCAGTTCACTGGATCTGCATCTGCATATAGACTATTTCATGCGCGTGTATACGTCGCGCAGACCATGGTATCACATCACTTGCGAGTGTCGCACCCATCTCCCCCCCCCCCATTTCCTTTCTCGGATATTATCGCATTCATGAAGAGTGATGGCGTTGTTGGTGGGGACAAGATGAAATGAGTACAATTTGCCTGTACTGCATGATCTTAATATAATTAGCAACATTAGCATTGCTAACTATGCTAATTCTAGTAAGCTCTCTCATATCCTTATACATTGGGTAAAACACATTAAACGATACCAATGAAAACGAGGAATAGAGCATTTGCAGCAGATAAATATAGGAAGTTATAATAAAGAGTTCCCAGAAATTCAATTATATCATTCGTATCAAGACCTCTGTGACGTAAATCCTCTTCCTACTCTTCTGCTTGCAGGTAACAGACTAGAAGATAATTGGCCCGGGTCGCGGCGCATGCGCGGACTTGCTGCAAGTGGAATGAGACCATGACCTCGACAACCGGACGCTGGTCTCCTGTTCACGCAGCCATCCGTATCAACGCAGACGACAAGCCATCACCCACCAGCAATCTCCGCCCAAATGGATGTGGAGAGAGAAGAAGAGGCAACTGAAGAAGGTGGAAATTGTCGTCCGAGACCTCCAATTCTAGCCTTGATAGGCAGCGTGTCGTGTCTCATCCTCGGTCTGCTGCTCGTGTTGGCGTTCAGCCAGATTTTTGTCGTGCCGCATATTCGTGCGCAGCAGTTGATCTCCACTCAGTGCCTCATCATGACCATTGAATTGGTGAACCGTGAAACGGGGGAGGCTTGTACGTCGCCACTACCCCCCGGTGGTGTCACATCAGGGTCTACTGCAATTACTGCTAATACTACAGAAGATAAGGGTGATTATAGAACGGGTGGCGTTGGCGAGACATTTCAGACAATGATGGGCTTGATAAATGCAAAACAAATGGATATAAATGGCACACACGCCAGCAGTGTGCCTGAAATGGCTGGTAGAGAGAAACTGACACCGAGTCGGGAAGACTTTCACCCGGCAAGACCCATTACAGAGCACCAGTGCCTGGGTAAAGCCGGGTGTCATGTTGTCAGAGTAGCGTACACAGACCTTTACGGGCACATCAAATCAGGGATATTGTTCTCTTCTGGCCTGCTGGAGTTCTCACGCCAAGAAGTAAACATGGTGGGTGTATATTACATGAATGACACGTGTTTTGAGTTTCTTTTCCTAATGTGAAATTGCATTTTTGCCACAAAACATCAGCTATGGCTTTAAACTAGATTATGGACGATAATTCAAGTTTCATTTCACCACGTTGAAATGTTTTATATTAAAAGAAATTAAATACGTGCATTTTCAAACTAAACTGCGTATTCCTTTTATAAACAGAGTAGGTTTACAAAGTATATAATGGCATTATCTAATGCTACATTGTGCTAATTACATAGTTAATGCGCATTCAAATTGACGTCTTGGATTTCACATTGCAAATGTGTTGTTAAGGTAACAATATGCACCAAAGATCTAGACATATCTAGACAAAACAGCTCTCTCTAGTATATAACTTTATTTCGGTCATATTACGTCCGAGTATGATGTTAGATTAGCATATTTGAAGCGCTACTATTTCAATAATATGGTCAATTTTACTATTGATAGTATAAGATTAAGTTAAAAGGGTTAACCCTCTAGCTGCAATTCAAGTGTATCATAACAATACTGCAATTAGTATTGGTCCCTTAGCTCTTCTTAAGACATGGTTAAAAGAAGAAAAAAAGCGACAGTAAGTTCTGACATAAATAAACGCAAAGCTTTAGAAGTATTCAACAAATAACAAATCAACAAATCTTACACTTTATGTAAAAAGTAGCCATATTTCAATCAACCACCTTTGCAAATTCCTAGATGCATCGGCTGAGCAGGAAATAGGCAGGTAACGGGATTCTATAAAGCAACAGCCAGGTCACAATGGCATATTTTTCGCCACTATAATATTAATTGGACTTGAAAATGTGACACGTTAGCTATGGACGGATGAAGAAAAAAGATATAAAATAAAACTGCACGCAGATAACATGTAAAGAAATATGGCATAGGAAACTAGTTATTTAACAAGTCACCATGCGAGTAATTTTCTTCCCATGTAAAAAAAAAAAAAAGAATGTAAGTGCCTATTTGAACACTTATAGTTAGCCTGCCATTAAGTATACAATTTAATTTTTAGGTAGAATGTATACCAGCTACAAGTGTGTGTAATGTTGAAAATATGTTCTCTGCAAATTTGCTTTTTTTCTTACTATCACGTCGCAGGCATTTATTTACCTTATTGCTCTCAAAGCCCACATTCGTCCAATGATATAAAAAAAGGGTGAATGCATGTCAGATGAACTCTAGTTATCTTTTCTTGGAACACATTTTCAATGAACTTGTTAGCTTATTACAGTTGGGAAAGGAGAGTCTATACACGTTTTACTTTTGTAATTAAATAATCCTTAGAAAGACATGGATTCGTTCACATATATGGTTTCTTCTATCGTTTCTATTTGCACTATTTTTCTTCTATTTATAAACCTACAAGGAAATATACAGTGCATAAAGTGCAATATCATTATTTTGGAACACTACCTATAATATGTCATGATTTGGGGATGATGTACATTTTGGTCATGCTACGTAAAAGTGGAACAATGTTCTCTTTTTTCTTGACACCACACACACATCCCTCCCAAGAGTGGAAATATCAGGTGTGTGACATAATCAAAAAACATCGACACAGTGTTTTGTGTTTCGCGACATCCATTAAAAATACCTTTGGATAAATATATGACATTTAATGTAAAAATAGTATAAAAATTACATAATAAAATAATAAGACATCTATCTATTACAATTCGTGGAGGTATGAGTGAAAATTCTAATGCCACATTCAAATAGCAAATAGATGAATCCTTTTTCAAAATTTTTACTGTGTGCGAAAATGTTAGCGCATGCGAAAAAATCTTGGACCATAAAAAAAGTGGAATATCAGAAACTTGACCCCCCCACCCACACACATTAGCATTTCGATATAGAAATACAAACCCACATTCTAGTTAACAATGATAAATATACATGTATTTCATGAATGATTAGGTGTGGGCAGCCAAGCTTTGCAGTGAAACATCACAATTAAACTTTCCTCTGTAAAACGTAAAATGAAAATATGTTACCTAATAAAAGTATTTGAAATTTATGAATGCAAACTCTTTGCAGAAGCCAGGCAAGTGGGGACCGTTACGAAGAGTCACGATCAAAACTAAACGTAAATGTAGATCTAAAAAAATGTAAAAGCATTTTCTTTTACTCAAACACGAACCATTGGTTTAAATTTCACTGTCACATGTTGTTTTATTTAGACATTCTATACCAAGGCACAGATATAATGCTCAATTTGGCTGTGAGGATTTATTTTGATCCCGACTGATGTAGGTAAATACTGCAGACCCCCCCCCCCCCCCGCATCTGTCCGGGGTAGCAAGATAGTCCTAATTATTTTGCTAATTAATGAGTATGTATGAAATTATACCAAGCCAAATTGTGTTTGGCTACTGTCTGGGAGTACACAAAATGTTCCTCAGAACACGAATTTGACACATTAAATCACACAGTGAGTTGGATGCAAAGTATATCCAAATCAAAGAACTTTTGACGCACAAAAAGTGCTGTCGATTATCCCTTAAAATAATATTGGTACATTGTACTAATCTTCCACCATGTTGTTTTAGTTTTGTTCGTGAGGCGGATAACGGTCCACACTCACCCTGTTTGTGAACAATGATAAGACAATAGTGTACTAAAACGTTCTATGAAAGGCAACTTAGGATTAAAACAATATCACATGCATATTAACCTACTATTCAAGAGGTACTAGTATATATATGTAATAGGAAACGAATATTTTCACTGTGAATAACATTGCATTTGTATTCTTTATAATCTTACTTAATATTGCCTTACATGTATATTTTTCAGTGCTTCTGCAAATCCAACTGTCACGCATCACTGAACGGGTCACACTTCAGTATCACCACGAGCGATTCCATTATTGCTCCAAACCACAGTATGTACTGCTACTACAGAAGAAAGGACTTTCAAACGGCAAATGGATACATTGAGAGAGTAGTACTTTTGAACATGATGCTCTGGCCAACAGTATTATTCATTCTAGGTTTCGTGGGAACGTTCTTTAGCTGCATACAGTGGCTAAGAGACGAGACAGACAGACAGACTTTGAGACGATATAGAAATACTGTGCGTCGATGATAGAATAAGTTATTATTGTTTTATGATATCACAAGTTTAGTGTTATTTATTTCTCGTGAATATACATTGACGCGGGAAGAGTTTATTACTATTTTGAATATGAACATTCTTAGTAAATGTTATCTGTTGGGGTGCACGGTAAATAAGAAGCACAGCTACGTTGGCCGGTGATTATATTATGAAACATTAAGCCTCGGGCACACCCTGAAGCACTGCCTCCCTACTGCCAAAATCTCATGGAGACCGTATGTGTCAGTGCGTGTTCAGTAGAGTGAAAGTGCGACACGTGATTTTAGGCAGTACGGAGACTCACAAAATTGTGATGATGTCAAATTTCCATTACGACCAATCGAGCAGCAGCAGCCTGGTCAATGGTCATAGGTAGGATGTACGGAACCAGGACGCAAGACCGTACGTCATTATTTGCTGTGGACTCAACACACTGCTGTCAAAATGTCCCCACTCTGGTTTGTGCCCCTTGTTGATATCAAGCATCAAACAATAATGTGATTGGAATAATATACCCGGGTAATATATGATTTAATGTGAGATTTGTTAAAGTGATGCAAAATCCCAAATCCCACGTTTATTGCCTTTTCTCCACATCATTCCCTTTTGAGCCTTCCTCATCCCAATCCCTCATTATTTGTCAATCTATGTTCCCACAACCCATTGAATGGAGAATCCACACCGCTCTGTTTGCCTTTACCCATACATCAGTCTATTTCTGCCTTTTGTTTCACACATCCCAGCTTTCTCAAGATGTGATATTGCTGTAAATAAGTATATAGACTTCGATATGTATACGAATATATAATAAGATCTTTATATATATTGATGGTGGTTATTTTACCATTACATCAGAGCTAATCTAGTGCAAATGCCTTCCTAGTGAGATAAGCACTTGTAATATTGATCAGCTGACAGATGGCAGCACTGAGTACTTGCACTTGTATTGATTTTCTGACAGGGTAGCACATAGACGTATGTATGATAACTTAGGATGTGACATACATGCTTTCAACTTATGTTGAATACAATATTGTTATAAATTTGCCTTGTAATCACATCACAAGTATATAAACTCTTCCTTCTTGAGAATTTTGTAACATCATCCTTGCATGCGCTACGTCATGGTTAATTTCATGTTTGTCCTTGGTTGACCACTTCATATATTGCCTCCAGTTTCAATTTATCTCAAGGAACATTGTTTGTTTTTATATTGAGCATATTTGTGAAGGGTAAATGTAATGCAACGTATATTGGTACTAGAGTGGCAGATCCATGTTCTTTTCCAAGCATGGAAAATCCCCAAAACATCTAGGGATATCTGGTATTACCTTGGACCAAGAAGTATAAGATAATGTGGCCGGAAAGTGTGAGGGGGCAACCCGGCTCCGTGGATCTACCATGGGCTTATTAATGCATAGAAAACTGAACTGGATTAGTCTGGAATCTTATTGATTCAAACGAGGAAAAGTAGTTATTTTTATGACGCTTATGTCTTTATCACAATATACACATCTTTGTAACATCACATCTTTAGACTTTATCTCACATTGGTACTAATTATGTGAGATATATAGTGTTTCAGGGGAAGAAGGCAGAGTGTGTGGTCTTCTTTCCCAAGTTTTGTAATGCCAATAATACACACTGCAATAAAAATAGGTTTGCTGTTTTTATTGTTATTTATAACTTTATATGGCTGGGAAACTCAAACATCATTAGATACAAATACATGTGAAAACAGTATGAATCGTAGAAGAGGCAATGATTTGAATGCATACTTCCATTTTACCATACTTGCCATTTGGATTTTAAAATGGCGCAGACAGTTAGGAAAGACCTTAAAAGAAATCAAACAGCATTGAAGCACAGTAAAACCTCATCATAGGGACACTTCAGTAATACGGACACCTGACAATTAGGGGCGAATTTTCATTATTCCGTATTTTTTTTAAATGTAGAAACTTATTTCTAGATTTATGAAATCTCCACTAAAATGCTCGTTTATCCATATTTGAATTAACCACTGGTAAATCATGTTCATAATCTAGTTGAATGGAAATGAAGCTAACCTCAAAATAACAGCCAATTCGAGATCAGCAATAATGAGATAACAATGTTCTCATATGAATATATAATGCATGCTGCTACTCTAACCCACTAATGGGTAGGGAATGATGTGGGACATTGTTGTCATAGTTGAAGGTAATTGCCAGTTTTTAATGCATGGTAAAATAAAACCTTTGCTACCGCCGAGACATCTTTATTTAAATTTGTAGAAATACCCCTAATCAGAATTCAATCTTTGAGTAGGCAACAGTGTACGCAAAACAGATTAATATCACTTTCTGGCAAATTCTTTGAATCCCACATGATTTAAGAGTTGCTCTCACGAGGGAATCATCGGTGGCCACTGAACCTTGATTCTGAAAACATATAAGAGGAATCTAATGCTTGTGTGCTTGGACTAAATTGGGATTTAAAACTCATTTCTGTTGCCATTAAAGATTCAAGTCCTTAGCGGTTACAGAGGGGAAAAAAAAGCTCATGGATGTAAAAGATATTTTTGATGCTAAAAGGTTCTCCAGGGAGTTAATACTATTAAAGAATACGTACAAATGGTTAAGTGCAGTGTTTCTCCCCTTTATGGACTCATGTCCTAGGGGACACTTGTCATTTCTCCCGTTTCATTTTCCATCTATATCGTATATGTAAAGTCAACTTCCCTTTTAATCACATCATATTACGTGTACATCGGACCCTTATTTTTCCCAAAATTGTCCAATACCTGTCTTATGCGGACACGTACAAACTTCTCACCTAATAAACAAGTACAGTGAAATTTATGGACCGCCTTTTCCAAATTGCTCAAAGGCGCTTTACACTGGATGACACACATGAATTAAAAACTGACAAGTAATACAATAAAATACAATAAAATATAGAAGTACATTAACATAAATTGTAATAAAGCAATAAAACTCATAAAAGATACATCTAGAAAATAAAAGATACTTCCAGAAACTTCTAGGCAATTCAAGGAGCAGCTTGTGGTTTGATCTTAAAACCCTTCTCGTATTTGACAATGACAACAATTGAGTTAGGGACCATTCAGTATTTATGACAGGGTGGGGTGGGAGGATTTTCCAAATTTGCTGTGAAAAAATTAATAGCCCCCTTCAAACGTCTGTGAAAAGATTTGTACCCCCACCTCAATTTTATGTGACAAAAAATGATGACCCCCCCTCGCCCCCCCCCCCCACATTTAAATAAAAAATTGATAGCCTACCCCTCAAAAGCGTGTGAAAAATTGATAGCCCCCCTCCAAACATTGTGACAAAAGTTCATGGCCCGCCCTTAAATCCTCCTACCCCACCCTGTCATAAATACTGAATGGTCACTTATGTAACAGGGACCCAACACATGGAGGGCTTTAAAGAATAGAATTTCGCATTTATTGGCCCAGAGAACTGCTCTGTAAACAATTATATAATGATGCCTTTCATTTTGGTTGCTCAAATGGTCAATATGTCCTTTGCTAATGGGTTGGTTGTATGTGTGTACAGCTTATTATGTAGTACTAAAGTCTTGCCAAAGTTGGAATGAGTACATGCTCTAAGAGCATCTTATTAAAACTACAATACCATCTAATGCGTTACAAGCTACGTACATATCACCATAGGCAGATCCAGGTTTTCGGAAGGGGGGGGGCGCACTTAAGGAAAAGAGGGGGCGCACTTACGGGATTTCATGAAAAATCCCATGAAAATGAAGTATTTTGGTGGGAAAAGAGGGGGGCGCGCCCCCTGCGCCCCCTGGATCTGCCTATGTATCACGGCTATAATAAGTTAGTTGATATTTTTATAACTTTAACACTTACACAAGTTATGCGTGTATGAATAATTTACTTTGAAGAGGCTATAAAATGCATACATATTACTCTCATACTAAATACATATGTGTGTGAACGTCCTTATTCGTCAGAATGGACGGACTATCTGTAGGTACTTATTCAAAGGTCTTGGACACATTCTCGGAGGTCTTCATTTCACAGACAGACCAATTGTGAGACCTTAACCCTGACAGAATGGCAAAACCTGTCGTTTGCGGAGAACCTGTCATGTGGACATTTTTCACTTCTCCAGATGATGTCCTCAAAGACAGATGCCACTAGCACTGTATAGATTATTCTAATTGAGTCTGTTCCAATTACTGTCTTGGTCTCCTTTTAGCACCTTCAATTTCAGTTCTTATCGATCTACTGATCTACTCCCACCAACCAAGTTGCTTAGATAGCCACATCACATTGCTTGCACAAGGACGAGAAATTCATATAATTATATTCAGCTTGGACTCTAAGAAATCACACACAGTAACACAAGAAAGTTTATAATTGGTTGTTTGCTTACCCCTTATCTATCACACTGCTTCTACGAATTAGACATTTTTCACATGCGGACAGTTACTGCAACGTAGTGAGAGGTGAGACGGTGAGAGGTCTCTACCATTCTCAGACACTAACCGTGGTAAACAAAGATGGGTTACTTTGAACAAGAGTCTACAGAAAAGGATCATGTACTTGAACTACAATAGTAATTCTTCTGGACTCTACCATAAGATACTGCTCCGGATGTAGAGGAAAGACATCCCGCTTTACCAGGGGTCCATTCACATCACATCAGATTAGTTTCATGTAACAGATGTGTTTTGCTCTAAGGATCAGAATGGAGGAGAGATGGCACATATTACGTTAGGGTTACAGAGTAGCATATACTAAATGTACAGAAACACTCACAAGCCCAATAATATGCAAAAATAGAGGTCACAAAGAATGAAAGGGGCATGCCGCATGTATAAACATTATTATATAAGAAAGCAAGCACAAATAATGAAACCAATAAGGAAGAAAAGGCTCATGACAACACGTTGTCATGTGTGGAATTATGAATAGATTACTTGATAGCCACAAAGGAGATCGAAGTCACCAACCTCAGCATCTCTATTCATCTGTGTGTACTCGACAGGTGATAAGAAGAATCCAGTCAAAATTCTAAGTGTCAGTAGTTGTGTTTGTGACAGGTCAATGGCGACGTCACAGGTCAAGTGGAAACATAACAGCAAGTGTGAAGAGGGAAATGGCTTTTTATAAAATCAATTGTGAGAGTGGGGTTAGGGGTTGGGGGAGGTTGTTTGCTTTAAAAATTAAGTGGGAAGTGGGCAATTTGTAAAAATGCAGGAAGTGTACAGTGGAGAAAAGCTATTAAGTCTGAAGTAGGAACACCCTCACCAACATTTAGACTCCCATTCATATCAGCAGCAGCCATAGGCAGATCATGCGGAGGGCATAGCGGACGTGCCCATCCCCCCACTTTTTCCACAAAAATACCTTATTTTCATGAGGATTTTGGCTGCAGCAGCAGCAGCAGCAGCAGCAGCAGCAGCAGCAGCAGCAGCAGCAGCAGCAGCAGCAGCAGCAGCAGCAGCAGAAGCAGAAGCAGAAGCAGAAGCAGAAGCAGAAGCAGAAGCAGAAGCAGAAGCAGAAGCAGCAACAGCAACAGCAATAGCAGCAAATCCTCATTGTGACTATAAACTGGTTCAAATGATTTTACATTTAGAATGTCTCCTACTGTAAATGTTCTAAAGACGTCCGTTTTCCGGAACAAATTACGCAAATATATCAGTCAACCAAATAAAGAGGGTATATACTGTATGGGCGCCATATTAGATTGAGAAACCATAAATGTGGTCGCTTCACCAATTTAGAGTTTAAAGGCTTTCTGTTGGAATTTTATCAACTTATTCGCGCTGTTATCTGAATAAGCAGTAGTAAGATGCTTTCAGACAGAAAATGTGTGGATTTTTTATTCCTAAAAGTGCTTGAAAGAGAAAATATAACCTACAAACTATGACTTAAAAAATAAACATTTGTTTTTGTCTTATCAAGATGAAAAAAACTTTGTTTACCATTAAGGAATTGTATGACTGTACAGAATATCAATTCCTTTGCAACGATTCCCATGCAATTTAATAATTCGTTTGTCATTTTCATCATAATGACCATTTATTCTGAACACGTGCATTTTTGGCAATAATATACTGCTCCTCCATAAGGGACGGTGCAATATTTAACAGGCCGGTGCGTATCGAAAATTTTGTCCGAAAAAAGGTCTTGTCCCCTGCTGATGTGATGAAAAAAAAACTGATGTCCCATGACCTCTATTCATAAAAAAGTCTGCGTCCCCTCCCATGAATATTCGCGTGAGTAATTTGTACCGATTCGCTCACGTCGATAAATTTCAGCGCTGAAAAAGTACATGTCCCATGCCCAACGAGAATGAAAAATCATCCGGTCCCCCAACTTTGCACCTTGAAAAAAGTACCTGTCCCCCTACCAAATGCACCGGTCCCCCTTCCTAGTAAATATTGCACCGTCCCTAAATGTACGGTATGAAGCGAAACACAGTAAACTAGATATATTAGTCACCCAACTTGTGACATATTTACAGAACATTAATTATGTTATTTAGTTTCTATCCGCACACTCTCTCAGTCAACTGAAATAATTTACTATTCAGTTTTACCCGCGCTCTTTCGGACCATGTAAACCAGTAGATATACTTTTAAATCAGTCTCACAGTCGCAAATATTAATCGGCTAAGTTTTATTTTGTGGTGGAAGATTTGAAATACACAGGGGCAAATATGACAGCGCTCTAACTGTGAAAATCGGTGGACAGACAACCTGGCAAATAACAATAATTTTCTTTTCGTAACACAACTGATTCGACTTAAATATTCGAGATTGTCTTACCCTAGCTTAGAATGTATGACACATAAAACATGTCATGTTGTGTATCGACTCATCACACCCACATACCTTACTGCGTGTACTGCAATATTTTCACAGACTCAAACAACTAAAGGTCTAGACCTCATATTCATCAGGATTTACAAGTTATTCTTTACACACCCACGTGGTTTTCAGTCAACTGCATTGAGCTATTATATATGTAGCAAATACAGGTTTTCACAAAAGACGTGTGTCGCAACGCCAGTGGGTTGTTGATAGGATGGGAAAACCCCATTTTCCACTTCTGTTTGCCTTTTCACCAAATTATATTCGGTAATAAGAGTAGTAGACAGACCATCAACGCTGGCCTGAAAACTTTTAGGAAGAGCTGATTTTCCCCCCTCGTTAAGTTGTCATGTCTGTGACGACCAATAAATAGGACTGGTAGTTTTTGTAGAGAGACAAGCCCTGCAGTTCAATATACAACAAAGTAGGACATTTTACATATCCCACTATTTCTTTTTCTGAATCCGTTTAACCTGCTTTTCCCAACTCATATTGTCTCATATCCCACAAAGAATTCTTTAAAAAAAGTTCATAAATCTCGTAAATACCACAAATGAACATGACCTTTCAGGTAGTAAATCAGGCAGACAGTTATTCATGACGTGGGTGCATAATACAAAGTAGAACATTCTTAAAACAATGCATGCTATCACAATATGTACAGATGAACGATTCTTAAGTAGCCAACCCACACGATCCATTTGACATACATCTCAGTGAGGACTTAATGGGCAGGGGCGTGCTTTGCGCATGTCGCAATTGTGGGCGGAAGTAGGACATTCCCTAAAATCTGTGCATGCTTATAGCTTAGTACAGCCAGTATCTTTTCCACATTGTTCTATTAACAAATGTTTTGCTCTCTCAAATATTCAGTACGGGTAGGAAAATAACATTAGTTCTAAATAGTAGCAGTTCTGTGTCATTTTCTTTCTATTTTGATATCATGACTTATAGTCAGTGTCCTGTAAACAAATCTTTGGTTTCCCATTCTGCCTTCTGTACGTATCACACAATTTACACCTGGCATATTATATGTGGACACTCTTCAGTTCTTCCAAAGGTTCCACACAAGACTGGCCTGGATCAGCCGGACCCTTTCGCGGCTACCTAAATGGACAGCTAGTTGTGGATGGTCTGAAATCAAGCTAGCAACTAAATGTAATTCTAAAAGATTCCAGCTTTTGTCCACCTCATGCAACTCCCACTTATAAATTACACGATGGTTGGCTGTTGGAGACTATCTGCGGGCATGGTTTTTGCTTAATAACATAGCCAGATGTAAAGCAGATTACAATGTTTGTGTATGTGAGAGTAACATATTTATTAAACTTTGAGCATTTGTAAAGTGATTGGGACGTTGTAGGCTGTTAATTCGTGTTATTCTTTAGCAGACTTGATGCTAGGAGTCCATTACGGCTCACTATGGCCGACACAGACAATCTTGAGTATCAGATGTCGGATGTCTCTTCACGAAATCTGATACTTAGCGTGACCACAGATGATTCCAATGTACGATATTGCAATTTCATTCAACGCCAAGTGTCCTAAAACAAGTGCCTAATAACGTGCAATGTCACAAGTCTCCGACCAACTAGCGGGCAGTGACGGCTAGTGCCGCAAAACGTGGATTTGTCGACAAGAGAATTTTAGAATGTTTAAAATTTCCATGACGATAATTTCTACGTCGAGTGTCCGCAAACTAGAATCACCAAGTTACTTAAATCGGGTGGTATTTGGTGCACTGGGGGCACACGTAAACGACATCCAATTTACGTAACTTGGTGTTAGAAGCAAACCAGACATAATTGAGCAACATTGCACGAAACTCCACTCTTAACCGTGAAATAATTCGCACGCTTGCCGACCAACGTCGCGGCACTAGTGGACCCCTAACATGACATGTGAGGCAAATGACGTAATAGTGGTAGTGTATGTTTCCTTCAGATTTGAAAACATGGGGTGGCACATGAATTTCATCACGTGACATGAGGTACTTGCCATTAGCCAATAGGCGCTTATACCTGGAGCTGGGTATGTGAATAATGTATATTACACCACTTTGGAGCTTGATTTCAGACTATCACTGAGAGGCAGCAAACGGTATATCAGTGAATAGTCTGAATATTGGAGACTAAAACTAACGTAAGACAGGTTTCAGTTTACTTTACGTGTATGTAGCTCTGTATAATTTCAAATCTTTATTATTTGTAAATGGCCCTGATACATGAGGGTATGTGTAGAACAAAAGCAATGTTGTTTTAAAACTCACAGTTGCAAAGCCATTCCATCAGCACTCCTCCTAAAACCATATTCTCTTACCAATAGTGCTCTTGACCTATGATCCATGATTGTTGCTTTATTTTCAAATCTCATTACGATAAAATGAAAAGGGCGAACAGAAGAAAAATTACCAAGAAAGGTCCCTTCCAAAGAAGCACTGCTCTTCCAACATGTCAAAAGTGTCACCGTAACCTTATTAACCATGATTTATGTCCCCTAGCCGAATACTCTATCACGTGTCAAGAATGAAAGTAGTTTACAGATGAAGTAAATGTAAATGTGTTTATAGTCCAATTCACTGTTATGCTTTAGCGACTTTAAATTTAAAGGTCATTGGCAACACTATATCCTTCTCTCAACTCCCTGGGGGAGCATACAGCACATCGCAACCGTAGCGCAGACGGCTAAAACATTAGCGTTCGCTCGCCTGACCTGTACCTATTTAACGTGTAGGTACCACGGAGCAGTGTGCAAAACAACACATGTTGCAAATGTAAATAAACTAAGAATTGAAAATAAACCCAATCAGAACTAACCAACCACGCAAACAAAGAAGCAGGCAAACGAGCAGAATGATAAAGCCACCGACTACGATAAAGACACAATAGTATAGAAAACCTGAGAGTTAAAACAAAAACAAGCACAGACGTCTAAATATAAGAAAGCAGAACACCAAAATACACATGTTTATCTGTGTAACCAGTGTCACCTTCACCTTACAACCGATCAGAGGCGTCTCGCTTCTCAACTCATGCCAGGAAAATGTAAGAAAAAAACAACAACACTAATGTACACGGTACAAAACAACAAACAAAAATCACGCAGAATTTTTACAATGTCAATGTCACCTAGATCATACTCAACCCACCCACTCACATGCATGTTGTATGCCTCCTTGCAACTCGTGTCATGAAATGCAAGCAAGATACAGCTAAAATCTATGGGCAGTTAGCCCCTGGAATCCCCCAGAGAGTAGAACAGACGACATATAGCTGGAGCCGTGAGTCATGCCTAATGGACAAATGAGTCTTTTGACAGGTAGGAATAAATAAAGGCGAATTATGTGCTTTTTAAGAGCTGCATATTACTGTTTTGTGCTCTAGTCACTTAACACCCACACCAGATTACTGATTGATCCTTGCCACACTATATTACCTTCTCTACCCTTTGGGATCATACAATACTCACGTTCATAGCTTATTGTTCATCACTACGTGAGCGTCCATAAGCCTAAACCGTACCTATTTAACGTGTAAGTACCGCGGATCAGTGTGCGGCTTGTTCGGGTTAAGTCTGGCTCAACAATCAGTACCAGACCGGATTTTCTAACACACGAGTAACAGGCGCTTCGTGTACAGTTAGATTTAGCGTGGGTGGTGGGGGAATAGAGGGCGCACAAATCATCCTTCCTACCAAATGTTCCATATATGACCATGTCCAGGCCCTTGCGGTTCCAGGTTAGCGATGCTCACACATGATCCACCCTGTTCTGGATATTTTTTGCACAGGTGCTTTTGTGTGGTGCTATTTTATTGTTTTCAAACATGGTAAAATACGTCTAGACTATTTGCGGTGGGTATCAAAGGATTTGTGTTAAAATTGCTTTACAGATTTTCTGAAAGATGTATTACATTTTACAATGTACATCTTTTAACAAATCTTTAAAGAATCCCCCTTTTAGTTGCATATGTCAAACACTCCCTCTCATGTTAGTGGAGGAAAAGTACTTACAATCATGTCAAACCGTAGTTCAGTGTTTTATATACGTACAAGCAAACAGTTTAAAAGCTTTATTTCACCGAATAATTCTTACAGCAAAAGCTTTCAGCGTTTACCATGGCAACGGTCAAAGGTGTGACATTATGGGTTTGGTAAAAGGCGAAAGTCTATTAAACTGTAAGAATATTTAGTGAATATATAGCTTTTACAGCGTGTTTGCCGTTGTCAAGTTTGGGTAGATGAATACATCCACCAAACTATGCAGCTATTCAAGTTTAGCTACGTGTGTATGTTGACTTAAAAGGGTTGGAGGCCACTTCATTTTCAAGTTTCAACCAAGTAAAATAGTGTTTATGAACTACATCAGAAACACAACGTCACGTGGCAAGAGCATTCAATGGGTAAAAGTAAAAGTGGACCCATCCACTTTTTTTTTACCATTAATCTCATTGTGAGTAACCCATGTAGGGCGCCATTTGCGGCCGTCAACAGGAAGTGGGCACTATACTATGCACCAAACGATATGTGGAGGGACATTAGTACTACATGAAAAAGCAGCACACACACACACACAAACACGCAAAAAACTAGGGCATTTACTTAAGGATGTTTATTAATACGTATTAAATGCACGCAAACAGCAGTGTTCTTAGTTTAAAACAATATCGTAATTCAAAACAAAACTGGACGGTTTATGGCAGAGATGAAGGGATTTGCTTGTGGTGCATATCATTCACTCGCCGACATGATTCAAAAAGGCAGACTAATAACTCCTCCTCTATACCACCCCTACCCCCCGGGTGGGGGTGGGGGTGTTATACTGGGTCAAGAAATGCCACATTCCTATATTAATTTGGCTTTATTTCCCATATCCCTAATTTGACCATACTTACCATATCCCACAAATCGTTTGGCGTCTTCCCACATCCCACTTACATTGTTCCATGAAATCCCATATATCCCTCTTTTTGTGTATGTGTGTGTGTGGGTGGGGGGGGTGCTTTTTCCCCACATCCCTAATTTTGGGGGCCTATTTTACCTACAATCCACTTCCGTATAAACCCACCCAAATTGCTCTTGTTAGTTGTTACATGGGGCTTTATATACATATCAATACGTAGGCAATGAGTATTAAATTGTCCCAGAACGTGAGAATATCCACTTTGGCGGGTACACAGCAAACCGGATACTCAATGCTTCCGGTATCTATCAATTTGATGTGTACAGATAATAAGAATTTGAGTAAGGATATATCGCCCAGCGAACATTGCAATCCATTATAGATTCTTACGGGTCAACTTGTATGTGTATTATACGTAGGCCTACATTATAAACCATTACTTTTCGTCTACACATTTTTCATTCTACATACTTCATTAATTAATCAAAAACATTAAAAACCTTACACTTTACACACCACTTAAACATTTACAGTGGGGGAATACAAATGCCCAAACAAGTAAAACATCGCATCCGACCATTCCCCGAAAAATGTCATGCTAATACCCCGGTCAGACAGTTACAAATGCTCATCCTCGAATTTGTACTATCCTGCAGGAAATGAGGACTAACTGGTTGAGAAGATTTTACCTTGAAAAACACGTCTGCAACGAGAAAAAGCACCAATCACACTGACCACGACGGCATCGCTGATTCGGCTTCAAGATTCGGGACCGTGGGACTCTAGCTGAAGAAAGGTAGCCCCGGGACAGTCCCAGCTGGAGGAAGTGCGTGATAAATACAGACTCTTCAAAATGTCAGTCTCTCTCATGAAAAACAAGCCTCATACTTTGGTCTCTTGAAAGGCTGGTTGATGGATGATGATGTGTGAGTAAAGGAATGGTACAGATTGAAACAACAATCACACTTGTTAGAAGAATATCATGATATGGCTCATGCGTTAAAATTTAAAGGCATGGAATGTTTATCTGGAATTAATATCATCATCAAGAGAGTTGGGATGGCAATGCATGATTTGTACATTGTACATGCATACAATGCGGATGGTGGTATTGGGAGAACGTGAAAATTGTGTGTATGATGTAGCAGTTTGCGATTTTCGCACTGTACAAAATCCACGTTTGATATTCGTTAATATTACTCATAGGTACTGTTTAATCCCTGTTTGAAACATGCCATTAGTCCGACGACCCATTGGTCCGAAGGCCCATTGTTCCGAAGACCCATTGGTCCGACGACCCATTCGTCCGAAGGCCCATTGGTCCGAAAATGTATCAATTTAGCCTTGTATTCATGCGTCTACCACTGCAATCATGAAATTTTCACTCACTGATATACCATATATCTCGTCACACACTCTTTATACAGGTTTATAGTTATTCTTCAAAAACTGCTTGATTGTTATCAAAGAAAATATAAAAGACACCTTTGCATATCTAAAATATGGCTAACTTGCATTTGAAATTACGAATAATATATCTAATTAGGGATATATCTAATTAGGGATTAGGATAGGGAGTTGGACTAGTGACCAGAAGGTTGTGGGTTCGATTCCCGGTCGGGTCTGATGGTAAGTGTTGAGCAAACTTACCTCTAACAGGTTGCACACTGCTCCGTGGTACCTACACGTCAAATAGGTACAGGTCGCTGATAAGCGTGCGCAAACAGCAGCAATGTGCTCCCCGGGGAGTTGAGAAAGATATATATGAATGTGCCGATGACCTGGTGTAAATTGTAAAGTCGTGAGATCAAAAACTTGGATCAAGACAATAAACCAGACATTTACATTTACATTTATATATCTAATTTGCCAAAAAGATCACATTTTATTGCATACGAAATTATCTGGGTAGATTATTATTCTTTTAAATATTGAGTCACAATGCACCAGCACTGTATTGCTAATACATTGGTTTTTAGATTGCAAAGATTCGTTTATATAACACAGTTACTTTGAATCCCGGGGAAGGGGAGGGGCTCTTCCTTTGGTATCAGACGGAGATGCTCCCCACGAAAACAATTCTGTGTACAATTTCATAGCAAACTTTCATCGAAAAACCTATTTCATAGCTGGATATGACAAAACTCTAGGTATTTTATAACTCCACCGTGTAAAGACAAGCAATTGAAATGAGAGAAACACATATCAGTTGACACATATCCAATTGGCAAATGAGAAGCCTGGGATGAGACAAGTACTTTAAAGCTGCTGTCTTAACATTGAGTTTTCACAGCTGCTGGGCATTACAAAATGCCATTTCATAGCTGCTGGACAGTGAAAAGTAGGCATTCATAGCTGCTAGGGAGGGTGGAAAAGGTGGGTCATTCGGGGGGAGCATACCCGTCAACCGATGTATGGATGTGCCCCTCGTGCTTTGAATGGTTCACATTTAGAATGTTTTACTGTATGATTTACTACTTGTACATTTAAACAAAATAATGAATTTGTATATATGATCACCCGAAACCCACGGGGGGGGGGTGTTGAGTCAAAGATGACGTCACCTACCAGGAGGGGATGGGGGCGCTGCTGATAAGATGACAATAGGTGACAACTGGGGTAGGGGGTACAATGACCGGTGTTTATTTGAAGTTACTTGAGTGAGGCACAGTAGCGTCCTCGGGTGTTTCTAACTAAAAATTCATGCACAGGTGAATTTCATGGCATATCTACCTTTAATGCCACACAAACTGTACTTGCTGAACCATTTGAATATATACATTTTTATCTATGTGCAGTGTTCCATTCAAGAATCATAACATCATTTTTCAGTGGAAAGCATTATCTTTTCACATGATGAAATTATGAGACCATTGTGGCTTAATAATCAAAAGAATAATAATCTTTTTAGAGTAACCACAGATTAGTTAAACAGATTGTTCACTGCTTAGTTTTGCTGTGCTGCTAGCTCAGTGGCGCCGCCCTGTGGTGATGATGTTAAAGTAGCCCATGTATGCCATACCATATATAATATATTTCATACAGATCTATACATACTTGTGTACATACGTTAAATGTACATACATACTTAAACATACGTTAAGTAGTACAACTGAGAATA